>OZ020495.1:33746788-34202915 GCA_963971365.1 Lasioglossum villosulum
GCATACAAATTGCCGGGACTACACCGAAGAGTGTACTACAGCAAAATATAAGAGCTGTCAGTAAAATCTAAGAATTACAGGTTGCATTGGTACCAACGATGCATAGAAATGGTCAGGACTACACCGAAAAGTGTAGTACAGCAGAAAATAAGAGCTGTCAGAAGAATCTGAAAAATAAAGGTCCCATTGCTACTAACGATGCATACAAATTGCCGGCAATTACACCGAAGAGTGTACTACAGCAAAAAATGAGAGTTGTCAGAAAAATCTAAGAATTACAGGTAGCATTGGTACCAACGATCCATAGCATTGTTTGGACTTCACCGGCGAGTGTAATACAGCAAAAAATAAGAGCTGGCAATAAAATCTAAGAATTACAGGTTGCATTGGTACCAACGATACATAGAAATCGTCAGGACTACACCGAAAAGTGTAGTACAGCAGAAAATAAGAGCTGTCAGAAGAATCTGAAAATTAAAGGTCCCATTGCCACTAACGATGCATACAAATTGCCGGGAATACACTGGTGAGTGTACTACAGCAAAAAATAAGAGCTGTCAATAAAATCTAAGAATTACAGGTTGCATTGGTACCAACGATACATAGAAATCGTCAGGACTACACCGAAAAGTGTAGTACAGCAGAAAATAAGAGCTGTCAGAAGAATCTGAAAATTAAAGGTCCCATTGCTACTAACGATGCATACAAATTGCCGGGAATACACTGGTGAGTGTACTACAGCAAAAAATAAGATCTGTCAATAGAATCTAAGAATTACAGGTTGCATTGGTACCAACGATCTATAGAAATTGTTAGGACTACTGGTGAGTGTAGTACACCAAAACTGAAGTGCTGTCGGAAAAATCTAATAATTAAAGGTCCCATTGCTACTAACGATGCATACAAATTGCCGGGACTACACCGAAGAGTGTACTACAGCAAAAAATAAGAGCTGTCAGTAAAATCTAAGAATTACAGGTAGCATTGGTACCAACGATCCATAGAAATTGTTAGGACTACTGGTGAGTGTAGTACACCAAACCTGAAGTGCTGTCAGAAAAATCTAATAATTAAAGGTCCCATTTCTACTAACGATGCATACAAATTGCCGGGACTACACCGAAGAGTGTACTACAGCAAAAAATAAGAGCTGTTAATAAAATCTAATAATTAAAGGTCCCATTTCTACTAACGATGCATACAAATTGCCGGGACTACACCGAAGAGTGTACTAGAGCAAAAAATAAGAGCTGTCAATAAAATCTAAGAATTACAGGTTGCATTGGTACCAACGATACATAGAAATCGTCAGGACTACACCGAAGAGTGTAGTACAGCAGAAAATAAGAGCTGTCAGAAGAATCTGAAAATTAAAGGTCCCATTGCTACTAACAATGCATACAAATTGCCGGGAATACACTGGTGAGTGTACTACAGCAAAAAATAAGAGCTGTCAATAAAATCTAAGAATTACAGGTTGCATTGGTACCAACAATGCATAGAAATCGTCAGGACTACACCGAAAAGTGTAGTACAGCAGAAAATAAGAGCTGTCAGAAGAATCTGAAAATTAAAGGTGCCATTGCTACTAACGATGCGTACAAGTTGCCGGGACTACAACGCAGAGTGTACTACAGCAAAAAATAAGAGCTGTCAATAAAATCTAAGAATTACAGGTTGCATTGGTACCAACGATCCATAGAAATTGTTAGGACTACTGGTGAGTGTAGTACACCAAAACTGAAGTGCTGTCAGAAAAATCTAATAATTAAAGGTCCCATTGCTACTAACGATGCATACAAATTGCCGGGACTACACCGAAGAGTGTACTACAGCAAAAAATAAGAGCTGTCAATAAAATCTAAGAATTACAGGTTGCATTGGTACCAACGATACATAGAAATCGTCAGGACTACACCGAAAAGTGTAGTACAGCAGAAAATAAGAGCTGTCAGAAGAATCTGAAAATTAAAGGTCCCATTGCTACTAACAATGCATACAAATTGCCGGGAATACACTGGTGAGTGTACTACAGCAAAAAATATGAGCTGTCAATAAAATCTAAGAATTACAGGTTGCATTGGTACCAACGATGAATAGAAATCGTCAGGACTACACCGAAAAGTGTAGTACAGCAGAAAATAAGAGCTGTCAGAAGAATCTGAAAATTAAAGGTGCCATTGCTACTAACGATGCATACAAATTGCCGGGACTACACCGCAGAGTGTACTACAGCAAAAAATAAGAGCTGTCAGTAAAATCTAAGAATTACAGGTAGCATTGGTACCAACGATCCATTGAAATTGTTAGGACTACTGGTGAGTGTAGTACACCAAAACTGAAGTGCTGTCAGAAAAATCTAATAATTAAAGGTCCCATTTCTACTAACGATGCATACAAATTGCCGGGACTACACCGAAGAGTGTACTACAGCAAAAAATAAGAGCTGTCAATAAAATCTAAGAAATACAGGTCCCATTGCTACTAACGATGCATACAAATTGCCGGGACTACACCGAAGAGTGTACTACAGCAAAAAATAAGAGCTGTCAATAAAATCTAAGAATTACAGGTTGCATTGGTACCAACGATACATAGAAATCGTCAGGAGTACACCGAAAAGTGTAGTACAGCAGAAAATAAGAGCTGTCAGAAGAATCTGAAAATTAAAGGTGCCAATGCTACTAACGATGCATACAAATTGCCGGGACTACACCGAAGAGTGTACTACAGCAAAATATAAGAGCTGTCAGTAAAATCTAAGAATTACAGGTTGCATTGGTACCAACGATGCATAGAAATGGTCAGGACTACACCGAAAAGTGTAGTACAGCAGAAAATAAGAGCTGTCAGAAGAATCTGAAAAATAAAGGTTCCATTGCTACTAACGATGCATACAAATTGCCGGCAATTACACCGAAGAGTGTACTACAGCAAAAAATGAGAGTTGTCAGAAAAATCTAAGAATTACAGGTAGCATTGGTACCAACGATCCATAGCATTGTTTGGACTTCACCGGCGAGTGTAATACAGCAAAAAATAAGAGCTGGCAATAAAATCTAAGAATTACAGGTTGCATTGGTACCAACGATACATAGAAATCGTCAGGACTACACCGAAAAGTGTAGTACAGCAGAAAATAAGAGCTGTCAGAAGAATCTGAAAATTAAAGGTCCCATTGCCACTAACGATGCATACAAATTGCCGGGAATACACTGGTGAGTGTACTACAGCAAAAAATAAGAGCTGTCAATAAAATCTAAGAATTACAGGTTGCATTGGTACCAACGATACATAGAAATCGTCAGGACTACACCGAAAAGTGTAGTACAGCAGAAAATAAGAGCTGTCAGAAGAATCTGAAAATTAAAGGTCCCATTGCTACTAACGATGCATACAAATTGCCGGGAATACACTGGTGAGTGTACTACAGCAAAAAATAAG
Organism: Lasioglossum villosulum; assembly: GCA_963971365.1. Taxonomy (NCBI): domain Eukaryota; kingdom Metazoa; phylum Arthropoda; class Insecta; order Hymenoptera; family Halictidae; genus Lasioglossum; species Lasioglossum villosulum. The sequence continues at coordinate 33,750,233 of OZ020495.1, forward strand.
ATCTGTCAATAGAATCTAAGAATTACAGGTTGCATTGGTACCAACGATCTATAGAAATTGTTAGGACTACTGGTGAGTGTAGTACACCAAAACTGAAGTGCTGTCGGAAAAATCTAATAATTAAAGGTCCCATTGCTACTAACGATGCATACAAATTGCCGGGACTACACCGAAGAGTGTACTACAGCAAAAAATAAGAGCTGTCAGTAAAATCTAAGAATTACAGGTAGCATTGGTACCAACGATCCATAGAAATTGTTAGGACTACTGGTGAGTGTAGTACACCAAACCTGAAGTGCTGTCAGAAAAATCTAATAATTAAAGGTCCCATTTCTACTAACGATGCATACAAATTGCCGGGACTACACCGAAGAGTGTACTACAGCAAAAAATAAGAGCTGTTAATAAAATCTAATAATTAAAGGTCCCATTTCTACTAACGATGCATACAAATTGCCGGGACTACACCGAAGAGTGTACTAGAGCAAAAAATAAGAGCTGTCAATAAAATCTAAGAATTACAGGTTGCATTGGTACCAACGATACATAGAAATCGTCAGGACTACACCGAAAAGTGTAGTACAGCAGAAAATAAGAGCTGTCAGAAGAATCTGAAAATTAAAGGTCCCATTGCTACTAACGATGCATACAAATTGCCGGGAATACACTGGTGAGTGCACTACAGCAAAAAATAAGAGCTGTCAATAAAATCTAAGAATTACAGGTTGCATTGGTACCAACGATGCATAGAAATCGTCAGGACTACACCGAAAAGTGTAGTACAGCAGAAAATAAGAGCTGTCAGAAGAATCTGAAAATTAAAGGTGCCATTGCTACTAACGATGCATACAAATTGCCGGGAATACACTGGTGAGTGTACTACAGCAAAAAATAAGAGCTGTCAATAGAATCTAAGAATTACAGGTTGCATTGGTACCAACGATCCATAGAAATTGTTAGGACTACTGGTGAGTGTAGTACACCAAAACTGAAGTGCTGTCAGAAAAATCTAATAATTAAAGGTCCCATTGCTACTAACGATGCATACAAATTGCCGGGACTACACCGAAGAGTGTACTACAGCAAAAAATAAGAGCTGTCAGTAAAATCTAAGAATTACAGGTAGCATTGGTACCAACGATCCATAGAAATTGTTAGGACTACTGGTGAGTGTAGTACACCAAAACTGAAGTGCTGTCAGAAAAATCTAATAATTAAAGGTCCCATTTCTACTAACGATGCATACAAATTGCCGGGACTACACCGAAGAGTGTACTAGAGCAAAAAATAAGAGCTGTCAATAAAATCTAAGAATTACAGGTTGCATTGGTACCAACGATACATAGAAATCGTCAGGACTACACCGAAAAGTGTAGTACAGCAGAAAATAAGAGCTGTCAGAAGAATCTGAAAATTAAAGGTCCCATTGCTACTAACAATGCATACAAATTGCCGGGAATACACTGGTGAGTGTACTACAGCAAAAAATATGAGCTGTCAATAAAATCTAAGAATTACAGGTTGCATTGGTACCAACGATGAATAGAAATCGTCAGGACTACACCGAAAAGTGTAGTACAGCAGAAAATAAGAGCTGTCAGAAGAATCTGAAAATTAAAGGTGCCATTGCTACTAACGATGCATACAAATTGCCGGGACTACACCGCAGAGTGTACTACAGCAAAAAATAAGAGCTGTCAGTAAAATCTAAGAATTACAGGTAGCATTGGTACCAACGATCCATTGAAATTGTTAGGACTACTGGTGAGTGTAGTACACCAAAACTGAAGTGCTGTCAGAAAAATCTAATAATTAAAGGTCCCATTTCTACTAACGATGCATACAAATTGCCGGGACTACACCGAAGAGTGTACTACAGCAAAAAATAAGAGCTGTCAATAGAATCTAAGAATTACAGGTTGCATTGGTACCAACGATCCATAGAAATTGTTAGGACTACTGGTGAGTGTAGAACACCAAAACTGAAGTGCTGTCAGAAAAATCTAATAATTAAAGGTCCCATTGCTACTAACGATGCATACAAATTGCCGGGACTACACCGAAGAGTGTACTACAGCAAAAAATAAGAGCTGTCAGTAAAATCTAAGAATTACAGGTAGCATTGGTACCAACGATCCATAGAAATTGTTAGGACTACTGGTGAGTGTAGTACACCAAAACTGAAGTGCTGTCAGAAAAATCTAATAATTAAAGGTCCCATTTCTACTAACGATGCATACAAATTGCCGGGACTACACCGAAGAGTGTACTACAGCAAAAAATAAGAGCTGTCAATAAAATCTAAGAATTACAGGTCCCATTGCTACTAACAATGCATACAAATTGCCGGGAATACACTGGTGAGTGTACTACAGCAAAAAATAAGACCTGTCAATAAAATCTAAGAATTACAGGTTGCATTGGTACCAACGATGCATAGAAATCGTCAGGACTACACCGGTGAGTGTAGTACAGCATAAAATAAGAGATGTCAGAAGAATCTGAAAATTAAAGGTCCCATTGCTACTAACGATGCCTACAAATTGCCGGGACTACACCGAAGGGTGTACTACAGCAATAAATAAGAGTTGTCTGAAAAATCTAAGAATTACAGGTAGCATTGGTACCAACGATCCATAGAAATTGTTAGGACTACTGGTGAGTGTAGTACACCAAAACTGAAGAGCTGTCAGAAAAATCTAATAATTAAAGGTCCCATTGCTACTAACGATGCATACAAATTGCCGGGACTACACCGAAGAGTGTACTACATCAAAAAATAAGAGCTGTCAATAAAATCTAAGAATTACAGGTAGCATTGGTACCAACGATCCATAGAAATTGTTAGGACTACTGGTGAGTGTAGTACAGCAAAAAAGAAGAGCTGTAAGAAAAATCTAAGAATTACAGGTAGCATTGGTACCAACGATCCATAGAAATTGTTAGGACTACTGGTCAGTGTAGTACACCAAAACTGAAGAGCTGTCAGAAAAATCTAATAATTAAAGGTCCCATTGCTACTAACGATGCATACAAATTGCCGGGACTACACCGAAGAGTGTACTACATCAAAAAATAAGAGCTGTCAATAAAATCTAAGAATTACAGGTAGCATTGGTACCTACGATCCATAGCATTGTTTGGACTTGACCGAAAAGTGTAGTACAGCAGAAAATAAGAGCTGTCAGAAGAATCTGAAAATTAAAGGTCCCATTGCTACTAACGATGCATACAAATTGCCGGGAATACACTGGTGAGTGTACTACAGCAAAAAATAAGATCTGTCAATAGAATCTAAGAATTACAGGTTGCATTGGTACCAACGATCTATAGAAATTGTTAGGACTACTGGTGAGTGTAGTACACCAAAACTGAAGTGCTGTCGGAAAAATCTAATAATTAAAGGTCCCATTGCTACTAACGATGCATACAAATTGCCGGGACTACACCGAAGAGTGTACTACAGCAAAAAATAAGAGCTGTCAGTAAAATCTAAGAATTACAGGTAGCATTGGTACCAACGATCCATAGAAATTGTTAGGACTACTGGTGAGTGTAGTACACCAAACCTGAAGTGCTGTCAGAAAAATCTAATAATTAAAGATCCCATTTCTACTAACGATGCATACAAATTGCCGGGACTACACCGAAGAGTGTACTACAGCAAAAAATAAGAGCTGTTAATAAAATCTAATAATTAAAGGTCCCATTTCTACTAACGATGCATACAAATTGCCGGGACTACACCGAAGAGTGTACTAGAGCAAAAAATAAGAGCTGTCAATAAAATCTAAGAATTACAGGTTGCATTGGTACCAACGATACATAGAAATCGTCAGGACTACACCGAAAAGTGTAGTACAGCAGAAAATAAGAGCTGTCAGAAGAATCTGAAAATTAAAGGTCCCATTGCTACTAACGATGCATACAAATTGCCGGGAATACACTGGTGAGTGCACTACAGCAAAAAATAAGAGCTGTCAATAAAATCTAAGAATTACAGGTTGCATTGGTACCAACGATGCATAGAAATCGTCAGGACTACACCGAAAAGTGTAGTACAGCAGAAAATAAGAGCTGTCAGAAGAATCTGAAAATTAAAGGTGCCATTGCTACTAACGATGCATACAAATTGCCGGGAATACACTGGTGAGTGTACTACAGCAAAAAATAAGAGCTGTCAATAGAATCTAAGAATTACAGGTTGCATTGGTACCAACGATCCATAGAAATTGTTAGGACTACTGGTGAGTGTAGTACACCAAAACTGAAGTGCTGTCAGAAAAATCTAATAATTAAAGGTCCCATTGCTACTAACGATGCATACAAATTGCCGGGACTACACCGAAGAGTGTACTACAGCAAAAAATAAGAGCTGTCAGTAAAATCTAAGAATTACAGGTAGCATTGGTACCAACGATCCATAGAAATTGTTAGGACTACTGGTGAGTGTAGTACACCAAAACTGAAGTGCTGTCAGAAAAATCTAATAATTAAAGGTCCCATTTCTACTAACGATGCATACAAATTGCCGGGACTACACCGAAGAGTGTACTAGAGCAAAAAATAAGAGCTGTCAATAAAATCTAAGAATTACAGGTTGCATTGGTACCAACGATACATAGAAATCGTCAGGACTACACCGAAAAGTGTAGTACAGCAGAAAATAAGAGCTGTCAGAAGAATCTGAAAATTAAAGGTCCCATTGCTACTAACAATGCATACAAATTGCCGGGAATACACTGGTGAGTGTACTACAGCAAAAAATATGAGCTGTCAATAAAATCTAAGAATTACAGGTTGCATTGGTACCAACGATGAATAGAAATCGTCAGGACTACACCGAAAAGTGTAGTACAGCAGAAAATAAGAGCTGTCAGAAGAATCTGAAAATTAAAGGTGCCATTGCTACTAACGATGCATACAAATTGCCGGGACTACACCGCAGAGTGTACTACAGCAAAAAATAAGAGCTGTCAGTAAAATCTAAGAATTACAGGTAGCATTGGTACCAACGATCCATTGAAATTGTTAGGACTACTGGTGAGTGTAGTACACCAAAACTGAAGTGCTGTCAGAAAAATCTAATAATTAAAGGTCCCATTTCTACTAACGATGCATACAAATTGCCGGGACTACACCGAAGAGTGTACTACAGCAAAAAATAAGAGCTGTCAATAGAATCTAAGAATTACAGGTTGCATTGGTACCAACGATCCATAGAAATTGTTAGGACTACTGGTGAGTGTAGAACACCAAAACTGAAGTGCTGTCAGAAAAATCTAATAATTAAAGGTCCCATTGCTACTAACGATGCATACAAATTGCCGGGACTACACCGAAGAGTGTACTACAGCAAAAAATAAGAGCTGTCAGTAAAATCTAAGAATTACAGGTAGCATTGGTACCAACGATCCATAGAAATTGTTAGGACTACTGGTGAGTGTAGTACACCAAAACTGAAGTGCTGTCAGAAAAATCTAATAATTAAAGGTCCCATTTCTACTAACGATGCATACAAATTGCCGGGACTACACCGAAGAGTGTACTACAGCAAAAAATAAGAGCTGTCAATAAAATCTAAGAATTACAGGTTGCATTGGTACCAACGATACATAGAAATCGTCAGGACTACACCGAAAAGTGTAGTACAGCAGAAAATAAGAGCTGTCAGAAGAATCTGAAAATTAAAGGTCCCATTGCTACTAACAATGCATACAAATTGCCGGGAATACACTGGTGAGTGTACTACAGCAAAAAATATGAGCTGTCAATAAAATCTAAGAATTACAGGTTGCATTGGTACCAACGATGAATAGAAATCGTCAGGACTACACCGAAAAGTGTAGTACAGCAGAAAATAAGAGCTGTCAGAAGAATCTGAAAATTAAAGGTGCCATTGCTACTAACGATGCATACAAATTGCCGGGACTACACCGCAGAGTGTACTACAGCAAAAAATAAGAGCTGTCAGTAAAATCTAAGAATTACAGGTAGCATTGGTACCAACGATCCATTGAAATTGTTAGGACTACTGGTGAGTGTAGTACACCAAAACTGAAGAGCTGTCAGAAAAATCTAATAATTAAAGGTCCCATTGCTACTAACGATGCATACAAATTGCCGGGACTACACCGAAGAGTGTACTACATCAAAAAATAAGAGCTGTCAATAAAATCTAAGAATTACAGGTAGCATTGGTACCAACGATCCATAGAAATTGTTAGGACTACTGGTGAGTGTAGTACAGCAAAAAAGAAGAGCTGTAAGAAAAATCTAAGAATTACAGGTAGCATTGGTACCAACGATCCATAGAAATTGTTAGGACTACTGGTCAGTGTAGTACACCAAAACTGAAGAGCTGTCAGAAAAATCTAATAATTAAAGGTCCCATTGCTACTAACGATGCATACAAATTGCCGGGACTACACCGAAGAGTGTACTACATCAAAAAATAAGAGCTGTCAATAAAATCTAAGAATTACAGGTAGCATTGGTACCTACGATCCATAGCATTGTTTGGACTTGACCGGCGAGTGTAGTACAGCAAAAAAGAAGAGCTGTCAGTTAAATCTAAGAATTACAGGTTGGATTGGTACCAACGATGCATAGAAATCGTCAGGACTACACCGAAAAGTGTAGTACTGCAGAAAATAAGAGCTGTCAGAAGAATCTGAAAATTAAAGGTCCCATTGCTACTAACGATGCATACAAATTGCCGGGACTACACCGAAGAGCGTACTACAGCAAAAAATAAGAGCTGTCAGTAAAATATAAGAATTACAGGTTGCATTGGTACCAACGATGCAGAGAAATCGTCAGGACTACACCGAAAAGTGTAGTACAGCAGAAAATAAGAGATGTCAGAAGAATCTGAAAATTAAAGGTCCCATTGCTACTAACGATGCATACAAATTGCAGGGACTACACCGAAAAGTGTAGTACAGCAGAAAAGAAGAGCTGTCAGTAAAATATAAGAATTACAGGTTGCATTGGTACCAACGATGCAGAGAAATCGTCAGGACTACATCGAAAAGTGTAGTACAGCAGAAAATAAGAGCTGTCAGAAGAATCTGAAAATTAAAGGTCCCATTGCTACTAACGATGCATACAAATTGCCGGGACTACACCGAAGAGTGTACTACAGCAAAAAATAAGAGTTGTCAGAAAAATCTAAGAATTACAGGTTGCATTGGTACCAACGATGCATAGAAAGTGTCAGGACTATACCGGTGAGTGTAGTACAGCATAAAATAAGAGATGTCAGAAGAATCTGAAAATTAAAGGTCCCATTGCTACTAACGATGCCTACAAATTGCCGGGACTACACCGAAGGGTGTACTACAGCAATAAATAAGAGTTGTCTGAAAAATCTAAGAATTACAGGTAGCATTGGTACCAACGATCCATAGAAATTGTTAGGACTACTGGTGAGTGTAGTACACCAAAACTGAAGAGCTGTCAGAAAAATCTAATAATTAAAGGTCCCATTGCTACTAACGATGCATACAAATTGCCGGGACTACACCGAAGAGTGTACTACATCAAAAAATAAGAGCTGTCAATAAAATCTAAGAATTACAGGTAGCATTGGTACCAACGATCCATAGAAATTGTTAGGACTACTGGTGAGTGTAGTACAGCAAAAAAGAAGAGCTGTAAGAAAAATCTAAGAATTACAGGTAGCATTGGTACCAACGATCCATAGAAATTGTTAGGACTACTGGTCAGTGTAGTACACCAAAACTGAAGAGCTGTCAGAAAAATCTAATAATTACAGGTCCCATTGCTACTAGCGATGCATACAAATTGCCGGGACTACACCGAAGAGTGTACTACATCAAAAAATAAGAGCTGTCAATAAAATCTAAGAATTACAGGTAGCATTGGTACCTACGATCCATAGCATTGTTTGGACTTGACCGGCGAGTGTAGTACAGCAAAAAAGAAGAGCTGTCAGTTAAATCTAAGAATTACAGGTTGGATTGGTACCAACGATGCATAGAAATCGTCAGGACTACACCGAAAAGTGTAGTACTGCAGAAAATAAGAGCTGTCAGAAGAATCTGAAAATTAAAGGTCCCATTGCTACTAACGATGCATACAAATTGCCGGGACTACACCGAAGAGCGTACTACAGCAAAAAATAAGAGCTGTCAGTAAAATATAAGAATTACAGGTTGCATTGGTACCAACGATGCAGAGAAATCGTCAGGACTACACCGAAAAGTGTAGTACAGCAGAAAATAAGAGATGTCAGAAGAATCTGAAAATTAAAGGTCCCATTGCTACTAACGATGCATACAAATTGCAGGGACTACACCGAAAAGTGTAGTACAGCAGAAAAGAAGAGCTGTCAGTAAAATATAAGAATTACAGGTTGCATTGGTACCAACGATGCAGAGAAATCGTCAGGACTACATCGAAAAGTGTAGTACAGCAGAAAATAAGAGCTGTCAGAAGAATCTGAAAATTAAAGGTCCCATTGCTACTAACGATGCATACAAATTGCCGGGACTACACCGAAGAGTGTACTACAGCAAAAAATAAGAGTTGTCAGAAAAATCTAAGAATTACAGGTTGCATTGGTACCAACGATGCATAGAAAGTGTCAGGACTATACCGGTGAGTGTAGTACAGCAAAAAATAAGAGTTGTCAGAAAAATCTAGGAATTACAGGTTGCATTGGTACCAACGATGCATAGAAATTGTCAGGACTATACCGGTGAGTGTAGTACAGCATAAAATAAGAGATGTCAGAAGAATCTGAAAATTAAAGGTCCCATTGCTACTAACGATGCCTACAAATTGCCGGGACTACACCGAAGGGTGTACTACAGCAATAAATAAGAGTTGTCAGAAAAATCTAAGAATTACAGGTAGCATTGGTACCAACGATCCATAGAAATTGTTAGGACTACTGGGGAGTGTTGTACACCAAAACTGAAGAGCTGTCAGAAAAATCTAATAATTAAAGGTCCTATTGCTACTAACGATGCATACAAATTGCCGGGACTACACCGAAGAGTGTACTACATCAAAAAATAAGAGCTGTCAATAAAATCTAAGAATAACAGGTAGCATTGGTACCAACGATCCATAGCATTGTTTGGACTTCACCGGCGAGTGTAGTACAGCAAAAAACAAGAGCTGTAAGAAAAATCTAAGAATTACAGGTAGCATTGGTACCAACGATCCATAGAAATTGTTAGGACTACTGGTGAGTGTAGTACTCCAAAACTGAAGAGCTGTCAGAAGAATCTGAAAATTAAAGGTCCCATTGCTACTAACGATGCATACAAATTGCCGGGACTACACCGAAAAGTGTAGTACAGCAGAAAAGAAGAGCTGTCAGTAAAATATAAGAATTACAGGTAGCATTGGTACCAACGATCCATAGAAATTGTTAGGACTACTGGGGAGTGTAGTACACCAAAACTGAAGAGCTGTCAGAAAAATCTAATAATTAAAGGTCCTATTGCTACTAACGATGCATACAAATTGCCGGGACTACACCGAAGAGTGTACTACATCAAAAAATAAGAGCTGTCAATAAAATCTAAGAATTACAGGTAGCATTGGTACCAACGATCCATAGCATTGTTTGGACTTCACCGGCGAGTGTAGTACAGCAAAAAACAAGAGCTGTAAGAAAAATCTAAGAATTACAGGTAGCATTGGTACCAACGATCCATAGAAATTGTTAGGACTACTGGTGAGTGTAGTACTCCAAAACTGAAGAGCTGTCAGAAGAATCTGAAAATTAATGGTCCCATTGCTACTAACGATGCATACAAATTGCCGGGACTACACCGAAAAGTGTAGTACAGCAGAAAAGAAGAGATGTCAGTAAAATATAAGAATTACAGGTTGCATTGGTACCAACGATGCAGAGAAATCGTCAGGACTACACCGAAAAGTGTAGTACAGCAGAAAATAAGAGCTGTCAGAAGAATCAGAAAATTAAAGGTCCCATTGCTACTAACGATGCATACAAATTGCCGGGACTACACCGAAGAGTGTACTAGAGCAAAAAATAAGAGTTGTCAGAAAAATCTAAGAATTACAGGTTGCATTGGTACCAACGATGCAGAGAAATCGTCAGGACTACACCGAAAAGTGTAGCACAGCAGAAAATAAGAGATGTCAGTAAAATATAAGAATTACAGGTTGCATTGGTACCAACGATGCAGAGAAATCGTCAGGACTACACCGAAAAGTGTAGTACAGCAGAAAATAAGAGCTGTCAGAAGAATCAGAAAATTAAAGGTCCCATTGCTACTAACGATGCATACAAATTGCCGGGACTACACCGAAGAGTGTACTAGAGCAAAAAATAAGAGTTGTCAGAAAAATCTAAGAATTACAGGTTGCATTGGTACCAACGATGCAGAGAAATCGTCAGGACTACACCGAAAAGTGTAGCACAGCAGAAAATAAGAGATGTCAGAAGAATCTGAAAATTAATGGTCCCATTGCTACTAACGATGCCTACAAATTGCCGGGACTACACCGAAGGGTGTACTACAGCAATAAATAAGAGTTGTCAGAAAAATCTAAGAATTACAGGTAGCATTGGTACCAACGATCCATAGCATTGTTTGGACTTCACCGGCGAGTGTAGTACACAAAAAAGAAGAGCTGTAAGAAAAATGTAAGAATTACAGGTAGCATTGGTACCAACGATTCATAGAAATTGTTAGGACTACTGGTGAGTGTAGTACACCAAAACTGAAGAGCTGTCAGAAAAATCTAATAATTAAAGGTCCCATTGCTACTAACGATGCATACAAATTGCCGGGACTACACCGGTGAGTGTAGTACAGCAGAAAAGAAGAGCTGTCAGTAAAATCTAAGAATTACAGGTTGCATTGGTACCAACGATGCAGAGAAATCGTCAGGACTACATCGAAAAGTGTAGTACAGCAGAAAATAAGAGCTGTCAGAAGAATCTGAAAATTAAAGGTCCCATTGCTACTAACGATGCATACAAATTGCCGGGACTACACTGAAGAGTGTACTACAGCAAAAAACTAGCTGGTTATTGTTGCTCGCTCGCTTCGCGAGCTTCGCAGGTGGGGGTATTGTAGCTCGCTTTGCGATTTCGCGAGAGGGTTAGTGGTACGGATGTTATTTTGTGTGTGACTCTCCACGAGCCACACAAAGAACTTCCCGATTCGTTAGTTGCAGTATATTATTATCATTATTTAGTGTACGTTTTAAGAAGATTATACGTCCTCAGGGAAGTTCAATAGTTTTCTACTTATCAAAATGTTTTCTGTATGGCGTCGCATTAAACCAACATCGTATGTTCGTTGCTCGCATGCTCCCTTAACCATTTTTTTATATTAACTTTCAATTTCATCTCAGTTAATAATTCGTATTGAACTGCTTGTTTTTTTAATGGATTGTAATATAAATGTTTTTGTACTTTCATCGATATTCATTGAAAATGTATTCTCGGCAGTAGCGATGAATAACTCACTCTTGCATTGGGATAATTTTCGATTATTCTAAGCGGTAACATTAGCATTAGTTGCATAATTAAAAAAGGAAAATAAAAAAAAAATTTTTTTAAAAATAAATTTGTTTAAATTATAAAAACAAATATATGTAATTATTATGTTTGTTTCTGCGGTGGAAAATTTCCGTCCTCTCGTATAATTTGCATTGTTGAATGAACTTCTTTCGAAAAAAACTAAAAAACTACTTGACCAATATGGACCAAAATCTAATCAGCTCTAAGTTATAGCGGGGCACATCGATTGCATCATTCATCATTCTGATCGCATAGTTACTTTTTCAGAAAACGTTAACGAAAAATTTGATACCATAGAAACGGACATACGCACGCACGCACGCGCACGCACACACACACACACACACACACACACACACACACACACACACGCGCGCACACACACACACCATTTTGATAAAAGTAGTCTAAAATGACTCCAAAGACCATGAAACGTGAAGATCTGCTAAAAAATCGATTCTCGATTTTCGGGGTAATTACAGTAACTTCCCTATGAATCGGGAAGTTAAAAATAGTCTAAAATGACTCCAATGACCATGAAACGTGAAGATCTGCTAAAAAATCGATTTTCGATTTTCGGGGTAAAAAAACATTAATTGCTGTATGCCCCACTAGCCCTCCGATGCCCAACAACTTTTTCAACGGTCATAGCCCGACAAGGTCCCCAGGGACCTTCTCTATTAATATGGCGTGAGATGCGTATAATAGTTTTTTATTGTTAGCCGTAATGGTGTTATTACATTTTTTTTGTGTTTCTATGTTTGTTTCTATGCTGCAAAATGTGTATGTATATACAGGGTGTCCCAAAATTCCTCCGACACCCGAAAATGGAAGGTTCCTTGGGTCATTTGAAACGACATTTTCTTTTACAAAAATTGCGTCCGCGGCTTTGTTTAGGAGTTATTAACGAACAACACGGACCAATCAAAGCGCGATCTAGACATACGACGACACGTTCGGCCAACTGACAGTTGGGCCCACTGTGCTAACTCGCGTCTAGGTCGCGCTCTGATTGGTCCGTGTTTTTCGTTAATAACTCCTAAACAAAGCTGTGGACGCCATTATTTTTAAGGCAAATGTCGCAAATAAAACAGATATAAGCAGTCTTGCGTTGCTTATTCGTCTCTTGACGACACAAACGACATGACGGACGGTTATGACGCGGTGCCAATGGTGGTGCGGTATCTCTGTTCGGCGGTGGTATCATTACTTGGAATGCTTCTATAGCCGCACGTATCTTCGGATAGCAGGTAACATGCGAATGTTTAGCCCGTTCTGCAATATTAGACGTAACTAGTTGCCTGCTCAATTTCTTTAGAAATGAACGTCTTTGGTCTGACTAACGTGGTGATCAATTCAACGTAGATAATGAATAATGCGAGTCCAGCAATGTCAACAATGTTGTAAAACATGGCAGGCGGTCATCGTTTTGTTGCACGTTTACACGAATATGTACCCAACATTTGGAATCTGCAGCGATTTTTAGGTCGACAAATAATAAAGAGGCAGCGCGTCACCGTCGCGCAGTGCAGATCGTGCACGTGCGTATCCGTACACAATCACTCATTTTTTCGCGGTACACCTTTTCATCAACAATTGTCCAACCCATAGAACACGAACAAATTACACGAAAATACCTGCACGATCAAAAAACAAGAACAAATTACATGGAAGTTCCCACAAGGTCCCTGCGGACCTTGTCGAACATCGACGCCATAAATGACTTCAACCCGACGTTTATGATGAAAAATTTTACGGAATCGTATCGATGACGATTGTAATCGCTTCCAGACATCCCTTTTATAAAAATCACGTAGGCTGCGGCTGTTCGGACGAACCGTATTGAAATGCCGCATCGTTGAAAACGTCATAGGTCCCCAGGGGCTTTGTCGGGCATCGGAGGGCTAGCAATGCGTACCACTAACCCTCTCGCAAGAGCAGTTCTACCCGCGAGCTCGCGAAGCGAGCGAGCAACAATAACCAGCTAGTTTTTATTTTGCTATTCGTACGTTTTAAGAAGATTATATGTTTTCAGGGAAAGTGATTATAACACGGTATTGGGCATATAGAGTATGCCCAACCACATGACGTATGTAGTCTTTTGAATTTTTCAAAAAAAAAAAAAAAATTTTTTTTTTAAAAACTAAAAAACTACTTGACCAAACTTGACCAAAATCTTATCAGCTCTAAGTTGCAGCGGGGCACTTCCAATGCATCATTCATTATTCTGATCGCGTTATTACTTTTTCTGAAAACGTTAACGAAAAATTTGATACCATAGAAACGGACATACGCACACACACACACACACACACGCACACACACACACACATACCGACATTTTGATAAAAATAGTCTAAAATGAATCCAATGACCATGAAACGTGAAGATCTGTTAAAAATTCGATTTTCGATTTTCGGGGTAATTACCATAACTTCCCTATGAATCGGGAAGTTAATAAGAGTTGTCAGAAAAATCTAAGAATTACAGGTTGCATTGGTACCAACGATGCATAGAAATTGTCAGGACTATACCGGTGAGTGTAGTACAGCATAAAATAAGAGATGTCAGAAGAATCTGAAAATTAAAGGTCCCATTGCTACTAACGATGCCTACAAATTGCCGGGACTACACCGAAGGGTGTACTACAGCAATAAATAAGAGTTGTCAGAAAAATCTAAGAATTACAGGTAGCATTGGTACCAACGATCCATAGAAATTGTTAGGACTACTGGTGAGTGTAGTACACCAAAACTGAAGAGCTGTCAGAAAAATCTAATAATTAAAGGTCCCATTGCTACTAACGATGCATACAAATTGCCGAGACTACACCGAAGAGTGTACTACATCAAAAAATAAGAGCTGTCAATAAAATCTAAGAATTACAGGTAGCATTGGTACCAACGATCCATAGAAATTGTTAGGACTACTGGTGAGTGTAGTACAGCAAAAAAGAAGAGCTGAAAGAAAAATCTAAGAATTACAGGTAGCATTGGTACCAACGATCCACAGAAATTGTTAGGACTACTGGTGAGTGTAGTACACCAAAACTGAAGAGCTGTCAGAAAAATCTAATAATTAAAGGTCTCATTGCTACTAACGATGCATACAAATTGCCGGGACTACACCGAAGAGTGTACTACATCAAAAAATAAGAGCTGTCAATAAAATCTAAGAATTACAGGTAGCATTGGTACCAACGATCCATAGCATTGTTTGGACTTCACCGGCGAGTGTAGTACAGCAAAAAACAAGAGCTGTAAGAAAAATCTAAGAATTACAGGTAGCATTGGTACCAACGATCCATAGAAATTGTTAGGACTACTGGTGACTGTAGTACACCAAAACTGGAGAGCTGTCAGAAGAATCTGAAAATTAAAGGTCCCATTGCTACTAACGATGCATACAAATTGCCGGGACTACACCGAAAAGTGTTGTACAGCAGAAAAGAAGAGCTATCAGTAAAATATAAGAATTACAGGTTGCATTGGTACCAACGATGCAGAGAAATCGTCAGGACTACACCGAAAAGTGTAGTACAGCAGAAAATAAGAGCTGTCAGAAGAATCAGAAAATTAAAGGTCCCATTGCTACTAACGATGCATACAAATTGCCGGGACTACACCGAAGAGTGTACTACAGCAAAAAATAAGAGTTGTCAGAAAAATCTAAGAATTACAGGTTGCATTGGTACCAACGATAAATAGAAATTGTCAGGACTATACCGGTGAGTGTAGTACAGCATAAAATAAAATCTGTCAGAAAAATTTAAGAATTACAGGTAGCATTGGTACCAACTATCCATAAAAATGGTAAGGACTACACCGGTGAGTGTACTACTGCAGAAACGAAGATCTGTCAGTAAAATCTAAGAATTACAGGTTGCATTGGTACCAACGATGCATAGAAATCGTCAGGACTACACCAAAAGTGTAGTACAGCAGAAAATAAGAGCTGTCAGAAGAATCTGAAAATTAAAGGTCCCATTGCTACTAACGATGCATACAAATTGCCGGGACTACACCGAAAAGTGTAGTACAGCAGAAAAGAAGAGCTGTCAGTAAAATATAAGAATTACAGGTTGCATTGGTACCTACGATGCAGAGAAATCGTCAGGACTACACCGAAAAGTGTAGTACAGCAGAAAATAAGAGATGTCAGAAGAATCTGAAAATTAAAGGTCCCATTGCTACTAACGATGCCTACAAATTGCCGGGACTACACCGAAGGGTGTACTACAGCAAAAAATAAGAGTTGTCAGAAAAATCTAAGAATTACAGGTAGCATTGGTACCAACGATCCATAGCATTGTTTGGACTTCACCGGCGAGTGTAGTACAGCAAAAAAGAAGAACTGTAAGAAAAATCTAAGAATTACAGGTAGCATTGGTACCAACGATGCAGAGAAACCGTCAGGACTACACCGAAAAGTGTAGTACAGCAGAAAATAAGAGCTGTCAGAAGAATCTGAAAATTAAAGGTCCCATTGCTAATAACGATGCATACAAATTGCCGGGACTACACCGAAAAGTGTAGTACAGCAGAAAATAAGTGCTGTCAGAAGAATCAGAAAATTAAAGGTCCCATTGCTACTAACGATGCATACAAATTGCCGGGAATACACTGGTGAGTGTACTACAGCAAAAAATAAGAGCTGTCAATAAAATCTAAGAATTACAGGTTGCATTGGTACCAACGATGCATAGAAATCGTCAGGACTACACCGAAAAGTGTAGTACAGCAGAAAATAAGAGCTGTCAGAAGAATCAGAAAATTAAAGGTCCCATTGCTACTAACGATGCATACAAATTGCCGGGACTACACCGAAGAGTGTACTACAGCAAAAAATAAGAGTTGTCCGAAAAATCTAAGAATTACAGGTAGCATTGGTACCAACGATCCATAGCATTGTTTGGACTTCACCGGCGAGTGTAGTACAGCAAAAAAGAAGAGCTGTAAGAAAAATCTAAGAATTAAAGGTAGCATTGGTACCAACGATCCATAGAAATTGTTAGGACTATTGGTGAGTGTAGTACAGCAGAAGAGAAGAGCTGTCAGAAAAATCTAATAATTAAAGGTCCCATTGCTACTAACGATGCATACAAATTGCCGGGACTACACCGGTGAGTGTAGTACAGCAGAAAAGAAGAGCTGTCAGTAAAATCTAAGAATTACAGGTTGCATTGGTACCAACGATGCAGAGAAACCGTCAGGACTACACCGAAAAGTGTAGTACAGCAGAAAATAAGAGCTGTCACAAGAATCTGAAAATTATAGGTCCCATTGCTAATAACGATGCATACAAATTGCTGGGACTACACCGAAAAGTGTAGTACAGCAGAAAATAAGTGCTGTCAGAAGAATCAGAAAATTAAAGGTCCCATTGCTACTAACGATGCATACAAATTGCCGGGACTACACTGAAGAGTGTACTACAGCAAAAAATAAGAGTTGTCAGAAAAATCTAAGAATTACAGGTAGCATTGGTACCAACGATCCATAGCATTGTTTGGACTTCACCGGCGAGTGTAGTACAGCAAAAAAGAAGAGCTGTCAGAAAAATGTAGGAATTACATTTCGCATTGGTACCAACGATGACTAGAAATTGTCAGGACTACACCGGAAAGTGTAGTAAAGCAGAAGAGAAGAGTTGTCAGTAAAATCTATGAATTACAGGATGCATTGGTACCAACGATGCAGAGAAATCGTCAGGACTACACCGAAAAGTCTAGTACAGCGGAAAATAAGAGCTGTCAGAAGAATCTGAAAAATAAAGGTCCCATTGCTACTAACGATGCATACAAATTGCCGGGACTACACCGAAGAGTGTACTACAGCAAAAAAGAAGAGCTGTAAGAAAAATCTAAGAATTAAAGGTAGCATTGGTACCAACGATCCATAGAAATTGTTAGTACTATTGGTGAATGTAGTACAGCAGAAAAGAAGAGCTGTCAGTAAAATCTAAGAATTACAGGTTGCATTGGTACCAACGATGCAGAGAAATCGTTAGGACTACACCGAAAAGTGTAGTACAGCAGAAAATAAGAGCTGTCAGAAGAATCTGAAAATTAAAGGTCCCATTGCTACTAACGATGCATACAAATTGCCGGGAATACACTGGTGAGTGTACTACAGCAAAAAATAAGAGCTGTCAATAAAATCTAAGAATTACAGGTTGCATTGGTACCAACGATGCATAGAAATCGTCAGGACTACACCGAAAAGTGTAGTACAGCAGAAAATAAGAGCTGTCAGAAGAATCAGAAAATTAAAGGTCCCATTGCTACTAACGATGCATACAAATTGCCGGGACTACACCGAAGAGTGTACTACAGCAAAAAATAAGAGTTGTCCGAAAAATCTAAGAATTACAGGTAGCATTGGTACCAACGATCCATAGCATTGTTTGGACTTCACCGGCGAGTGTAGTACAGCAAAAAAGAAGAGCTGTAAGAAAAATCTAAGAATTAAAGGTAGCATTGGTACCAACGATCCATAGAAATTGTTAGGACTATTGGTGAGTGTAGTACAGCAGAAGAGAAGAGCTGTCAGAAAAATCTAATAATTAAAGGTCCCATTGCTACTAACGATGCATACAAATTGCCGGGACTACACCGGTGAGTGTAGTACAGCAGAAAAGAAGAGCTGTCAGTAAAATCTAAGAATTACAGGTTGCATTGGTACCAACGATGCAGAGAAACCGTCAGGACTACACCGAAAAGTGTAGTACAGCAGAAAATAAGAGCTGTCACAAGAATCTGAAAATTATAGGTCCCATTGCTAATAACGATGCATACAAATTGCTGGGACTACACCGAAAAGTGTAGTACAGCAGAAAATAAGTGCTGTCAGAAGAATCAGAAAATTAAAGGTCCCATTGCTACTAACGATGCATACAAATTGCCGGGACTACACTGAAGAGTGTACTACAGCAAAAAATAAGAGTTGTCAGAAAAATCTAAGAATTACAGGTAGCATTGGTACCAACGATCCATAGCATTGTTTGGACTTCACCGGCGAGTGTAGTACAGCAAAAAAGAAGAGCTGTCAGAAAAATGTAGGAATTACATTTCGCATTGGTACCAACGATGACTAGAAATTGTCAGGACTACACCGGAAAGTGTAGTAAAGCAGAAGAGAAGAGTTGTCAGTAAAATCTATGAATTACAGGATGCATTGGTACCAACGATGCAGAGAAATCGTCAGGACTACACCGAAAAGTCTAGTACAGCGGAAAATAAGAGCTGTCAGAAGAATCTGAAAAATAAAGGTCCCATTGCTACTAACGATGCATACAAATTGCCGGGACTACACCGAAGAGTGTACTACAGCAAAAAAGAAGAGCTGTAAGAAAAATCTAAGAATTAAAGGTAGCATTGGTACCAACGATCCATAGAAATTGTTAGTACTATTGGTGAATGTAGTACAGCAGAAAAGAAGAGCTGTCAGTAAAATCTAAGAATTACAGGTTGCATTGGTACCAACGATGCAGAGAAATCGTTAGGACTACACCGAAAAGTGTAGTACAGCAGAAAATAAGAGCTGTCAGAAGAATCTGAAAATTAAAGGTCCCATTGCTACTAACGATGCATACAAATTGCCGGGACTACACTGGTGAGTGTAGTACAGCAGAAAATAAGAGCTTTCAGAAGAATCTGAAAATTAAAGGTCCCATTGCTACTAACGATGCATACAAATTGCCGGCACTACACCGAAGAGTGTACTACAGCAAAAAATAAGAGTTGTCAGAAAAATCTAAAATTACAGGTAGCATTGGTACCAACGAACCATAGCATTGTTTGGACTTCACCGGCGAGTGTAGTACAGCAAAAAAGAAGAGCTGTGAGGAAAATCTAAGAATTACAGGTAGCATTGGTACCAACGATCCATAGAAATTGTTAGGACTATTGGTGAGTGTAGTACAGCAGAAAAGAAGAGCTGTCAGAAAAATCTAATAATTAAAGGTCCCATTGCTACTAACGATGCATACAAACTGCCGGCACTACACCGAAGAGTGTACTACAGCAAAAAATAAGAGTTGTCAGAAGAATCTAAAATTACAGGTAGCATTGGTACCAACGAACCATAGCATTGTTTGGACTTCACCGGCGAGTGTAGTACAGCAAAAAAGAAGAGCTGTGAGGAAAATCTAAGAATTACAGGTAGCATTGGTACCAACGATCCATAGAAATTGTTAGGACTATTGGTGAGTGTAGTACAGCAGAAGAGAAGAGCTGTCAGAAAAATCTAGGAATTAAATGTCACCTTGGCACCAACGATCCATAGAAATTATTAGGACTACACTGGTGAGTGTAGTACTGCAGAAAACAAGAGCTGTCAGTTAAATCTAAGAATTACAGGTTGGATTGGTACCAACGATGCATAGAAATCGTCAGGACTACACCGATAAGTGTAGTACAGCAGAAAAGAAGAGCTGTCAGTAAAATCTAAGAATTACAGGTTGCATTGGTACCAACGATGCAGAGAAATCGTCAGGGCTACACCGAAAAGTGTAGTACAGCAGAAAAGTAGAGCTGTCAGTAAAATCTAAGAATTACAGGTTGCATTGGTACCAACGATGCAGAGAAATCGTCAGGGCTACACCGAAAAGTGTAGTACAGCAGAAAAGAAGAGCTGTCAGAAAAATCTAATAATTAAAGGTCCCATTGCTACTAACGATGCATACAAATTGCCGGGACTACACCGAAGAGCGTACTACAGCAAAAAATAAGAGTTGTCAGAAAAATCTAAGAATTACAGGTAGCATTGGTACCAACGATCCATAGCATTGTTTGGACTTCACCGGCGAGTGTAGTACCCAAAAAAAGAGCTGTAAGGAAAATGTAAGAATTACAGGTAGCATTGGTACCAACGATCCATAGAAATTGTTAGGACTACTGGTGAGTGTAGTACACCAAAACTGAAGAGCTGTCAGAAAAATCTAATAATTAAAGGTCCCATTGCTACTAACGATGCATACAAATTGCCGGGACTACACCGGTGAGTGTAGTACAGCAGAAAAGAAGAGCTGTCAGTAAAATCTAAGAATTACAGGTTACATTGGTACCAACGATGCAGAGAAACCGTCAGGACTACACCGAAAAGTGTAGTACAGCAGAAAATAAGAGCTGTCAGAAGAATCTGAAAATTAAAGGTCCCATTGCTAATAACGATGCATACAAATTGCCGGGACTACACCGAAAAGTGTAGTACAGCAGAAAATAAGAGTTGTCAGAAAAATCTAAGAATTACAGGTAGCATTGGTACCAACGATCCATAGCATTGTTTGGACTTCACCGGCGAGTGTAGTACAGCAAAAAAGAAGAGCATTAAGAATAATCTAAGAATTACAGGTAGCATTGGAACCAACGATCCATAGCATTGTTTGGACTTCACCGGCGAGTGTAGTACAGCAAAAAAGAAGAGCTGTAAGAAAAATCTAAGAATTACAGGTAGCATTGGTACCAACGATCCATAGAAATTGTTAGGACTACTGGTGAGTGTAGTACACCAAAACTGAAGTGCTGTCAGAAAAATCTAATAATTAAGGGTCCCATTTCTACTAACGATGCATACAAATTGCCGGGACTACACCGAAGAGTGTACTACAGCAAAAAATAAGAGCTGTCAATAAAATCTAAGAATTACAGGTAGCATTGGTACCAACGATCCATAGAAATTGTTAGGACTACTGGTGAGTGTAGTACAGCAAAAAAGAAGAGCTGTAAGAAAAATCTAAGAATTACAGGTAGCATTGGTACCAACGATCCATAGAAATTGTTAGGACTACTGGTGAGTGTAGTACACCAAAACTGAAGAGCTGTCAGAAAAATCTAATAATTAAAGGTCCTATTGCTACTAACGATGCATACAAATTGCCGGGACTACACCGAAGAGTGTACTACATCAAAAAATAAGAGCTGTCAATAAAATCTAAGAATTACAGGTAGCATTGGTACCAACGATCCATAGCATTGTTTGGACTTCACCGGCGAGTGTAGTACAGCAAAAAACAAGAGCTGTAAGAAAAATCTAAGAATTACAGGTAGCATTGGTACCAACGATCCATAGAAATTGTTAGGACTATTGGTGAGTGTAGTACAGCAGAAAAGAAGAGCTGTCAGAAAAATCTAATAATTAAAGGTCCCATTGCTACTAACGATGCATACAAACTGCCGGCACTACACCGAAGAGTGTACTACAGCAAAAAATAAGAGTTGTCAGAAGAATCTAAAATTACAGGTAGCATTGGTACCAACGAACCATAGCATTGTTTGGACTTCACCGGCGAGTGTAGTACAGCAAAAAAGAAGAGCTGTGAGGAAAATCTAAGAATTACAGGTAGCATTGGTACCAACGATCCATAGAAATTGTTAGGACTATTGGTGAGTGTAGTACAGCAGAAGAGAAGAGCTGTCAGAAAAATCTAGGAATTAAATGTCACCTTGGCACCAACGATCCATAGAAATTATTAGGACTACACTGGTGAGTGTAGTACTGCAGAAAACAAGAGCTGTCAGTTAAATCTAAGAATTACAGGTTGGATTGGTACCAACGATGCATAGAAATCGTCAGGACTACACCGATAAGTGTAGTACAGCAGAAAAGAAGAGCTGTCAGTAAAATCTAAGAATTACAGGTTGCATTGGTACCAACGATGCAGAGAAATCGTCAGGGCTACACCGAAAAGTGTAGTACAGCAGAAAAGTAGAGCTGTCAGTAAAATCTAAGAATTACAGGTTGCATTGGTACCAACGATGCAGAGAAATCGTCAGGGCTACACCGAAAAGTGTAGTACAGCAGAAAAGAAGAGCTGTCAGAAAAATCTAATAATTAAAGGTCCCATTGCTACTAACGATGCATACAAATTGCCGGGACTACACCGAAGAGCGTACTACAGCAAAAAATAAGAGTTGTCAGAAAAATCTAAGAATTACAGGTAGCATTGGTACCAACGATCCATAGCATTGTTTGGACTTCACCGGCGAGTGTAGTACCCAAAAAAAGAGCTGTAAGGAAAATGTAAGAATTACAGGTAGCATTGGTACCAACGATCCATAGAAATTGTTAGGACTACTGGTGAGTGTAGTACACCAAAACTGAAGAGCTGTCAGAAAAATCTAATAATTAAAGGTCCCATTGCTACTAACGATGCATACAAATTGCCGGGACTACACCGGTGAGTGTAGTACAGCAGAAAAGAAGAGCTGTCAGTAAAATCTAAGAATTACAGGTTACATTGGTACCAACGATGCAGAGAAACCGTCAGGACTACACCGAAAAGTGTAGTACAGCAGAAAATAAGAGCTGTCAGAAGAATCTGAAAATTAAAGGTCCCATTGCTAATAACGATGCATACAAATTGCCGGGACTACACCGAAAAGTGTAGTACAGCAGAAAATAAGAGTTGTCAGAAAAATCTAAGAATTACAGGTAGCATTGGTACCAACGATCCATAGCATTGTTTGGACTTCACCGGCGAGTGTAGTACAGCAAAAAAGAAGAGCATTAAGAATAATCTAAGAATTACAGGTAGCATTGGAACCAACGATCCATAGCATTGTTTGGACTTCACCGGCGAGTGTAGTACAGCAAAAAAGAAGAGCTGTAAGAAAAATCTAAGAATTACAGGTAGCATTGGTACCAACGATCCATAGAAATTGTTAGGACTACTGGTGAGTGTAGTACACCAAAACTGAAGTGCTGTCAGAAAAATCTAATAATTAAGGGTCCCATTTCTACTAACGATGCATACAAATTGCCGGGACTACACCGAAGAGTGTACTACAGCAAAAAATAAGAGCTGTCAATAAAATCTAAGAATTACAGGTAGCATTGGTACCAACGATCCATAGAAATTGTTAGGACTACTGGTGAGTGTAGTACAGCAAAAAAGAAGAGCTGTAAGAAAAATCTAAGAATTACAGGTAGCATTGGTACCAACGATCCATAGAAATTGTTAGGACTACTGGTGAGTGTAGTACACCAAAACTGAAGAGCTGTCAGAAAAATCTAATAATTAAAGGTCCTATTGCTACTAACGATGCATACAAATTGCCGGGACTACACCGAAGAGTGTACTACATCAAAAAATAAGAGCTGTCAATAAAATCTAAGAATTACAGGTAGCATTGGTACCAACGATCCATAGCATTGTTTGGACTTCACCGGCGAGTGTAGTACAGCAAAAAACAAGAGCTGTAAGAAAAATCTAAGAATTACAGGTAGCATTGGTACCAACGATCCATAGAAATTGTTAGGACTACTGGTGAGTGTAGTACACCAAAACTGAAGAGCTGTCAGAAAAATCTAATAATTAAAGGTCCTATTGCTATTAACGATGCATACAAATTGCCGGGACTACACCGAAGAGTGTACTACATCAAAAAATAAGAGCTGTCAATAAAATCTAAGAATTACAGGTTGCATTGGTACCAACGATGCATAGAAATCGTCAGGACTACACCGAAAAGTGTAGTACAGCAGAAAATAAGAGCTGTCAGAAGAATCTGAAAATTAAAGGTGCCATTGCTACTAACGATGCATACAAATTGCCGGGAATACACTGGTGAGTGTACTACAGCAAAAAATAAGAGCTGTCAATAGAATCTAAGAATTACAGGTTGCATTGGTACCAACGATCCATAGAAATTGTTAGGACTACTGGTGAGTGTAGTACACCAAAACTGAAGTGCTGTCAGAAAAATCTAATAATTAAAGGTCCCATTGCTACTAACGATGCATACAAATTGCCGGGACTACACCGAAGAGTGTAGTACAGCAAAAAACAAGAGCTGTAAGAAAAATCTAAGAATTACAGGTAGCATTGGTACCAACGATCCATAGAAATTGTTAGGACTACTGGTGAGTGTAGTACACCAAAACTGAAGAGCTGTCAGAAAAATCTAATAATTAAAGGTCCTATTGCTACTAACGATGCATACAAATTGCCGGGACTACACCGAAGAGTGTACTACATCAAAAAATAAGAGCTGTCAATAAAATCTAAGAACTAGCTGGTTATTGTTGCTCGCTCGCTTCGCGAGCTTCGCAGGTGGGGGTATTGTAGCTCGCTTTGCGATTTCGCGAGAGGGTTAGTGGTACGGATGTTATTTTGTGTGTGACTCTCCACGAGCCACACAAAGAACTTCCCGATTCGTTAGTTGCAGTATATTATTATCATTATTTAGTGTACGTTTTAAGAAGATTATACGTCCTCAGGGAAGTTCAATAGTTTTCTACTTATCAAAATGTTTTCTGTATGGCGTCGCATTAAACCAACATCGTATGTTCGTTGCTCGCATGCTCCATTAACCATTTTTTTATATTAACTTTCAATTTCATCTCAGTTAATAATTCGTATTGAACTGCTTGTTTTTTTAATGGATTGTAATATAAATGTTTTTGTACTTTCATCGATATTCTTTGAAAATGTATTCTCGGCAGTAGCGATGAATAACTCACTCTTGCATTGGGATAATTTTCGATTATTCTAAGCGGTAACATTAGCATTAGTTGCATAATTAAAAAAGGAAAATAAAAAAAAATTTTTTTTAAATAAATTTGTTTAAATTATAAAAAAAAATATATGTAATTATTATGTTTGTTTCTTCGGTGGAAAATTTCCGTCCTCTCGTATAATTTGCATTGTTGAATGAACTTCTTTCGAAAAAAACTAAAAAACTACTTGACCAATATGGACCAAAATCTAATCAGCTCTAAGTTACAGCGGGGCACATCGATTGCATCATTCATCATTCTGATCGCATCGTTACTTTTTCAGAAAACATTAACGAAAAATTTGATACCATAGAAACGGACATACGCGCGCGCGCGCACACACACACCATTTTGATAAAAATAGTCTAAAATGACTCCAAAGACCATGAAACGTGAAGATCTGCTAAAAAATCGATTCTCGATTTTCGGGGTAATTACAGTAACTTCCCTATGAATCGGGAAGTTAAAAATAGTCTAAAATGACTCCAATGACCATGAAACGTGAAGATCTGCTAAAAAATCGATTTTCGATTTTCGGGGTAAAAAAACATTAATAGCTGTATGCCCCACTAGCAATGCGTACCACTAACCCTCTCGCAAGAGCAGTTCTACCCGCGAGCTCGCGAAGCGAGCTCGCAACAATAACCAGCTAGTTTTTATTTTGCTATTCGTACGTTTTAAGAAGATTATGTTTTCAGGGAAAGTGATTATAACACTGTATTGGGCATATAGAGTATGCCCAACCACATGACGTATGTAGTCTTTTGAATTTTTCAAAAAAAAAAAAAAAAATTTTTTTTTAAAAAACTAAAAAACTACTTGACCAAACTTGACCAAAATCTTATCAGCTCTAAGTTGCAGCGGGGCACTTCCAATGCATCATTCATTATTCTGATCGCGTTATAACTTTTTCTGAAAACGTTAACGAAAAATTTGATACCATAGAAACGGACATACGCACACACACACACACACACACACACACACACACACACACATACCGACATTTTGATAAAAATAGTCTAAAATGAATCCAATGACCATGAAACGTGAAGATCTGTTAAAAATTCGATTTTCGATTTTCGGGGTAATTACCATAACTTCCCTATGAATCGGGAAGTTAATTACAGGTAGCATTGGTACCAACGATCCATAGCATTGTTTGGACTTCACCGGCGAGTGTAGTACAGCAAAAAACAAGAGCTGTAAGAAAAATCTAAGAATTACAGGTAGCATTGGTACCAACGATCCATAGAAATTGTTAGGACTACTGGTGAGTGTAGTACTCCAAAACTGAAGAGCTGTCAGAAGAATCTGAAAATTAAAGGTCCCATTGCTACTAACGATGCATACAAATTGCAAAGACTACACCGAAAAGTGTAGTACAGCAGAAAAGAAGAGCTGTCAGTAAAATATAAGAATTACAGGTTGCATTGGTACCAACGATGCAGAGAAATTGTCAGGACTATACCGGTGAGTGTAGTACAGCATAAAATAAGAGATGTCAGAAGAATCTGAAAATTAAAGGTCCCATTGCTACTAACGATGCCTACAAATTGCCGGGACTACACCGAAGGGTGTACTACAGCAATAAATAAGAGTTGTCAGAAAAATCTAAGAATTACAGGTAGCATTGGTACCAACGATCCATAGAAATTGTTAGGACTACTGGTGAGTGTAGTACACAAAAACTGAAGAGCTGTCAGAAAAATCTAATAATTAAAGGTCCTATTGCTACTAACGATGCATACAAATTGCCGGGACTACACCGAAGAGTGTACTACATCAAAAAATAAGAGCTGTCAATAAAATCTAAGAATTACAGGTAATATTGGTACCAACGATCCATAGGATTGTTTGGACTTCACCGGCGAGTGTAGTACAGCAAAAAACAAGAGCTGTAAGAAAAATCTAAGAATTACAGGTAGCATTGGTACCAACGATCCATATTATTGTTAGGACTACTGGTGAGTGTAGTACTCCAAAACTGAAGAGCTGTCAGAAGAATCTGAAAATTAAAGGTCCCATTGCTACTAACGATGCATACAAATTGCAAAGACTACACCGAAAAGTGTAGTACAGCAGAAAAGAAGAGCTGTCAGTAAAATATAAGAATTACAGGTTGCATTGGTACCAACGATGCAGAGAAATTGTCAGGACTATACCGGTGAGTGTAGTACAGCATAAAATAAGAGATGTCAGAAGAATCTGAAAATTAAAGGTCCCATTGCTACTAACGATGCCTACAAATTGCCGGGACTACACCGAAGGGTGTACTACAGCAATAAATAAGAGTTGTCAGAAAAATCTAAGAATTACAGGTAGCATTGATACCAACGATCCATAGAAATTGTTAGGACTACTGGTGAGTGTAGTACACAAAAACTGAAGAGCTGTCAGAAAAATCTAATAATTAAAGGTCCTATTGCTACTAACGATGCATACAAATTGCCGGGACTACACCGAAGAGTGTACTACATCAAAAAATAAGAGCTGTCAATAAAATCTAAGAATTACAGGTAATATTGGTACCAACGATCCATAGGATTGTTTGGACTTCACCGGCGAGTGTAGTACAGCAAAAAACAAGAGCTGTAAGAAAAATCTAAGAATTACAGGTAGCATTGGTACCAACGATCCATATTATTGTTAGGACTACTGGTGAGTGTAGTACTCCAAAACTGAAGAGCTGTCAGAAAAATCTAATAATTAAAGGTCCCATTGCTACTAACGATGCATACAAATTGCCGGGACTACACCGAAGAGTGTACTACATCAAAAAATAAGAGCTGTCAATAAAATCTAAGAATTACAGGTAGCATTGGTACCTACGATCCATAGCATTGTTTGGACTTGACCGGCGAGTGTAGTACAGCAAAAAAGAAGAGCTGTCAGTTAAATCTAAGAATTACAGGTTGGATTGGTACCAACGATGCATAGAAATCGTCAGGACTACACCGAAAAGTGTAGTACTGCAGAAAATAAGAGCTGTCAGAAGAATCTGAAAATTAAAGGTCCCATTGCTACTAACGATGCATACAAATTGCCGGGACTACACCGAAGAGCGTACTACAGCAAAAAATAAGAGCTGTCAGTAAAATATAAGAATTACAGGTTGCATTGGTACCAACGATGCAGAGAAATCGTCAGGACTACACCGAAAAGTGTAGTACAGCAGAAAATAAGAGATGTCAGAAGAATCTGAAAATTAAAGGTCCCATTGCTACTAACGATGCCTACAAATTGCCGGGACTACACCGAAGGGTGTACTACAGCAAAAAATAAGAGTTGTCAGAAAAATCTAAGAATTACAGGTAGCATTGGTACCAACGATCCATAGCATTGTTTGGACTTCACCGGCGAGTGTAGTACACAAAAACTGAAGAGCTGTCAGAAAAATCTAATAATTAAAGGTCCCATTGCTACTAACGATGCATACAAATTGCCGGGACTACACCGGTGAGTGTAGTACAGCAGAAAAGAAGAGCTGTCAGTAAAATCTAAGAATTACAGGTTACATTGGTACCAACGATGCAGAGAAACCGTCAGGACTACACCGAAAAGTGTAGTACAGCAGAAAATAAGAGCTGTCAGAAGAATCTGAAAATTAAAGGTCCCATTGCTACTAACGATGCATACAAATTGCAGGGACTACACCGAAAAGTGTAGTACAGCAGAAAAGAAGAGCTGTCAGTAAAATATAAGAATTACAGGTTGCATTGGTACCAACGATGCAGAGAAATCGTCAGGACTACATCGAAAAGTGTAGTACAGCAGAAAATAAGAGCTGTCAGAAGAATCTGAAAATTAAAGGTCCCATTGCTACTAACGATGCATACAAATTGCAGGGACTACACCGAAAAGTGTAGTACAGCAGAAAAGAAGAGCTGTCAGTAAAATATAAGAATTACAGGTTGCATTGGTACCAACGATGCAGAGAAATCGTCAGGACTACATCGAAAAGTGTAGTACAGCAGAAAATAAGAGCTGTCAGAAGAATCTGAAAATTAAAGGTCCCATTGCTACTAACGATGCATACAAATTGCCGGGACTACACCGAAGAGTGTACTACAGCAAAAAATAAGAGTTGTCAGAAAAATCTAAGAATTACAGGTTGCATTGGTACCAACGATGCATAGAAATTGTCAGGACTATACCGGTGAGTGTAGTACAGCATAAAATAAGAGATGTCAGAAGAATCTGAAAATTAAAGGTCCCATTGCTACTAACGATGCCTACAAATTGCCGGGACTACACCGAAGGGTGTACTACAGCAATAAATAAGAGTTGTCAGAAAAATCTAAGAATTACAGGTAGCATTGGTACCAACGATCCATAGAAATTGTTAGGACTACTGGGGAGTGTAGTACACCAAAACTGAAGAGCTGTCAGAAAAATCTAATAATTAAAGGTCCTATTGCTACTAACGATGCATACAAATTGCCGGGACTACACCGAAGAGTGTACTACATCAAAAAATAAGAGCTGTCAATAAAATCTAAGAATTACAGGTAGCATTGGTACCAACGATCCATAGCATTGTTTGGACTTCACCGGCGAGTGTAGTACAGCAAAAAACAAGAGCTGTAAGAAAAATCTAAGAATTACAGGTAGCATTGGTACCAACGATCCATAGAAATTGTTAGGACTACTGGTGAGTGTAGTACTCCAAAACTGAAGAGCTGTCAGAAGAATCTGAAAATTAAAGGTCCCATTGCTACTAACGATGCATACAAATTGCCGGGACTACACCGAAAAGTGTAGTACAGCAGAAAATAAGAGCTGTCAGAAGAATCTGAAAATTAAAGGTCCCATTGCTACTAACGATGCATACAAATTGCAGGGACTACACCGAAAAGTGTAGTACAGCAGAAAAGAAGAGCTGTCAGTAAAATATAAGAATTACAGGTTGCATTGGTACCAACGATGCAGAGAAATCGTCAGGACTACATCGAAAAGTGTAGTACAGCAGAAAATAAGAGCTGTCAGAAGAATCTGAAAATTAAAGGTCCCATTGCTACTAACGATGCATACAAATTGCCGGGACTACACCGAAGAGTGTACTACAGCAAAAAATAAGAGTTGTCAGAAAAATCTAAGAATTACAGGTTGCATTGGTACCAACGATGCATAGAAATTGTCAGGACTATACCGGTGAGTGTAGTACAGCATAAAATAAGAGATGTCAGAAGAATCTGAAAATTAAAGGTCCCATTGCTACTAACGATGCCTACAAATTGCCGGGACTACACCGAAGGGTGTACTACAGCAATAAATAAGAGTTGTCAGAAAAATCTAAGAATTACAGGTAGCATTGGTACCAACGATCCATAGAAATTGTTAGGACTACTGGGGAGTGTAGTACACCAAAACTGAAGAGCTGTCAGAAAAATCTAATAATTAAAGGTCCTATTGCTACTAACGATGCATACAAATTGCCGGGACTACACCGAAGAGTGTACTACATCAAAAAATAAGAGCTGTCAATAAAATCTAAGAATTACAGGTAGCATTGGTACCAACGATCCATAGCATTGTTTGGACTTCACCGGCGAGTGTAGTACAGCAAAAAACAAGAGCTGTAAGAAAAATCTAAGAATTACAGGTAGCATTGGTACCAACGATCCATAGAAATTGTTAGGACTACTGGTGAGTGTAGTACTCCAAAACTGAAGAGCTGTCAGAAGAATCTGAAAATTAAAGGTCCCATTGCTACTAACGATGCATACAAATTGCCGGGACTACACCGAAAAGTGTAGTACAGCAGAAAAGAAGAGCTGTCAGTAAAATATAAGAATTACAGGTTGCATTGGTACCAACGATGCAGAGAAATCGTCAGGACTACACCGAAAAGTGTAGTACAGCAGAAAATAAGAGCTGTCAGAAGAATCTGAAAATTAATGGTCCCATTGCTACTAACGATGCATACAAATTGCCGGGACTACACCGAAGGGTGTACTACAGCAATAAATAAGAGTTGTCAGAAAAATCTAAGAATTACAGGTAGCATTGGTACCAACGATCCATAGAAATTGTTAGGTCTACTGGTGAGTGTAGTACACCAAAACTGAAGAGCTGTCAGAAAAATCTAATAATTAAAGGTCCCATTGCTACTAACGATGCATACAAATTGCCGAGACTACACCGAAGAGTGTACTACATCAAAAAATAAGAGCTGTCAATAAAATCTAAGAATTACAGGTAGCATTGGTACCAACGATCCATAGAAATTGTTAGGACTACTGGTGAGTGTAGTACAGCAAAAAAGAAGAGCTGAAAGAAAAATCTAAGAATTACAGGTAGCATTGGTACCAACGATCCATAGAAATTGTTAGGACTACTGGTGAGTGTAGTACACCAAAACTGAAGAGCTGTCAGAAAAATCTAATAATTAAAGGTCTCATTGCTACTAACGATGCATACAAATTGCCGGGACTACACCGAAGAGTGTACTACATCAAAAAATAAGAGCTGTCAATAAAATCTAAGAATTACAGGTTGCATTGGTACCAACGATAAATAGAAATTGTCAGGACTATACCGGTGAGTGTAGTACAGCATAAAATAAAATCTGTCAGAAAAATTTAAGAATTACAGGTAGCATTGGTACCAACGATCCATAGCATTGTTTGGACTTCACCGGCGAGTGTAGTACAGCAAAAAAGAAGAGCATTAAGAATAATCTAAGAATTACAGGTAGCATTGGAACCAACGATCCATAGCATTGTTTGGACTTCACCGGCGAGTGTAGTACAGCAAAAAACAAGAGCTGTAAGAAAAATCTAAGAATTACAGGTAGCATTGGTACCAACGATCCATAGAAATTGTTAGGACTACTGGTGAGTGTAGTACACCAAAACTGGAGAGCTGTCAGAAGAATCTGAAAATTAAAGGTCCCATTGCTACTAACGATGCATACAAATTGCCGGGACTACACCGAAAAGTGTTGTACAGCAGAAAAGAAGAGCTGTCAGTAAAATATAAGAATTACAGGTTGCATTGGTACCAACGATGCAGAGAAATCGTCAGGACTACACCGAAAAGTGTAGTACAGCAGAAAATAAGAGCTGTCAGAAGAATCAGAAAATTAAAGGTCCCATTGCTACTAACGATGCATACAAATTGCCGGGACTACACCGAAGAGTGTACTACAGCAAAAAATAAGAGTTGTCAGAAAAATCTAAGAATTACAGGTTGCATTGGTACCAACGATAAATAGAAATTGTCAGGACTATACCGGTGAGTGTAGTACAGCATAAAATAAAATCTGTCAGAAAAATTTAAGAATTACAGGTAGCATTGGTACCAACGATCCATAAAAATGGTAAGGACTACACCGGTGAGTGTACTACTGCAGAAACGAAGATCTGTCAGTAAAATCTAAGAATTACAGGTTGCATTGGTACCAACGATGCATAGAAATCGTCAGGACTACACCAAAAGTGTAGTACAGCAGAAAATAAGAGCTGTCAGAAGAATCTGAAAATTAAAGGTCCCATTGCTACTAACGATGCATACAAATTGCCGGGACTACACCGAAAAGTGTAGTACAGCAGAAAAGAAGAGCTGTCAGTAAAATATAAGAATTACAGGTTGCATTGGTACCAACGATGCAGAGAAATCGTCAGGACTACACCGAAAAGTGTAGTACAGCAGAAAATAAGAGATGTCAGAAGAATCTGAAAATTAATGGTCCCATTGCTACTAACGATGCCTACAAATTGCCGGGACTACACCGAAGGGTGTACTACAGCAAAAAATAAGAGTTGTCAGAAAAATCTAAGAATTACAGGTAGCATTGGTACCAACGATCCATAGCATTGTTTGGACTTCACCGGCGAGTGTAGTACAGCAAAAAAGAAGAGCTGTAAGAAAAATCTAAGAATTAAAGGTAGCATTGGTACCAACGATCCATAGAAATTGTTAGGACTATTGGTGAGTGTAGTACAGCAGAAGAGAAGAGCTGTCAGAAGAATCTGAAAATTAAAGGTCCCATTGCTAATAACGATGCATACAAATTGCCGGGACTACACCGAAAAGTGTAGTACAGCAGAAAGTAAGTGCTGTCAGAAGAATCAGAAAATTAAAGGTCCCATTGCTACTAACGATGCATACAAATTGCCGGGATTACACTGGTGAGTGTACTACAGCAAAAAATAAGAGCTGTCAATAAAATCTAAGAATTACAGGTTGCATTGGTACCAACGATGCATAGAAATCGTCAGGACTACACCGAAAAGTGTAGTACAGCAGAAAATAAGAGCTGTCAGAAGAATCAGAAAATTAAAGGTCCCATTGCTACTAACGATGCATACAAATTGCCGGGACTACACCGAAGAGTGTACTACAGCAAAAAATAAGAGTTGTCCGAAAAATCTAAGAATTACAGGTAGCATTGGTACCAACGATCCATAGCATTGTTTGGACTTCACCGGCGAGTGTAGTACAGCAAAAAAGAAGAGCTGTAAGAAAAATCTAAGAATTAAAGGTAGCATTGGTACCAACGATCCATAGAAATTGTTAGGACTATTGGTGAGTGTAGTACAGCAGAAGAGAAGAGCTGTCAGAAAAATCTAATAATTAAAGGTCCCATTGCTACTAACGATGCATACAAATTGCCGGGACTACACCGGTGAGTGTAGTACAGCAGAAAAGAAGAGCTGTCAGTAAAATCTAAGAATTACAGGTTGCATTGGTACCAACGATGCAGAGAAACCGTCAGGACTACACCGAAAAGTGTAGTACAGCAGAAAATAAGAGCTGTCACAAGAATCTGAAAATTATAGGTCCCATTGCTAATAACGATGCATACAAATTGCTGGGACTACACCGAAAAGTGTAGTACAGCAGAAAATAAGTGCTGTCAGAAGAATCAGAAAATTAAAGGTCCCATTGCTACTAACGATGCATACAAATTGCCGGGACTACACTGAAGAGTGTACTACAGCAAAAAATAAGAGTTGTCAGAAAAATCTAAGAATTACAGGTAGCATTGGTACCAACGATCCATAGCATTGTTTGGACTTCACCGGCGAGTGTAGTACAGCAAAAAACAAGAGCTGTAAGAAAAATCTAAGAATTACAGGTAGCATTGGTACCAACGATCCATAGAAATTGTTAGGACTACTGGTGAGTGTAGTACACCAAAACTGGAGAGCTGTCAGAAGAATCTGAAAATTAAAGGTCCCATTGCTACTAACGATGCATACAAATTGCCGGGACTACACCGAAAAGTGTTGTACAGCAGAAAAGAAAAGCTGTCAGTAAAATATAAGAATTACAGGTTGCATTGGTACCAACGATGCAGAGAAATCGTCAGGACTACACCGAAAAGTGTAGTACAGCAGAAAATAAGAGCTGTCAGAAGAATCAGAAAATTAAAGGTCCCATTGCTACTAACGATGCATACAAATTGCCGGGACTACACCGAAGAGTGTACTACAGCAAAAAATAAGAGTTGTCAGAAAAATCTAAGAATTACAGGTTGCATTGGTACCAACGATAAATAGAAATTGTCAGGACTATACCGGTGAGTGTAGTACAGCATAAAATAAAATCTGTCAGAAAAATTTAAGAATTACAGGTAGCATTGGTACCAACGATCCATAAAAATGGTAAGGACTACACCGGTGAGTGTACTACTGCAGAAACGAAGATCTGTCAGTAAAATCTAAGAATTACAGGTTGCATTGGTACCAACGATGCATAGAAATCGTCAGGACTACACCAAA
Source organism: Lasioglossum villosulum (assembly GCA_963971365.1). Taxonomy (NCBI): domain Eukaryota; kingdom Metazoa; phylum Arthropoda; class Insecta; order Hymenoptera; family Halictidae; genus Lasioglossum; species Lasioglossum villosulum. The sequence continues at coordinate 33,785,002 of OZ020495.1, forward strand.
AGTGTAGTACAGCAGAAAATAAGAGCTGTCAGAAGAATCTGAAAATTAAAGGTCCCATTGCTACTAACGATGCATACAAATTGCCGGGACTACACCGAAAAGTGTAGTACAGCAGAAAAGAAGAGCTGTCAGTAAAATATAAGAATTACAGGTTGCATTAGTATCAACGATGCAGAGAAATCGTCAGGACTACACCGAAAAGTGTAGTACAGCAGAAAATAAGAGATGTCAGAAGAATCTGAAAATTAAAGGTCCCATTGCTACTAACGATGCCTACAAATTGCCGGGACTACACCGAAGGGTGTACTACAGCAAAAAATAAGAGTTGTCAGAAAAATCTAAGAATTACAGGTAGCATTGGTACCAACGATCCATAGCATTGTTTGGACTTCACCGGCGAGTGTAGTACAGCAAAAAAGAAGAACTGTAAGAAAAATCTAAGAATTACAGGTAGCATTGGTACCAACGATGCAGAGAAACCGTCAGGACTACACCGAAAAGTGTAGTACAGCAGAAAATAAGAGCTGTCAGAAGAATCTGAAAATTAAAGGTCCCATTGCTAATAACGATGCATACAAATTGCCGGGACTACACCGAAAAGTGTAGTACAGCAGAAAATAAGTGCTGTCAGAAGAATAAGAAAATTAAAGGTCCCATTGCTACTAACGAAGCATACAAATTGCCGGGAATACACTGGTGAGTGTACTACAGCAAAAAATAAGAGCTGTCAATAAAATCTAAGAATTACAGGTTGCATTGGTACCAACGATGCAGAGAAATCGTCAGGACTACACCGAAAAGTGTAGTACAGCAGAAAATAAGAGCTGTCAGAAGAATCAGAAAATTAAAGGTCCCATTGCTACTAACGATGCATACAAATTGCCGGGACTACACCGAAGAGTGTACTACAGCAAAAAATAAGAGTTGTCCGAAAAATCTAAGAATTACAGGTAGCATTGGTACCAACGATCCATAGCATTGTTTGGACTTCACCGGCGAGTGTAGTACAGCAAAAAAGAAGAGCTGTAAGAAAAATCTAAGAATTAAAGGTAGCATTGGTACCAACGATCCATAGAAATTGTTAGGACTATTGGTGAGTGTAGTACAGCAGAAGAGAAGAGCTGTCAGAAAAATCTAATAATTAAAGGTCCCATTGCTACTAACGATGCATACAAATTGCCGGGACTACACCGGTGAGTGTAGTACAGCAGAAAAGAAGAGCTGTCAGTAAAATCTAAGAATTACAGGTTGCATTGGTACCAACGATGCAGAGAAACCGTCAGGACTACACCGAAAAGTGTAGTACAGCAGAAAATAAGAGCTGTCACAAGAATCTGAAAATTATAGGTCCCATTGCTAATAACGATGCATACAAATTGCTGGGACTACACCGAAAAGTGTAGTACAGCAGAAAATAAGTGCTGTCAGAAGAATCAGAAAATTAAAGGTCCCATTGCTACTAACGATGCATACAAATTGCCGGGACTACACTGAAGAGTGTACTACAGCAAAAAATAAGAGTTGTCAGAAAAATCTAAGAATTACAGGTAGCATTGGTACCAACGATCCATAGCATTGTTTGGACTTCACCGGCGAGTGTAGTACAGCAAAAAAGAAGAGCTGTCAGAAAAATCTAGGAATTACATTTCGCATTGGTACCAACGATGACTAGAAATTGTCAGGACTACACCGGAAAGTGTAGTAAAGCAGAAGAGAAGAGTTGTCAGTAAAATCTATGAATTACAGGATGCATTGGTACCAACGATGCAGAGAAATCGTCAGGACTACACCGAAAAGTCTAGTACAGCGGAAAATAAGAGCTGTCAGAAGAATCTGAAAAATAAAGGTCCCATTGCTACTAACGATGCATACAAATTGCCGGGACTACACCGAAGAGTGTACTACAGCAAAAAAGAAGAGCTGTAAGAAAAATCTAAGAATTAAAGGTAGCATTGGTACCAACGATCCATAGAAATTGTTAGTACTATTGGTGAATGTAGTACAGCAGAAAAGAAGACCTGTCAGTAAAATCTAAGAATTACAGGTTGCATTGGTACCAACGATGCAGAGAAATCGTTAGGACTACACCGAAAAGTGTAGTACAGCAGAAAATAAGAGCTGTCAGAAGAATCTGAAAATTAAAGGTCCCATTGCTACTAACGATGCATACAAATTGCCGGGACTACACTGGTGAGTGTAGTACAGCAGAAAATAAGAGCTGTCAGAAGAATCTGAAAATTAAAGGTCCCATTGCTACTAACGATGCATACAAATTGCCGTGACTACACCGAAGAGTGTACTACAGCAAAAAATAAGAGCTGTCAGTAAAATCTATGAATTACAGGTTGCATTGGTACCAACGATGCAGAGAAATCGTCAGGACTACACCGAAAAGTGTAGTACAGCAGAAAATAAGAGATGTCAGAAGAATCTGAAAATTAAAGGTCCCATTGCTACTACCGATGCATACAAATTGCCGGGACTACACCGGAGAGTGTACTACAGCAAAAAATAAGAGCTGTCAGTAAAATATAAGAATTACAGGTTGCATTGGTACCAACGATGCAGAGAAATCATCAGGACTACACCGAAAAGTGTAGTACAGCAGAAAATAAGTGCTGTCAGAAGAATCAGAAAATTAAAGGTCCCATTGCTACTAACGATGCATACAAATTGCCGGGAATACACTGGTGAGTGTACTATAGCAAAAAATAAGAGCTGTCAATAAAATCTAAGAATTACAGGTTGCATTGGTACCAACGATGCATAGAAATCGTCAGGACTACACCGAAAAGTGTAGTACAGCAGAAAATTAGAGCTGTCAGAAGAATCAGAAAATTAAAGGTCCCATTGCTACTAACGATGCATACAAATTGCCGGGAATACACTGGTGAGTGTACTACAGCAAAAAATAAGAGCTGTCAATAAAATCTAAGAATTACAGGTTGCATTGGTACCAACGATCCATAGCATTGTTTGGACTACACCGGTGAGTGTAGTTCAGCAGAAAAGAAGAGCTGTCAGTAAAATCTAAGAATGACAGGTAGCATTGGTACCAACGATCCATAAAAATGGTAAGGACTACACCGGTGAGTGTAGTTCAGCAAAAAAGAAGAGCTGTCAGTAAAATCTAAGAATTACATGTCGCATTGGTAGCAACGATCCATAGAAATTGTTAGGACTACTTGTGAGTGTAGTACAGCAGAAAATAAGAGCTGTCAGTAAAATCTAAGAATGACAGGTAGCATTGGTACCAACGATCCATAAAAATGGTAAGGACTACACCGGTGAGTGTAGTTCAGCAAAAAAGAAGAGCTGTCAGTAAAATCTAAGAATTACATGTCGCAATGATACCAACGATCCTTAGAAATCGTCAGGATTACACCGGTGAGTGTAGTACAGCAGACAAGAACAGCTGTCACAGATATCTAAGAATTAAAGGTCGCATTGGTACTGTTACGATGACACGAGATGAAGTTGCTTTCCCCTGTAAATATATCGCAGAGATCGAGCGTTAGATCGATATTGCGGTATCTGAACAACGAGGTTGTTAATTAAAAGAAGAGAGTCGTCAGATCCTTTCTAATGATAAAAGCGAGAACACGTATCGACGATTATATTGAGTCTTGTTAACTGTTGTATAATTAATAAATAGTTGTTATTCTTATTATCTATAATAATGAATTCTCCGGCAAGACCGCGTCGAAGTCTTCGTAACAGTACTAACGATCCATACAAAATGTCAGGACTACACCGAAGAGTGTACTACAGCAGAAGAGAAGAGCTTTCAGAAAAATCTAAAAATATTGTTCGAAATGCTTCCAAGGATCCTTAGAAATCGACAAGACTACACCGGTAAGTGTAGTACAGCAGAAAAGAAGAGCTGTCAGAAAAATCCAAAAATTAAATGTCGCATTGGTTGCAAAGAATCCATAGAAATTGTTAGGACTACTGGTGAGTGTAGTACAGCAAAAAAGAAGAGCTGTCAGTAAAATCTAAGAATTACAGGTTGCATTGGTACCAACGATGCATAGAAATCGTCAGGACTACACCGAAGAGTGTACTACAGCAGAAAAGAAGAGCTGTCAGTAAAATCTAAGAATTGCAGATCCCATTAGTTCCAACCATGACTAGATATTGTCAGGACTACACCGGTGAGTGTAGTACAGCAGAAAAGAAGAGCTGTCAGAAAAATCTAAAAATTGAATGTCACTTTGCTACCAACAATTCATAGAAATTGTCAGGACTACACCGGTGAGTGTAGTACAGCAGAAAAGAGGAGCTGTCAGAAAAATCTAAAAATGAAATGTCACTTTGGTACCAACGATCCATAGAAATTGTTAGGACTACACCGTCGAGTGTAGTAGAGCAGAAAAGTAGAGCTGTCAGTAAAATCTAAGAATTACAGATTGCGTTGGTACCATTGATGCATAGAAATTGTTAGGAGTACAACGGTGATTTTGGTACACCAAAAAAGAAGAGCTGTCAAAAATATCTAAGAATTAAAGGTCGCATTGATACTAACGATCCATAGAAGTTGCCATGACTGCACCGGAGAATGTACTACAGCAGTAAAAAGGAGCTGTCAGAAAAATCTAAAAAATATTCTTCGAAATGCTTCCAAGGATCCTTAGAAATCGTTAAGACTACACCGGTGAGTGTAGTGCAGCAGAAAAGGAGAGCTGTCAGAAGAATCTAAAAATTAAATGTCACTTTGGTACCAACGATCCATAGAAATTGTTAGGACTACACCGTCGAGTGTAGTAGAGCAGAAAAGTAGAGCTGTCAGTAAAATCTAACAATTACAGATCGCATCAGTACCAACGATCCATAGAAATTGTAAGGACCACACCGGTGATTTTCGTACACCAAAAAAGAAGAGCTGTCAGAAATATATAAGAATTAAAGGTCGCATTGGTACTAACGATCTATAGATATCGCCATGACTGCACCGGAGAGTGTACTACAGCAGAAAATAAGAGCTGTCAGAAAAATCTAAAAATTATTTTTCTAATTGCTTCCAAGGATCCTTAGAAATCGACAAGACTAACCGCTGAGTGTAGTACAGCAGAAAAGAAGAGCTGTCAGTAAAATCTAAGTATTACAGATTGCATTGGTACCATCGATGCATAGAAATCGTCAGGACTACACCGAAGAGTGTACTATAGCAGAAAATAAGAGCTGTAAGAAAAATCTAAAAATTATTGTTGGAAATGCTTCCAAGGATCCTTAGAAATCGTCAAGACTATACCAAAGAGTGTAGTACAGCAAAGAAGAAGAGGTGTCAGAAAAATCTAAGAATTACATGTCGCATTGGTACCAACGATGACTAGAAATTGTCAGGACTACACCGGTGAGTATAGTACAGCAGAAAATAAGGGCTGTCAGAAAAATCTAAGAATTACAGATCGCATTAGTACCAACGATCAATAGAAATTGTTAGGACTACACCGGTGAGTGTAGTACAGCAGAAAAGAGGAGCTGTCAGAAAAATCTAAAAATTAAATGTCACTTTGGTACCAACGATCCATAGAAATTGTTAGGACTACACTGGTGAGTGTACTACAGCAGAAAATAAGAGCTGTCAGTAAAATCTAAGAATTACAGATTGCATTGGTACCAACGATCAATAGAAATTGCGATGACTGCACCGTAGAGTGTACTACAGCAGAAAATAAGAGCTGTCAGTATAATCTAAGAATTACAGATCGCATTAGTACCAACGATCCATAGAAATTTTAGGAGTACACCGGTGATTTTCGTACACCAAAAAAGAAGAGCTGTCAGAAATATATAAGAATTAAAGGTCGCATTGATACTAACGATCTATAGAAATTGCCATGACTGCACAGGAGAGTGTACTACAGCAGAAAATAAGAGCTGTCAGAAAAATCTAAAAATTAAATGTCACTTTGGTACCAACGATCCATAGAAATTGTTAGGACTACACCGGTGAGTGTAGTAGAGCAGAAAAGAGGAGCTGTCAGAAAAATCTAAAAATTAAATGTCACTTTGGTACCAACGATTCATATAAATTGTTAGGACTACACTGGTGGGTATAGTAGAGCAGAAAATAAGAGCTGTCAGAAGAATCTAAAAATTAAATGTCACTTTGGTACCAACGATCCATAGAAATTGTTAGGAGTACATCGGTGATTTTCGTACACCAAAAAATAAGAGCTGTCAGAACTATCTAAGAATTAAAGGTCGCATTAGTAGCAACGATCCATAGAAAATATCAGTACTACACCGGTGAGTGTAGTATAGCAGAAAATAAGACCTGTCAGTATAATCTAAGAATTACAGATCGCATTAGTACCAACGATCCTTACGAATCGTCAGGACTACACCGAAGAGTGTACTACAGCAAAAAATAAGAGCTGTCAGAAAAATCTAAAAATTATTGTTGGAAATGCTTCCGAGGATCCTTAGAAATCGTCAAGACTACACCAAAGAGTGTAGTACAGCAAAGAAGAAGAGGTGTCAGAAAAATCTAAGAATTACATGTCGCATTGGTACCAACGATGACTAGAAATTGTCAGGACTACACCGGTGAGTATAGTACAGCAGAAAATAAGGGCTGTCAGAAAAATCTAAAAATTAAATGTCACTTTGGTACCAACGATCCATAGAAATTGTTAGGACTACACTGGTGAGTGTACTACAGCAGAAAATAAGAGCTGTCAGTAAAATCTAAGAATTACAGATTGCATTGGTACCAACGATGCATACAAATCGTCAGGACTACACCGGTGATTTTCGTACACCAAAAAAGGAGAGCTGTCAGAAATATATAAGAATTACATGTCGCATTGGTACCAACGATGACTAGAAATTGTCAGGACTACACCGGTGAGTGTAGTACAGCAGAAAAGAAGAGCTGTCAGAAAAATCTAAAAATTGAATGTCACTTTGCTACCAACAATTCATAGAAATTGTCAGGACTACACCGGTGAGTGTCGTACAGCAGAAAAGAGGAGCTGTCAGAAAAATCTAAAAATGAAATGTCACTTTGGTACCAACGATCCATAGAAATTGTTAGGACTACACCGTCGAGTGTAGTAGAGCAGAAAAGTAGAGCTGTCAGTAAAATCTAAGAATTACAGATTGCATTGGTACCATTGATGCATAGAAATTGTTAGGAGTACAACGGTGATTTTGGTACACCAAAAAAGAAGAGCTGTCAAAAATATCTAAGAATTAAAGGTCGCATTGATACTAACGATCCATAGAAGTTGCCATGACTGCACCGGAGAATGTACTACAGCAGTAAAAAGGAGCTGTCAGAAAAATCTAAAAAATATTCTTCGAAATGCTTCCAAGGATCCTTAGAAATCGTTAAGACTACACCGGTGAGTGTAGTGCAGCAGAAAAGAAGAGCTGTCAGAAGAATCTAAAAATTAAATGTCACTTTGGTACCAACGATCCATAGAAATTGTTAGGACTACACCGTCGAGTGTAGTAGAGCAGAAAAGTAGAGCTGTCAGTAAAATCTAACAATTACAGATCGCATCAGTACCAACGATCCATAGAAATTGTTAGGAGTACACCGGTGATTTTCGTACACCAAAAAAGAAGAGCTGTCAGAAATATATAAGAATTAAAGGTCGCATTGGTACTAACGATCAATAGAAATTGCCATGACTGCACCGGAGAGTGTACTACAGCAGAAAATAAGAGCTGTCAGTATAGTCTAAGAATTACAGATCGCATTAGTACCAACGATCCATAGAAATTGTTAGGAGTACACCGGTGATTTTCGTACACCAAAAAAGAAGAGCTGTCAGAAATATATAAGAATTAAAGGTCGCATTGGTACTAACGATCTATAGAAATTGCCATGACTGCACCGGAGAGTGTACTACAGCAGAAAATAAGAGCTGTCAGAAACATCTAAAAATTATTTTTCTAAATGCTTCCAAGGATCCTTAGAAATCGACAATACTACACCGGTGAGTGTAGTGCAGCAGAAAAGAAGAGCTGTCAGTAACGTCTAAGAATTACAGATCCCATTAGTATCAACGATCCATAGAAATTGTAATTACCACACCGTCGAGTGTAGTAGAGCAGAAAATAAGAGCTGTCAGAAAAATCTAAAAATTATTTTTCTAAATGCTTCCAAGGATCCTTAGAAATCGACAAGACTAACCGCTGAGTGCAGTACAGCAGAAAAGAAGAGCTGTCAGTAAAATCTAAGTATTACAGATTGCATTGGTACCATCGATGCATAGAAATCGTCAGGACTACACCGAAGAGTGTACTATAGCAGAAAATAAGGGCTGTCAGAAAAATCTAAAAATTATTGTTGGAAATGCTTCCAAGGATCCTTAGAAATCGTCAAGACTATACCAAAGAGTGTAGTACAGCAAAGAAGAAGAGGTGTCAGAAAAATCTAAGAATTACATGTCGCATTGGTACCAACGATGACTAGAAATTGTCAGGACTACACCGGTGAGTATAGTACAGCAGAAAATAAGGGCTGTCAGAAAAATCTAAGAATTACAGATCGCATTAGTATCAACGATCCATAGAAATTGTTAGGACTACACCGTCGAGTGTAGTAGAGCAGAAAAGTAGAGCTGTCAGTAAAATCTAAGAATTACAGATTGCATTGGTACCATTGATGCATAGAAATTGTTAGGAGTACAACGGTGATTTTGGTACACCAAAAAAGAAGAGCTGTCAAAAATATCTAAGAATTAAAGGTCGCATTGATACTAACGATCCATAGAAGTTGCCATGACTGCACCGGAGAATGTACTACAGCAGTAAAAAGGAGCTGTCAGAAAAATCTAAAAAATATTCTTCGAAATGCTTCCAAGGATCCTTAGAAATCGTTAAGACTACACCGGTGAGTGTAGTGCAGCAGAAAAGAAGAGCTGTCAGAAAAATCTAAAAATTATTTTTTTCTAAATGCTTCCAAGGATCCTTAGAAATCGACAAGACTAACCGCTGAGTGTAGTACAGCAGAAAAGAAGAGGTGTCAGAAAAATCTAAGAATTACATGTCGCATTGGTACCAACGATGACTAGAAATTGTCAGGACTACACCGGTGAGTATAGTACAGCAGAAAATAAGGGCTGTCAGAAAAATCTAAGAATTACAGATCGCATTAGTACCAACGATCAATAGAAATTGTTAGGACTACACCGGTGAGTGTAGTACAGCAGAAAAGAGGAGCTGTCAGAAAAATCTAAAAATTAAATGTCACTTTGGTACCAACGATCCATAGAAATTGTTAGGACTACACTAGTGAGTGTACTACAGCAGAAAATAAGAGCTGTCAGTAAAATCTAAGAATTACAGATTGCATTGGTACCAACGATCAATAGAAATTGTTAGGACTACACCGTCGAGTGTAGTAGAGCAGAAAAGTAGAGCTGTCAGTAAAATCTAACAATTACAGATCGCATCAGTACCAACGATCCATAGAAATTGTTAGGAGTACACCGGTGATTTTCGTACACCAAAAAAGAAGAGCTGTCAGAAATATATAAGAATTAAAGGTCGCATTGGTACTAACGATCAATAGAAATTGCCATGACTGCACCGGAGAGTGTACTACAGCAGAAAATAAGAGCTGTCAGTATAGTCTAAGAATTACAGATCGCATTAGTACCAACGATCCATAGAAATTGTTAGGAGTACACCGGTGATTTTCGTACACCAAAAAAGAAGAGCTGTCAGAAATATATAAGAATTAAAGGTCGCATTGGTACTAACGATCTATAGAAATTGCCATGACTGCACCGGAGAGTGTACTACAGCAGAAAATAAGAGCTGTCAGAAACATCTAAAAATTATTTTTCTAAATGCTTCCAAGGATCCTTAGAAATCGACAATACTACACCGGTGAGTGTAGTGCAGCAGAAAAGAAGAGCTGTCAGTAACGTCTAAGAATTACAGATCCCATTAGTATCAACGATCCATAGAAATTGTAATTACCACACCGTCGAGTGTAGTAGAGCAGAAAATAAGAGCTGTCAGAAAAATCTAAAAATTATTTTTCTAAATGCTTCCAAGGATCCTTAGAAATCGACAAGACTAACCGCTGAGTGCAGTACAGCAGAAAAGAAGAGCTGTCAGTAAAATCTAAGTATTACAGATTGCATTGGTACCATCGATGCATAGAAATCGTCAGGACTACACCGAAGAGTGTACTATAGCAGAAAATAAGGGCTGTCAGAAAAATCTAAAAATTATTGTTGGAAATGCTTCCAAGGATCCTTAGAAATCGTCAAGACTATACCAAAGAGTGTAGTACAGCAAAGAAGAAGAGGTGTCAGAAAAATCTAAGAATTACATGTCGCATTGGTACCAACGATGACTAGAAATTGTCAGGACTACACCGGTGAGTATAGTACAGCAGAAAATAAGGGCTGTCAGAAAAATCTAAGAATTACAGATCGCATTAGTATCAACGATCCATAGAAATTGTTAGGACTACACCGTCGAGTGTAGTAGAGCAGAAAAGTAGAGCTGTCAGTAAAATCTAAGAATTACAGATTGCATTGGTACCATTGATGCATAGAAATTGTTAGGAGTACAACGGTGATTTTGGTACACCAAAAAAGAAGAGCTGTCAAAAATATCTAAGAATTAAAGGTCGCATTGATACTAACGATCCATAGAAGTTGCCATGACTGCACCGGAGAATGTACTACAGCAGTAAAAAGGAGCTGTCAGAAAAATCTAAAAAATATTCTTCGAAATGCTTCCAAGGATACTTAGAAATCGTTAAGACTACACCGGTGAGTGTAGTGCAGCAGAAAAGAAGAGCTGTCAGAAAAATCTAAAAATTAAATGTCACTTTGGTACCAACGATCCATAGAAATTGTTAGGACTACACTGGTGAGTGTACTACAGCAGAAAATAAGAGCTGTCAGTAAAATCTAAGAATTACAGATTGCATTGGTACCAACGATGCATACAAATCGTCAGGACTACACCGGTGATTTTCGTACACCAAAAAAGAAGAGCTGTCAGAAATATATAAGAATTAAAGGTCGCATTGGTACTAACGATCAATAGAAATTGCCATGACTGCACCGTAGAGTGTACTACAGCAGAAAATAAGAGCTGTCAGTATAATCTAAGAATTACAGATCGCATTAGTACCAACGATCCATAGAAATTGTTAGGAGTACACCGGTGATTTTCGTACACCAAAAAAGAAGAGCTGTCAGAAATACATAAGAATTAAAGGTCGCATTGGTACTAACGATCTATAGAAATTGCCATGACTGCACAGGAGAGTGTACTACAGCAGAAAATAAGAGCTGTCAGAAAAATCTAAAAATTATTTTTTTCTAAATGCTTCCAAGGATCCTTAGAAATCGACAAGACTAACCGCTGAGTGTAGTACAGCAGAAAAGAAGAGGTGTCAGAAAAATCTAAGAATTACATGTCGCATTGGTACCAACGATGACTAGAAATTGTCAGGACTACACCGGTGAGTATAGTACAGCAGAAAATAAGGGCTGTCAGAAAAATCTAAGAATTACAGATCGCATTAGTACCAACGATCAATAGAAATTGTTAGGACTACACCGGTGAGTGTAGTACAGCAGAAAAGAGGAGCTGTCAGAAAAATCTAAAAATTAAATGTCACTTTGGTACCAACGATCCATAGAAATTGTTAGGACTACACTAGTGAGTGTACTACAGCAGAAAATAAGAGCTGTCAGTAAAATCTAAGAATTACAGATTGCATTGGTACCAACGATCAATAGAAATTGCCATGACTGCACCGTAGAGTGTACTACAGCAGAAAATAAGAGCTGTCAGTATAATCTAAGAATTACAGATCGCATTAGTACCAACGATCCATAGAAATTGTTAGGAGTACACCGGTGATTTTCGTACACCAAAAAAGAAGAGCTGTCAGAAATATATAAGAATTAAAGGTCGCATTGGTACTAACGATCTATAGAAATTGCCATGACTGCACCGGAGAGTGTACTACAGCAGAAAATAAGAGCTGTCAGAAAAATCTAAAAATTATTTTTCTAAATGCTTCCAAGGATCCTTAGAAATCGACAAGACTACACCGGTGAGTGTAGTGCAGCAGAAAAGAAGAGCTGTCAGTAACGTCTAAGAATTACAGATCCCATTAGTATCAACGATCCGGCTTCCGTTTCCGGTTGTGAGAGAGATTGTAGCGAATTTTTGGCTGTGCAGAGTTTTCTGGGTGAGAGAGTGGTGTGAAAGGAGTGTGTGGTGAGAAAGTGGTGGAGAGGGGTGAGGAAGGGGTAGGAAGTAGAGGAAGGGAAAGGGACAAGGGTAAGGGAGAGAGAAAAGAGTAGCAGAGAAGGGAAAGGGAGGTGGAGTTGTAGGTTAGGTTGACTGTGGAGTCAGTAGAGTGAGCGGGAAAAGAGATCGGAGTGGGAGGTGGCGCGATCTGTAGGGAATACAGGCGAGTTAGGAGACGGATAGACAGAGAAGCGGGAATTGTAAACTCGTGGAAAGTAGTAGGCTAGAAGAAAGGAAGAAGTGTAAGGCGAAAATGAGTGTTAGCGGAGAAGTAGGCAAGCGGACGGGAAAGGAAGGGAAAGGAAATGTGGGGGCGATTAGGTTAGAGGGAAATTTAGAACGGTGGTTCAGCGTGGAAAGTTTGGAGAGCATGGGACGGAAAAGGGGAATTGGGGAGGTAGAGGGAGATGGAGAAGGGGAAAGTGTTATTTTTAAAAAGAGTGACACAACTAAAAGGTCTCCGTATAAAGAAAAAAGGGAGGAGGGGGGTGGTGTTAAAGAAATGGAGGAAATGTTCAGAGGGCTATTAGGGGAGGTAAGATTGTTGAGGGAAGAAGTGAAAGGGGAAAGAGAAGAGGGAAAGAGGATGATAGAGGATTGGAGGAGGGAAAGGGAGAAGTGGAGGGAGGAAAGGAGGGAGGAAGAATTAATTAGGGAAAGAACGAAAGAATGGGTTAAAAGTTTAGAGGAAAGGGTAATAAAGATAGAGGGGAGAATAGATGAGATAGTGGGGGGAGAGGGTGAAGAGGATAGAAGGAGTAAGGCAGAGAAGAGGTTGGAAAAGTTAGAAGGCAAAGTAATGGAGGTGGAGAATTGGATAGGAGAAAAGGAAAAGGGTGGAAAGGGGATAGAGGAACAAAAAGAAAATGAGAAAGGGTTAAGGGAAGAGGGTTTAATGGAGGAGAACAGGAGGAGATTAAGGATAATGGAAATTAAACAGGACAAGAAGGAAAGAGAGGAGAAGAAAAATAACATAATTATAAGGAGGTTAAAGGTGGAGGGAAAGGATATAAGAGCAGAGATCAGGAGTCTGTGGGAAAAGATGGATCTAAAGGACGAGGGAATTAAGGAGTTTAGAAAGATAGGGAAGGTTGGAAAGGATGGAAGGGGAATGGCACTGGTAAAACTGGAGGACATGGAAGTTAAAAGAAGGGTAATGGAGGTAAAGAAGAAAATAAAGGGGGCATGAGGAAAGGATAGAGGCAAATCTAACGTAGGAGGAGAGAAGGGCGAGATGGAAGATTGTGAGGGAAGCCGAGAGAGAAAAGAGGGAGGGGAAGAATGTACAGATTGGGTACATGAAGATTTGGGTTAATGGAAAAGAGAAAAGATGGGACGAGATTGAGGAGAAGTGGATGGAGGAGCAGAAGAGGGAGTAGGGAAGGGCGCAAGGGGGGGTAAGGGAAAGGAGGAAGAAGGAGGGATTATGGAGTGTAGGGTTTTGGAATGTGGCGGGACTTGCCAATAAAGATGAGGATTTTTGGAAAGGGATTGGGGATTGGGATACGATAGTGATGATGGAGACTTGGATAGAGGAGAAGGGATGGGAGAAAATTAAGAACAGACTTCCAAAAGGATATGTGTGGGAGAAGCAATGGGCAAAGAGGGAGGGAAAGGTTGGGAGGGCAAAAGGGGGTATGGTGGTGGGAATAAGAAAGGAGATAAAATTGGAAATGGGGGATGTAAGCGGGATGGAGGGGTTGATAATGGTGAAAATAAAGCTGAAGGGAGGAGGGTGGTGGAAGGATATAAGAGCAGAGATCAGGAGTCTGTGGGAAAAGATGGATCTAAAGGACGAGGGAATTAAGGAGTTTAGAAAGATAGGGAAGGTTGGAAAGGATGGAAGGGGAATGGCACTGGTAAAACTGGAGGACATGGAAGTTAAAAGAAGGGTAATGGAGGGAAAGAAGAAATTAAGGGGGCAGGAGGAAAGGATAGAGGCAGATCTAACGGAGGAGGAGAGAAGGGCGAGATGGAAGATTGTGAGGGAAGCCGAGAGAGAAAAGAGGGAGGGGAAGAATGTACAGATTGGGTACATGAAGATTTGGGTTAATGGAAAAGAGAAAAGATGGGACGAGATTGAGGAGAAGTGGATGGAGGAGCAGAAGAGGGAGTAGGGAAGGGCGCAAGGGGGGGTAAGGGAAAGGAGGAAGAAGGAGGGATTATGGAGTGTAGGGTTTTGGAATGTGGCGGGACTTGCCAATAAAGATGAGGATTTTTGGAAAGGGATTGGGGATTGGGATACGATAGTGATGATGGAGACTTGGATAGAGGAGAAGGGATGGGAGAAAATTAAGAACAGACTTCCAAAAGGATATGTGTGGGAGAAGCAATGGGCAAAGAGGGAGGGAAAGGTTGGGAGGGCAAAAGGGGGTATGGTGGTGGGAATAAGAAAGGAGATAAAATTGGAAATGGGGGATGTAAGCGGGATGGAGGGGTTGATAATGGTGAAAATAAAGCTGAAGGGAGGAGGGTGGTGGAAGGTGGTAGGGATCTATGTAAACGGGGATTTAGATAGGAAGTTGAATAAATTAGGGGAGTGGATAGAGGAGAAAGAAAGGGGGGCAAGAGTAATTATAGGGGGGGATTTTAACGCGAGAACGGGAAGGGAAGGAGGCGAGGTTGTAGAACAGGAAGAGGGGAGGGGGTTAAGGAACTCAAAGGACGGAAAGATAAATGGGGAAGGGAGGAAGCTGTGCAAATACATAGGAGAAAGAGGTTGGAGCATCTTAAACGGGAATATAAAGGGGGACGAAGAAGGAGAATGGTCGTTTGTGGGGGCGAGGGGAAACTCGGTCATAGACTACGTGTTGGGGAATGACGACACAAGAGAGGGAGTGGAAAGGATGGAGATTGGGGATAGGGTGGACTCGGATCACATGCCCATAACAGTGTGGTTAAAAGGGGAGAAGGAAGAGAAGAGAGGGAGAAAGGGAGGAGGGGGAAGAAGTGGCGTTAGAAGATGGACAGAGGAAACGGCGGAAGTTTTCAGGGAGAAATTTGGGACGAGAGTAATTGGCAGGGAAGGGGTGCAGGAAGATTGGGATGGTCTGAAAGGGAATATAAAGGACACGTTAGGGGAGATGGAGAAAAAAGAAGAAGTAAAGAGGAAAGGGTGGTGGGATGAGGAGTGTGTTGAAGAAAAGAGGGTGGTGAGAGAAGAATTAAGGAGGTGGAGAAAGTTTGGAGGGGAGGGTGAAGGTTATAGGGAGAAGAAAAGAAAATATCAGCGAGTGTGTGAGGAGAAGAAGAAAAAGGAGAGAGAAAGATGGGAGAAAGAGGTGGAGGAGATAAAAAATGAAAGTCAAGTGTGGAAGATTGTGAATAGGGAAAGGAAAAGAGGAGCGAGGGTAGATGAAAGGATTAGGATAGAAGAGTGGGAAGAATACTTTAAAGAGTTACTGGGAGGAGTGAACGGGGGAGTGAGGAAGGTAGGTATAAGTGAAAGAGGGGGTGACGGAGAGAAAGATATAGAAAAGGGGGAAATTTTAAGGGTGATAAGGGGACTGAAAGTTGGGAAAGCGGCAGGGGGTGACGGGATACCGAACGAGGTATGGAAGTTCGGGGGAGAAGATATACAGGAAGGTCTGTGGATGGTGTGCAATAGGATATGGAGGGGGGAGGGGTGGCCGGAAGATTGGGCAGAAGGAGTGGTAGTCCCAATTGCAAAAAAAGGGGACAGTAAAAGGGTAGAAAGTTATAGAGGAGTTACGCTAACGCAAACAGCGTACAAAATATACGCGGCAGTCTTAGCGGAAAGAGTAAGGGAGGAGGTGGAGAGGAAGGGGCTACTTCCAGCAAGTCAAGCGGGATTTAGGAAAGGTATGGGTTGTATAGACAACATATATGTATTAAATTATTTAGTGAACAGGCAGGTCAAGAGAAAGGAAAGGAAGCTGGTGATTATGTTTGTGGACTTGAAGGCAGCTTTCGACTCGGTGGATAGGGAGGTTCTAGTAGAAGCGTTGAGGAAAAGGGGGGTGAGGGAGGGTTTAGTGAGAAGGTGTGAGGAGGTGCTTAGAGTAACTAAGAATAAAGTGAGAGTGGGGGAAGATGAGGGGGAAGTTTTTTGGACAGTAAGAGGGGTTAGGCAAGGTTGCCCTTTGAGTCCCTTATTGTTTACTTTGTTGTTGGCGGATTTGGATGAGGCGCTGGAAAGGGGAAGATGGGGAGGGGTCAAAGTGGGAGGAAGAAAGGTTTTTTCGTTAGCATATGCGGATGATGTGGCGTTACTAGCAGAAGAGGAGGACGGGATGAGGGGTATGATGAGAGTACTGGAAAAGTATCTGGAAGGGAAAAAGCTGAATTTAAATATAGAAAAATCCAAGGTCATGCGGTGTAGGAGGGGAGGGGGGAGATGGAAGAAGGTGGTGTGGAGGTGGAAAGGGAGAGTAATTGAGGAGGTAGGGGAATATAAATACTTGGGATATACGATTTCGAGGGAGGGGAGTCAGAAGGCGCATGTCGAGGATAGAGTAAGGAAGGGAGCGGCGATTATGGGGCAGGTATGGGGATTAGGGAAGAGGAGATTTGGAAAGGATTGGGGCAGGAGACTGTGGTTATTTGACAAGCTTGTGTGGGCGGTAGTAAGCTATGGAGTGGAAATCTGGGGGTGGAAGGAAAGAGAAGGAATAGAGAGACTGCAAGAAAGGTTCTTGAAATGGGTGTTAGGGGTAGGAAGGTGCACGCCGGGTTATATGGTGAGGGAGGAGCTGCAAAGGGATCTAATGAGGGGGAGGGCTGGGATGAGGGCGTGGGGTTATGAGAAAAAGCTAAGGGAGGGTAAAGGGGGGGAACTGGCGCGGTTATGTTGGGAAGAGATAAGGAGAAGGGATAGGATGGGAGGGGTAAAAGACGGGTGGGAAAAGGAGAGAGAAGACTTTTTTGTGGGAAGAGGATGGTCGATGGAGGAATGGAGTGAGATGTTAGAGGAAGGGAGGGAGTCGGTGAGTGAAGAAATTATAAAAAGAGAGAAGAAAAGGCAGAGAGAGGAAAGATGGGAGAAGATTAGGAACTCAGAATATAATAAGTGGTACGGGTTGGTAAAGAAAGAAGGGCTGCCAGGATATCTAAAGAAAGGGTGGAGTGAGAGTAGATGGAGAAGAGTGGCGAGTTTTAGGTTGGGGAATGAAATGAAGGGGGGGAGGTACTGGATGGATGAAGAAGGGAGAAAATGCAGAGTATGTGGTTGGATGAATGAGACATGGGAACATGTGTGGGAGGAATGTTTGAGGATGGATGAAGGAAAGGGATGGCAGGGTTGGGCATGGGATGTGTTGGATGATGAGGGGGGAGGGGAAGAGTGGATGAGGAAAGTGGAAGAATGGAGAGAAGGAATAAGTGGGATGGTGCGAATGAGATTGATTGGGAGCGAGGAGAGGTAGCGTGAGGATGTAAGAGAGTGGGTGAAGAATGGAAGGTTGGAAGAAATGAGTATTTGAAGGAAGGAAGTAAATGAAAGTTGAAAAGTTGGAGGGATGAATGTTTGGAAACGGGGGTCAGGGGTTAGGGAGAAGGGGGAGGAGGAAATAGTAAGGAGAAGGATGTTTGGTGTTCGCGCTCTCTCTTTCTCTCTCTCGATAGTAATTTTAATATTTATGTAATCCTATGAGGAAATATATTGAAACATGATAATGGTCGCTCCTTGTAAATATGTAATATATCAGGTGTAAATAATTGTAAATATGATTAATAGAATAAGTAGAAGTAAGCGTAAGTTAAGAAATAGGTTTAAGATAATAGGTTAAATGTAGGTTAAGGGATTAGTTTTAAGTGTTAAGAAGTAGATTATAAGGAAATATGTAAGAAGTAGGGGTAAGGGAGAAAAAGGATCGAATTTGTAACCCTGCGGGGATCAAATAAAGATTTATATAGTATCAACGATCCATAGAAATTGTAAGGACCACACCGTCGACTGTAGTAGAGCAGAAAAGTAGAGCTGTCAGTAAAATCTAATAATTACAGATCGCATTAGTACCAACGATCCATAGAAATTGTTAGGAGTACACCGGTGATTTTCGTACACCAAAAAAGAAGAGCTGTCAGAAATATATAAGAATTAAAGGTCGCATTGGTACTAACGATCTATAGAAATTGCCATGACTGCACAGGAGAGTGTACTACAGCAGAAAATAAGAGCTGTCAGAAAAATCTAAAAATTATTTTTCTAAATGCTTCCAAGGATCCTTAGAAATCGACAAGACTACACCGGTGAGTGTAGTGCAGCAGAAAAGAAGAGCTGTCAGAAAAATCTAAGAATTACATGTCGCATTGGTACCAACGATGACTAGAAATTGTCAGGACTACACCGGTGAGTATAGTACAGCAGAAAATAAGGGCTGTCAGAAAAATCTAAGAATTACAGATCGCATTAGTACCAACGATCAATAGAAATTGTTAGGACTACACCGGTGAGTGTTGTACAGCAGAAAAGAGGAGCTGTCAGAAAAATCTAAAAATTAAATGTCACTTTGGTACCAACGATCCATAGAAATTGTTAGGACTACACTGGTGAGTGTACTACAGCAGAAAATAAGAGCTGTCAGTAAAATCTAAGAATTACAGGTTGCATTGGTACCACCGATGCATACAAATCGTCAGGACTACACCGAGTAGTGTACTACAGCAGAAAATAGGAGCTGTCAGAAAAATCTAAAAATTATTGTTCAAATGCTTCCAAGGATCCTTAGAAATCGATAAGACTACACCGGTGAGTGTAGTACAGCAGAAAAGAAGAGCTGTCAGTAAAATCTAAGAATTACAGATACCATTAGTACCAACGATCCATAGAAATTGTAAGGCCTACACCGAAGAGTGTAGTACAGCAAAGAAGAAGAGGTGTCAGAAAAATCTAAGAATTACATTTCGCATTGGTACCAACGATAACTAGAAATTGTCAGGTCTACACCGGTGAGTGTAGTACAGCAGAAAATAAGAGCTGTCAAAAAAATCTATGAATTACAGATCGCATTAGTACCAACGATCCATAGAAATTGTTAGGACAACACCGGTGAGTGTAGTACAGCAGAAAACAGGAGCTGTCAGAAAAATCTAAAAATTAAATGTCACTTTGGTACTAACGATTCATAGAAATTGTTAGGACTACACTGGTGGGTATAGTACAGCAGAACATGAGAGCTGTCAGAAGAATCTAAAAATTAAATGTCACTTTGGTACCAACGATCTATAGAAATTGTTAGGAGTACACCGTCCAGTGTAGTAGAGCAGAAAAGTAGAGATGTCAGTAAAATCTAAGAATTACAGATCCCATTAGTACCAACGATCCATAGAAATTGTAAGGCCTACACCGAAGAGTGTAGTACAGCAAAGAAGAAGAGGTGTCAGAAAAATCTAAGAATTACATTTCGCATTGGTACCAACGATAACTAGAAATTGTCAGGACTACACCGGTGAGTATAGTACAGCAGAAAATAAGGGCTGTCAGAAAAATCTAAGAATTACAGATCGCATTAGTACCAACGATCAATAGAAATTGTTAGGACTACACCGGTGAGTGTTGTATAGCAGAAAAGAGGAGCTGTCAGAAAAATCTAAAAATTAAATGTCACTTTGGTACCAACGATCCATAGAAATTGTTAGGACTACACTGGTGAGTGTACTACAGCAGAAAATAAGAGCTGTCAGTAAAATCTAAGAATTACAGGTTGCATTGGTACCAACGATGCATACAAATCGTGAGGACTACACCGAGTAGTGTACTACAGCAGAAAATAAAAGCTGTCAGAAAAATCTAAAAATTATTGTTCGAAATGCTTCCAGGGATCCTTAGAAATCGTCAAGACTACACCGAAGAGTGTACTGCAGCAGAAAATAGGAGCTGTCAGAAAAATCTAAAAATTATTGTTCAAATGCTTAAAAGGATCCTTAGAAATCGATAAGACTACACCGGTGAGTGTAGTACAGCAGAAAAGAAGAGCTGTCAGTAAAATCTAAGAATTACAGATCCCATTAGTACCAACGATCCATAGAAATTGTAAGGCCTACACCGAAGAGTGTAGTACAGCAAAGAAGAAGAGGTGTCAGAAAAATCTAAGAATTACATTTCGCATTGGTACCAACGATAACTAGAAATTGTCAGGTCTACACCGGTGAGTGTAGTACAGCAGAAAATAAGAGCTGTCAGAAAAATCTATGAATTACAGATCGCATTAGTACCAACGATCCATAGAAATTGTTAGGACAACACCGGTGAGTGTAGTACAGCAGAAAACAGGAGCTGTCAGAAAAATCTAAAAATTAAATGTCACTTTGGTACTAACGATTCATAGAAATTGTTAGGACTACACTGGTGGGTATAGTACAGCAGAACATGAGAGCTGTCAGAAGAATCTAAAAATTAAATGTCACTCTGGTACCAACGATCTATAGAAATTGTTAGGAGTACACCGTCCAGTGTAGTAGAGCAGAAAAGTAGAGATGTCAGTAAAATCTAACAATTACAGGTCGCATCAGTACCAACGATCCATAGAAATTGTTAGGAGTACAACGGTGATTTTGGTACACCAAAAAAGAAGAGCTGTCAGAAATATCTAAGAATTAAAGGTCGCATTGATACTAACGATCCATAGAAGTTGCCATGACTGCACCGGAGAGTGTACTACAGCAGTAAAAAGGAGCTGTCAGAAAAATCTAAAAAATATTGTTCGAAATGCTTCCAAGGATCCTTAGAAATCGTTAAGACTACACCGGTGAGTGTAGTACAGCAGAAAATAAGAGCTGTCAGAAGAATCTAAAAATTAAATGTCACTTTGGTACCAACGATTCATAGAAATTGTTAGGAGTACACCGGTGATTTTCGTACACCAAAAAAGAAGAGCTGTCAGAAATATATAAGAATTAAAGGTCGCATTGGTACTAACGATCAATAGAAATTGCCATGACTGCACCGGAGAGTGTACTACAGCAGAAAATAAGAGCTGTCAGTATAATCTAAGAATTACAGATCGCATTAGTACCAACGATCCATAGAAATTGTTAGGAGTACACCGGTGATTTTCGTACACCAAAAAAGAAGAGCTGTCAGAAATATATAAGAATTAAAGGTCGCATTGGTATTAACGATCTATAGAAATTGCCATGACTGCACCGGAGAGTGTACTACAGCAGAAAATAAGAGCTGTCAGTAAAATCTAAGAATTCCAGATCCCATTAGTACCAACGATCCATAGAAAGTGTAAGGACTACACCGAAGAGTGTACTACAGCAGAAAATAAGAGCTGCCAGAAAAATCTAAAAATTATTTTTCTAAATGCTTCCAAGGATCCTTAGAAATCGACAAGACTACACCGGTGAGTGTAGTGCAGCAGAAAAGGGGAGCCGTCAGAAAAATCTAAAAATTAAATGTCACTTTGGTACCAACGATTCATAGAAATTGTAAGAACCACACCGTCGAGTGTAGTAGAGCAGAAAAGTAGAGCTGTCAGTAAAATCTAATAATTACAGATCGCATCAGTACCAACGATCCATAGAAATTGTTAGGAGTACACCGGTGATTTTCGTACACCAAAAAAGAAGAGCTGTCAGAAATATATAAGAATTAAAGGTCGCATTGGTACTAACGATCTATAGAAATTGCCATGACTGCACAGGAGAGTGTACTACAGCAAAAAATAAGAGCTGTCAGAAAAATCTAAAAATTATTTTTCTAAATGCTTCCAAGGATCCTTAGAAATCGACAAGACTATCCGCTGAGTGTAGTACAGCAGAAAAGAAGAGCTGTCAGTAAAATCTAAGAATTACAGATCCCATTAGTACCAACGATCCATAGAAATTGTAAGGCCTACACCGAAGAGTGTAGTACAGCAAAGAAGAAGAGGTGTCAGAAAAATCTAAGAATTACATTTCGCATTGGTACCAACGATAACTAGAAATTGTCAGGTCTACACCGGTGAGTGTAGTACAGCAGAAAATAAGAGCTGTCAGAAAAATCTATGAATTACAGATCGCATTAGTACCAACGATCCATAGAAATTGTTAGGACAACACCGGTGAGTGTAGTACAGCAGAAAACAGGAGCTGTCAGGAAAGTCTAAAAATTAAATGTCACTTTGGTACTAACGATTCATAGAAATTGTTAGGACTACACTGGTGGGTATAGTACAGCAGAACATGAGAGCTGTCAGAAGAATCTAAAAATTAAATGTCACTTTGGTACCAACGATCTATAGAAATTGTTAGGAGTACACCGTCCAGTGTAGTAGAGCAGAAAAGTAGAGATGTCAGTAAAATCTAACAATTACAGGTCGCATCAGTACCAACGATCCATAGAAATTGTGAGGAGTACAACGGTGATTTTGGTACACCAAAATAGAAGAGCTGTCAGAAATATCTAAGAATTAAAGGTCGCATTGATACTAACGATCCATAGAAGTTGCCATGACTGCACCGGAGAGTGTACTACAGCAGTAAAAAGGAGCTGTCAGAAAAATCTAAAAAATATTGTTCGAAATGCTTCCAAGGATCCTTAGAAATCGTTAAGACTACACCGGTGAGTGTAGTAGAGCAGAAAAGAGGAGCTGTCAGAAAAATCTAAAAATTAAATGTCACTTTGGTACCAACGATTCATATAAATTGTTAGGACTACACTGGTGGGTATAGTACAGCAGAAAATAAGAGCTGTCAGAAGAATCTAAAAATTAAATGTCACTTTGGTACCAACGATCCATAGAAATTGTTAGGAGTACATCGGTGATTTTCGTACACCAAAAAATAAGAGCTGTCAGAACTATCTAAGAATTAAAGGTCGCATTAGTAGCAACGATCCATAGAAAATGTCAGTACTACACCGGTGAGTGTAGTATAGCAGAAAATAAGACCTGTCAGTATAATCTAAGAATTACAGATCGCATTAGTACCAACGATCCTTACGAATCGTCAGGACTACACCGAAGAGTGTACTACAGCAGAAAATAAGAGCTGTCAGAAAAATCTAAAAATTATTGTTGGAAATGCTTCCGAGGATCCTTAGAAATCGTCAAGACTACACCAAAGAGTGTAGTACAGCAAAGAAGAAGAGGTGTCAGAAAAATCTAAGAATTACATGTCGCATTGGTACCAACGATGACTAGAAATTGTCAGGACTACACCGGTGAATGTAGTACAGCAGAAAAGAAGAGCTGTCAGAAAAATCTAAAAATTGAATGTCACTTTGCTACCAACAATTCATAGAAATTGTCAGGACTACACCGGTGAGTGTAGTACAGCAGAAAAGAGGAGCTGTCAGAAAAATCTAAAAATGAAATGTCACTTTGGTACCAACGATCCATAGAAATTGTTAGGACTACACCGTCGAGTGTAGTAGAGCAGAAAAGTAGAGCTGTCAGTAAAATCTAAGAATTACAGATCGCATCAGTACCAACGATCCATAGAAATTGTAAGGACCACACCGGTGATTTTCGTACACCAAAAAAGAAGAGCTGTCAGAAATATATAAGAATTAAAGGTCGCATTGGTACTAACGATCTATAGAAATTGCCATGACTGCACAGGAGAGTGTACTACAGCAGAAAATAAGAGCTGTAAGAAAAATCTAAAAATTATTGTTGGAAATGCTTCCAAGGATCCTTAGAAATCGTCAAGACTATACCAAAGAGTGTAGTACAGCAAAGAAGAAGAGGTGTCAGAAAAATCTAAGAATTACAGGTCGCATTGGTACCAACGATGACTAGAAATTGTCAGGACTACACCGGTGAGTATAGTACAGCAGAAAATAAGGGCTGTCAGAAAAATCTAAGAATTACAGATCGCATTAGTACCAACGATCAATAGAAATTGTTAGGACTACACCGGTGAGTGTAGTACAGCAGAAAAGAGGAGCTGTCAGAAAAATCTAAAAATTAAATGTCACTTTGGTACCAACGATCCATAGAAATTGTTAGGACTACACTGGTGAGTGTACTACAGCAGAAAATAAGAGCTGTCAGTAAAATCTAAGAATTACAGATTGCATTGGTACCAACGATCAATAGAAATTGCCATGACTGCACCGTAGAGTGTACTACAGCAGAAAATAAGAGCTGTCAGTATAATCTAAGAATTACAGATCGCATTAGTACCAACGATCCATAGAAATTTTAGGAGTACACCGGTGATTTTCGTACACCAAAAAAGAAGAGCTGTCAGAAATATATAAGAATTAAAGGTCGCATTGATACTAACGATCTATAGAAATTGCCATGACTGCACCGGAGAGTGTACTACAGCAGAAAATAAGAGCTGTCAGAAAAATCTAAAAATTATTTTTCTAAATGCTTCCAAGGATCCTTAGAAATCGACAAGACTACACCGGTGAGTGTAGTGCAGCAGAAAAGAAGAGCTGTCAGTAACGTCTAAGAATTACAGATCCCATTTGTATCAACGATCCATAGAAATTGTAAGGACCACACCGTCGAGTGTAGTAGAGCAGAAAAGTAGAGCTGTCAGTAAAATCTAACAATTACAGATCGCATCAGTACCAACGATCCATAGAAAGTGTTAGGAGTACACCGGTGATTTTCGTACACCAAAAAAGAAGAGCTGTCAGAAATATATAAGAATTAAAGGTCGCATTGGTACTAACGATCTATAGAAATTGCCATGACTGCACAGGAGAGTGTACTACAGCAGAAAATAAGAGCTGTCAGTAAAATCTAAGTATTACAGATTGCATTGGTACCATCGATGCATAGAAATCGTCAGGACTACACCGAAGAGTGTACTATAGCAGAAAATAAGGGCTGTCAGAAAAATCTAAAAATTATTGTTGGAAATGCTTCCAAGGATCCTTAGAAATCGTCAAGACTATACCAAAGAGTGTAGTACAGCAAAGAAGAAGAGGTGTCAGAAAAATCTAAGAATTACATGTCGCATTGGTACCAACGATGACTAGAAATTGTCAGGACTACACCGGTGAGTATAGTACAGCAGAAAATAAGGGCTGTCAGAAAAATCTAAGAATTACAGATCGCATTAGTATCAACGATCCATAGAAATTGTTAGGACTACACCGTCGAGTGTAGTAGAGCAGAAAAGTAGAGCTGTCAGTAAAATCTAAGAATTACAGATTGCATTGGTACCATTGATGCATAGAAATTGTTAGGAGTACAACGGTGATTTTGGTACACCAAAAAAGAAGAGCTGTCAAAAATATCTAAGAATTAAAGGTCGCATTGATACTAACGATCCATAGAAGTTGCCATGACTGCACCGGAGAATGTACTACAGCAGTAAAAAGGAGCTGTCAGAAAAATCTAAAAAATATTCTTCGAAATGCTTCCAAGGATCCTTAGAAATCTTTAAGACTACACCGGTGAGTGTAGTGCAGCAGAAAATAAGAGCTGTCAGTAAAATCTAAGAATTACAGATTGCATTGGTACCAACGATGCATACAAATCGTCAGGACTACACCGGTGATTTTCGTACACCAAAAAAGAAGAGCTGTCAGAAATATATAAGAATTAAAGGTCGCATTGGTACTAACGATCAATAGAAATTGCCATGACTGCACCGTAGAGTGTACTACAGCAGAAAATAAGAGCTGTCAGTATAATCTAAGAATTACAGATCGCATTAGTACCAACGATCCATAGAAATTGTTAGGAGTACACCGGTGATTTTCGTACACCAAAAAAGAAGAGCTGTCAGAAATACATAAGAATTAAAGGTCGCATTGGTACTAACGATCTATAGAAATTGCCATGACTGCACAGGAGAGTGTACTACAGCAGAAAATAAGAGCTGTCAGAAAAATCTAAAAATTATTTTTTTCTAAATGCTTCCAAGGATCCTTAGAAATCGACAAGACTAACCGCTGAGTGTAGTACAGCAGAAAAGAAGAGGTGTCAGAAAAATCTAAGAATTACATGTCGCATTGGTACCAACGATGACTAGAAATTGTCAGGACTACACCGGTGAGTATAGTACAGCAGAAAATAAGGGCTGTCAGAAAAATCTAAGAATTACAGATCGCATTAGTACCAACGATCAATAGAAATTGTTAGGACTACACCGGTGAGTGTAGTACAGCAGAAAAGAGGAGCTGTCAGAAAAATCTAAAAATTAAATGTCACTTTGGTACCAACGATCCATAGAAATTGTTAGGACTACACTGGTGAGTGTACTACAGCAGAAAATAAGAGCTGTCAGTAAAATCTAAGAATTACAGATTGCATTGGTACCAACGATCAATAGAAATTGCCATGACTGCACCGTAGAGTGTACTACAGCAGAAAATAAGAGCTGTCAGTATAATCTAAGAATTACAGATCGCATTAGTACCAACGATCCATAGAAATTGTTAGGAGTACACCGGTGATTTTCGTACACCAAAAAAGAAGAGCTGTCAGAAATATATAAGAATTAAAGGTCGCATTGGTACTAACGATCTATAGAAATTGCCATGACTGCACCGGAGAGTGTACTACAGCAGAAAATAAGAGCTGTCAGAAAAATCTAAAAATTATTTTTCTAAATGCTTCCAAGGATCCTTAGAAATCGACAAGACTACACCGGTGAGTGTAGTGCAGCAGAAAAGAAGAGCTGTCAGTAACGTCTAAGAATTACAGATCCCATTAGTATCAACGATCCGGCTTCCGTTTCCGGTTGTGAGAGAGATTGTAGCGAATTTTTGGCTGTGCAGAGTTTTCTGGGTGAGAGAGTGGTGTGAAAGGAGTGTGTGGTGAGAAAGTGGTGGAGAGGGGTGAGGAAGGGGTAGGAAGTAGAGGAAGGGAAAGGGACAAGGGTAAGGGAGAGAGAAAAGAGTAGCAGAGAAGGGAAAGGGAGGTGGAGTTGTAGGTTAGGTTGACTGTGGAGTCAGTAGAGTGAGCGGGAAAAGAGATCGGAGTGGGAGGTGGCGCGATCTGTAGGGAATACAGGCGAGTTAGGAGACGGATAGACAGAGAAGCGGGAATTGTAAACTCGTGGAAAGTAGTAGGCTAGAAGAAAGGAAGAAGTGTAAGGCGAAAATGAGTGTTAGCGGAGAAGTAGGCAAGCGGACGGGAAAGGAAGGGAAAGGAAATGTGGGGGCGATTAGGTTAGAGGGAAATTTAGAACGGTGGTTCAGCGTGGAAAGTTTGGAGAGCATGGGACGGAAAAGGGGAATTGGGGAGGTAGAGGGAGATGGAGAAGGGGAAAGTGTTATTTTTAAAAAGAGTGACACAACTAAAAGGTCTCCGTATAAAGAAAAAAGGGAGGAGGGGGGTGGTGTTAAAGAAATGGAGGAAATGTTCAGAGGGCTATTAGGGGAGGTAAGATTGTTGAGGGAAGAAGTGAAAGGGGAAAGAGAAGAGGGAAAGAGGATGATAGAGGATTGGAGGAGGGAAAGGGAGAAGTGGAGGGAGGAAAGGAGGGAGGAAGAATTAATTAGGGAAAGAACGAAAGAATGGGTTAAAAGTTTAGAGGAAAGGGTAATAAAGATAGAGGGGAGAATAGATGAGATAGTGGGGGGAGAGGGTGAAGAGGATAGAAGGAGTAAGGCAGAGAAGAGGTTGGAAAAGTTAGAAGGCAAAGTAATGGAGGTGGAGAATTGGATAGGAGAAAAGGAAAAGGGTGGAAAGGGGATAGAGGAACAAAAAGAAAATGAGAAAGGGTTAAGGGAAGAGGGTTTAATGGAGGAGAACAGGAGGAGATTAAGGATAATGGAAATTAAACAGGACAAGAAGGAAAGAGAGGAGAAGAAAAATAACATAATTATAAGGAGGTTAAAGGTGGAGGGAAAGGATATAAGAGCAGAGATCAGGAGTCTGTGGGAAAAGATGGATCTAAAGGACGAGGGAATTAAGGAGTTTAGAAAGATAGGGAAGGTTGGAAAGGATGGAAGGGGAATGGCACTGGTAAAACTGGAGGACATGGAAGTTAAAAGAAGGGTAATGGAGGGAAAGAAGAAATTAAGGGGGCAGGAGGAAAGGATAGAGGCAGATCTAACGGAGGAGGAGAGAAGGGCGAGATGGAAGATTGTGAGGGAAGCCGAGAGAGAAAAGAGGGAGGGGAAGAATGTACAGATTGGGTACATGAAGATTTGGGTTAATGGAAAAGAGAAAAGATGGGACGAGATTGAGGAGAAGTGGATGGAGGAGCAGAAGAGGGAGTAGGGAAGGGCGCAAGGGGGGGTAAGGGAAAGGAGGAAGAAGGAGGGATTATGGAGTGTAGGGTTTTGGAATGTGGCGGGACTTGCCAATAAAGATGAGGATTTTTGGAAAGGGATTGGGGATTGGGATACGATAGTGATGATGGAGACTTGGATAGAGGAGAAGGGATGGGAGAAAATTAAGAACAGACTTCCAAAAGGATATGTGTGGGAGAAGCAATGGGCAAAGAGGGAGGGAAAGGTTGGGAGGGCAAAAGGGGGTATGGTGGTGGGAATAAGAAAGGAGATAAAATTGGAAATGGGGGATGTAAGCGGGATGGAGGGGTTGATAATGGTGAAAATAAAGCTGAAGGGAGGAGGGTGGTGGAAGGTGGTAGGGATCTATGTAAACGGGGATTTAGATAGGAAGTTGAATAAATTAGGGGAGTGGATAGAGGAGAAAGAAAGGGGGGCAAGAGTAATTATAGGGGGGGATTTTAACGCGAGAACGGGAAGGGAAGGAGGCGAGGTTGTAGAACAGGAAGAGGGGAGGGGGTTAAGGAACTCAAAGGACGGAAAGATAAATGGGGAAGGGAGGAAGCTGTGCAAATACATAGGAGAAAGAGGTTGGAGCATCTTAAACGGGAATATAAAGGGGGACGAAGAAGGAGAATGGTCGTTTGTGGGGGCGAGGGGAAACTCGGTCATAGACTACGTGTTGGGGAATGACGACACAAGAGAGGGAGTGGAAAGGATGGAGATTGGGGATAGGGTGGACTCGGATCACATGCCCATAACAGTGTGGTTAAAAGGGGAGAAGGAAGAGAAGAGAGGGAGAAAGGGAGGAGGGGGAAGAAGTGGCGTTAGAAGATGGACAGAGGAAACGGCGGAAGTTTTCAGGGAGAAATTTGGGACGAGAGTAATTGGCAGGGAAGGGGTGCAGGAAGATTGGGATGGTCTGAAAGGGAATATAAAGGACACGTTAGGGGAGATGGAGAAAAAAGAAGAAGTAAAGAGGAAAGGGTGGTGGGATGAGGAGTGTGTTGAAGAAAAGAGGGTGGTGAGAGAAGAATTAAGGAGGTGGAGAAAGTTTGGAGGGGAGGGTGAAGGTTATAGGGAGAAGAAAAGAAAATATCAGCGAGTGTGTGAGGAGAAGAAGAAAAAGGAGAGAGAAAGATGGGAGAAAGAGGTGGAGGAGATAAAAAATGAAAGTCAAGTGTGGAAGATTGTGAATAGGGAAAGGAAAAGAGGAGCGAGGGTAGATGAAAGGATTAGGATAGAAGAGTGGGAAGAATACTTTAAAGAGTTACTGGGAGGAGTGAACGGGGGAGTGAGGAAGGTAGGTATAAGTGAAAGAGGGGGTGACGGAGAGAAAGATATAGAAAAGGGGGAAATTTTAAGGGTGATAAGGGGACTGAAAGTTGGGAAAGCGGCAGGGGGTGACGGGATACCGAACGAGGTATGGAAGTTCGGGGGAGAAGATATACAGGAAGGTCTGTGGATGGTGTGCAATAGGATATGGAGGGGGGAGGGGTGGCCGGAAGATTGGGCAGAAGGAGTGGTAGTCCCAATTGCAAAAAAAGGGGACAGTAAAAGGGTAGAAAGTTATAGAGGAGTTACGCTAACGCAAACAGCGTACAAAATATACGCGGCAGTCTTAGCGGAAAGAGTAAGGGAGGAGGTGGAGAGGAAGGGGCTACTTCCAGCAAGTCAAGCGGGATTTAGGAAAGGTATGGGTTGTATAGACAACATATATGTATTAAATTATTTAGTGAACAGGCAGGTCAAGAGAAAGGAAAGGAAGCTGGTGATTATGTTTGTGGACTTGAAGGCAGCTTTCGACTCGGTGGATAGGGAGGTTCTAGTAGAAGCGTTGAGGAAAAGGGGGGTGAGGGAGGGTTTAGTGAGAAGGTGTGAGGAGGTGCTTAGAGTAACTAAGAATAAAGTGAGAGTGGGGGAAGATGAGGGGGAAGTTTTTTGGACAGTAAGAGGGGTTAGGCAAGGTTGCCCTTTGAGTCCCTTATTGTTTACTTTGTTGTTGGCGGATTTGGATGAGGCGCTGGAAAGGGGAAGATGGGGAGGGGTCAAAGTGGGAGGAAGAAAGGTTTTTTCGTTAGCATATGCGGATGATGTGGCGTTACTAGCAGAAGAGGAGGACGGGATGAGGGGTATGATGAGAGTACTGGAAAAGTATCTGGAAGGGAAAAAGCTGAATTTAAATATAGAAAAATCCAAGGTCATGCGGTGTAGGAGGGGAGGGGGGAGATGGAAGAAGGTGGTGTGGAGGTGGAAAGGGAGAGTAATTGAGGAGGTAGGGGAATATAAATACTTGGGATATACGATTTCGAGGGAGGGGAGTCAGAAGGCGCATGTCGAGGATAGAGTAAGGAAGGGAGCGGCGATTATGGGGCAGGTATGGGGATTAGGGAAGAGGAGATTTGGAAAGGATTGGGGCAGGAGACTGTGGTTATTTGACAAGCTTGTGTGGGCGGTAGTAAGCTATGGAGTGGAAATCTGGGGGTGGAAGGAAAGAGAAGGAATAGAGAGACTGCAAGAAAGGTTCTTGAAATGGGTGTTAGGGGTAGGAAGGTGCACGCCGGGTTATATGGTGAGGGAGGAGCTGCAAAGGGATCTAATGAGGGGGAGGGCTGGGATGAGGGCGTGGGGTTATGAGAAAAAGCTAAGGGAGGGTAAAGGGGGGGAACTGGCGCGGTTATGTTGGGAAGAGATAAGGAGAAGGGATAGGATGGGAGGGGTAAAAGACGGGTGGGAAAAGGAGAGAGAAGACTTTTTTGTGGGAAGAGGATGGTCGATGGAGGAATGGAGTGAGATGTTAGAGGAAGGGAGGGAGTCGGTGAGTGAAGAAATTATAAAAAGAGAGAAGAAAAGGCAGAGAGAGGAAAGATGGGAGAAGATTAGGAACTCAGAATATAATAAGTGGTACGGGTTGGTAAAGAAAGAAGGGCTGCCAGGATATCTAAAGAAAGGGTGGAGTGAGAGTAGATGGAGAAGAGTGGCGAGTTTTAGGTTGGGGAATGAAATGAAGGGGGGGAGGTACTGGATGGATGAAGAAGGGAGAAAATGCAGAGTATGTGGTTGGATGAATGAGACATGGGAACATGTGTGGGAGGAATGTTTGAGGATGGATGAAGGAAAGGGATGGCAGGGTTGGGCATGGGATGTGTTGGATGATGAGGGGGGAGGGGAAGAGTGGATGAGGAAAGTGGAAGAATGGAGAGAAGGAATAAGTGGGATGGTGCGAATGAGATTGATTGGGAGCGAGGAGAGGTAGCGTGAGGATGTAAGAGAGTGGGTGAAGAATGGAAGGTTGGAAGAAATGAGTATTTGAAGGAAGGAAGTAAATGAAAGTTGAAAAGTTGGAGGGATGAATGTTTGGAAACGGGGGTCAGGGGTTAGGGAGAAGGGGGAGGAGGAAATAGTAAGGAGAAGGATGTTTGGTGTTCGCGCTCTCTCTTTCTCTCTCTCGATAGTAATTTTAATATTTATGTAATCCTATGAGGAAATATATTGAAACATGATAATGGTCGCTCCTTGTAAATATGTAATATATCAGGTGTAAATAATTGTAAATATGATTAATAGAATAAGTAGAAGTAAGCGTAAGTTAAGAAATAGGTTTAAGATAATAGGTTAAATGTAGGTTAAGGGATTAGTTTTAAGTGTTAAGAAGTAGATTATAAGGAAATATGTAAGAAGTAGGGGTAAGGGAGAAAAAGGATCGAATTTGTAACCCTGCGGGGATCAAATAAAGATTTATATAGTATCAACGATCCATAGAAATTGTAAGGACCACACCGTCGACTGTAGTAGAGCAGAAAAGTAGAGCTGTCAGTAAAATCTAATAATTACAGATCGCATTAGTACCAACGATCCATAGAAATTGTTAGGAGTACACCGGTGATTTTCGTACACCAAAAAAGAAGAGCTGTCAGAAATATATAAGAATTAAAGGTCGCATTGGTACTAACGATCTATAGAAATTGCCATGACTGCACAGGAGAGTGTACTACAGCAGAAAATAAGAGCTGTCAGAAAAATCTAAAAATTATTTTTCTAAATGCTTCCAAGGATCCTTAGAAATCGACAAGACTACACCGGTGAGTGTAGTGCAGCAGAAAAGAAGAGCTGTCAGAAAAATCTAAGAATTACATGTCGCATTGGTACCAACGATGACTAGAAATTGTCAGGACTACACCGGTGAGTATAGTACAGCAGAAAATAAGGGCTGTCAGAAAAATCTAAGAATTACAGATCGCATTAGTACCAACGATCAATAGAAATTGTTAGGACTACACCGGTGAGTGTTGTACAGCAGAAAAGAGGAGCTGTCAGAAAAATCTAAAAATTAAATGTCACTTTGGTACCAACGATCCATAGAAATTGTTAGGACTACACTGGTGAGTGTACTACAGCAGAAAATAAGAGCTGTCAGTAAAATCTAAGAATTACAGGTTGCATTGGTACCACCGATGCATACAAATCGTCAGGACTACACCGAGTAGTGTACTACAGCAGAAAATAGGAGCTGTCAGAAAAATCTAAAAATTATTGTTCAAATGCTTCCAAGGATCCTTAGAAATCGATAAGACTACACCGGTGAGTGTAGTACAGCAGAAAAGAAGAGCTGTCAGTAAAATCTAAGAATTACAGATACCATTAGTACCAACGATCCATAGAAATTGTAAGGCCTACACCGAAGAGTGTAGTACAGCAAAGAAGAAGAGGTGTCAGAAAAATCTAAGAATTACATTTCGCATTGGTACCAACGATAACTAGAAATTGTCAGGTCTACACCGGTGAGTGTAGTACAGCAGAAAATAAGAGCTGTCAGAAAAATCTATGAATTACAGATCGCATTAGTACCAACGATCCATAGAAATTGTTAGGACAACACCGGTGAGTGTAGTACAGCAGAAAACAGGAGCTGTCAGAAAAATCTAAAAATTAAATGTCACTTTGGTACTAACGATTCATAGAAATTGTTAGGACTACACTGGTGGGTATAGTACAGCAGAACATGAGAGCTGTCAGAAGAATCTAAAAATTAAATGTCACTTTGGTACCAACGATCTATAGAAATTGTTAGGAGTACACCGTCCAGTGTAGTAGAGCAGAAAAGTAGAGATGTCAGTAAAATCTAAGAATTACAGATCCCATTAGTACCAACGATCCATAGAAATTGTAAGGCCTACACCGAAGAGTGTAGTACAGCAAAGAAGAAGAGGTGTCAGAAAAATCTAAGAATTACATTTCGCATTGGTACCAACGATAACTAGAAATTGTCAGGACTACACCGGTGAGTATAGTACAGCAGAAAATAAGGGCTGTCAGAAAAATCTAAGAATTACAGATCGCATTAGTACCAACGATCAATAGAAATTGTTAGGACTACACCGGTGAGTGTTGTATAGCAGAAAAGAGGAGCTGTCAGAAAAATCTAAAAATTAAATGTCACTTTGGTACCAACGATCCATAGAAATTGTTAGGACTACACTGGTGAGTGTACTACAGCAGAAAATAAGAGCTGTCAGTAAAATCTAAGAATTACAGGTTGCATTGGTACCAACGATGCATACAAATCGTGAGGACTACACCGAGTAGTGTACTACAGCAGAAAATAAAAGCTGTCAGAAAAATCTAAAAATTATTGTTCGAAATGCTTCCAGGGATCCTTAGAAATCGTCAAGACTACACCGAAGAGTGTACTGCAGCAGAAAATAGGAGCTGTCAGAAAAATCTAAAAATTATTGTTCAAATGCTTAAAAGGATCCTTAGAAATCGATAAGACTACACCGGTGAGTGTAGTACAGCAGAAAAGAAGAGCTGTCAGTAAAATCTAAGAATTACAGATCCCATTAGTACCAACGATCCATAGAAATTGTAAGGCCTACACCGAAGAGTGTAGTACAGCAAAGAAGAAGAGGTGTCAGAAAAATCTAAGAATTACATTTCGCATTGGTACCAACGATAACTAGAAATTGTCAGGTCTACACCGGTGAGTGTAGTACAGCAGAAAATAAGAGCTGTCAGAAAAATCTATGAATTACAGATCGCATTAGTACCAACGATCCATAGAAATTGTTAGGACAACACCGGTGAGTGTAGTACAGCAGAAAACAGGAGCTGTCAGAAAAATCTAAAAATTAAATGTCACTTTGGTACTAACGATTCATAGAAATTGTTAGGACTACACTGGTGGGTATAGTACAGCAGAACATGAGAGCTGTCAGAAGAATCTAAAAATTAAATGTCACTCTGGTACCAACGATCTATAGAAATTGTTAGGAGTACACCGTCCAGTGTAGTAGAGCAGAAAAGTAGAGATGTCAGTAAAATCTAACAATTACAGGTCGCATCAGTACCAACGATCCATAGAAATTGTTAGGAGTACAACGGTGATTTTGGTACACCAAAAAAGAAGAGCTGTCAGAAATATCTAAGAATTAAAGGTCGCATTGATACTAACGATCCATAGAAGTTGCCATGACTGCACCGGAGAGTGTACTACAGCAGTAAAAAGGAGCTGTCAGAAAAATCTAAAAAATATTGTTCGAAATGCTTCCAAGGATCCTTAGAAATCGTTAAGACTACACCGGTGAGTGTAGTACAGCAGAAAATAAGAGCTGTCAGAAGAATCTAAAAATTAAATGTCACTTTGGTACCAACGATTCATAGAAATTGTTAGGAGTACACCGGTGATTTTCGTACACCAAAAAAGAAGAGCTGTCAGAAATATATAAGAATTAAAGGTCGCATTGGTACTAACGATCAATAGAAATTGCCATGACTGCACCGGAGAGTGTACTACAGCAGAAAATAAGAGCTGTCAGTATAATCTAAGAATTACAGATCGCATTAGTACCAACGATCCATAGAAATTGTTAGGAGTACACCGGTGATTTTCGTACACCAAAAAAGAAGAGCTGTCAGAAATATATAAGAATTAAAGGTCGCATTGGTATTAACGATCTATAGAAATTGCCATGACTGCACCGGAGAGTGTACTACAGCAGAAAATAAGAGCTGTCAGTAAAATCTAAGAATTCCAGATCCCATTAGTACCAACGATCCATAGAAAGTGTAAGGACTACACCGAAGAGTGTACTACAGCAGAAAATAAGAGCTGCCAGAAAAATCTAAAAATTATTTTTCTAAATGCTTCCAAGGATCCTTAGAAATCGACAAGACTACACCGGTGAGTGTAGTGCAGCAGAAAAGAAGAGCTGTCAGAAAAATCTAAGAATTACATGTCGCATTGGTACCAACGATGACTAGAAATTGTCAGGACTACACCGGTGAGTATAGTACAGCAGAAAATAAGGGCTGTCAGAAAAATCTAAGAATTACAGATCGCATTAGTACCAACGATCAATAGAAATTGTTAGGACTACACCGGTGAGTGTTGTACAGCAGAAAAGAGGAGCTGTCAGAAAAATCTAAAAATTAAATGTCACTTTGGTACCAACGATCCATAGAAATTGTTAGGACTACACTGGTGAGTGTACTACAGCAGAAAATAAGAGCTGTCAGTAAAATCTAAGAATTACAGGTTGCATTGGTACCACCGATGCATACAAATCGTCAGGACTACACCGAGTAGTGTACTACAGCAGAAAATAGGAGCTGTCAGAAAAATCTAAAAATTATTGTTCAAATGCTTCCAAGGATCCTTAGAAATCGATAAGACTACACCGGTGAGTGTAGTACAGCAGAAAAGAAGAGCTGTCAGTAAAATCTAAGAATTACAGATACCATTAGTACCAACGATCCATAGAAATTGTAAGGCCTACACCGAAGAGTGTAGTACAGCAAAGAAGAAGAGGTGTCAGAAAAATCTAAGAATTACATTTCGCATTGGTACCAACGATAACTAGAAATTGTCAGGTCTACACCGGTGAGTGTAGTACAGCAGAAAATAAGAGCTGTCAGAAAAATCTATGAATTACAGATCGCATTAGTACCAACGATCCATAGAAATTGTTAGGACAACACCGGTGAGTGTAGTACAGCAGAAAACAGGAGCTGTCAGAAAAATCTAAAAATTAAATGTCACTTTGGTACTAACGATTCATAGAAATTGTTAGGACTACACTGGTGGGTATAGTACAGCAGAACATGAGAGCTGTCAGAAGAATCTAAAAATTAAATGTCACTTTGGTACCAACGATCTATAGAAATTGTTAGGAGTACACCGTCCAGTGTAGTAGAGCAGAAAAGTAGAGATGTCAGTAAAATCTAAGAATTACAGATCCCATTAGTACCAACGATCCATAGAAATTGTAAGGCCTACACCGAAGAGTGTAGTACAGCAAAGAAGAAGAGGTGTCAGAAAAATCTAAGAATTACATTTCGCATTGGTACCAACGATAACTAGAAATTGTCAGGACTACACCGGTGAGTATAGTACAGCAGAAAATAAGGGCTGTCAGAAAAATCTAAGAATTACAGATCGCATTAGTACCAACGATCAATAGAAATTGTTAGGACTACACCGGTGAGTGTTGTATAGCAGAAAAGAGGAGCTGTCAGAAAAATCTAAAAATTAAATGTCACTTTGGTACCAACGATCCATAGAAATTGTTAGGACTACACTGGTGAGTGTACTACAGCAGAAAATAAGAGCTGTCAGTAAAATCTAAGAATTACAGGTTGCATTGGTACCAACGATGCATACAAATCGTGAGGACTACACCGAGTAGTGTACTACAGCAGAAAATAAAAGCTGTCAGAAAAATCTAAAAATTATTGTTCGAAATGCTTCCAGGGATCCTTAGAAATCGTCAAGACTACACCGAAGAGTGTACTGCAGCAGAAAATAGGAGCTGTCAGAAAAATCTAAAAATTATTGTTCAAATGCTTAAAAGGATCCTTAGAAATCGATAAGACTACACCGGTGAGTGTAGTACAGCAGAAAAGAAGAGCTGTCAGTAAAATCTAAGAATTACAGATCCCATTAGTACCAACGATCCATAGAAATTGTAAGGCCTACACCGAAGAGTGTAGTACAGCAAAGAAGAAGAGGTGTCAGAAAAATCTAAGAATTACATTTCGCATTGGTACCAACGATAACTAGAAATTGTCAGGTCTACACCGGTGAGTGTAGTACAGCAGAAAATAAGAGCTGTCAGAAAAATCTATGAATTACAGATCGCATTAGTACCAACGATCCATAGAAATTGTTAGGACAACACCGGTGAGTGTAGTACAGCAGAAAACAGGAGCTGTCAGAAAAATCTAAAAATTAAATGTCACTTTGGTACTAACGATTCATAGAAATTGTTAGGACTACACTGGTGGGTATAGTACAGCAGAACATGAGAGCTGTCAGAAGAATCTAAAAATTAAATGTCACTCTGGTACCAACGATCTATAGAAATTGTTAGGAGTACACCGTCCAGTGTAGTAGAGCAGAAAAGTAGAGATGTCAGTAAAATCTAACAATTACAGGTCGCATCAGTACCAACGATCCATAGAAATTGTTAGGAGTACAACGGTGATTTTGGTACACCAAAAAAGAAGAGCTGTCAGAAATATCTAAGAATTAAAGGTCGCATTGATACTAACGATCCATAGAAGTTGCCATGACTGCACCGGAGAGTGTACTACAGCAGTAAAAAGGAGCTGTCAGAAAAATCTAAAAAATATTGTTCGAAATGCTTCCAAGGATCCTTAGAAATCGTTAAGACTACACCGGTGAGTGTAGTACAGCAGAAAATAAGAGCTGTCAGAAGAATCTAAAAATTAAATGTCACTTTGGTACCAACGATTCATAGAAATTGTTAGGAGTACACCGGTGATTTTCGTACACCAAAAAAGAAGAGCTGTCAGAAATATATAAGAATTAAAGGTCGCATTGGTACTAACGATCAATAGAAATTGCCATGACTGCACCGGAGAGTGTACTACAGCAGAAAATAAGAGCTGTCAGTATAATCTAAGAATTACAGATCGCATTAGTACCAACGATCCATAGAAATTGTTAGGAGTACACCGGTGATTTTCGTACACCAAAAAAGAAGAGCTGTCAGAAATATATAAGAATTAAAGGTCGCATTGGTATTAACGATCTATAGAAATTGCCATGACTGCACCGGAGAGTGTACTACAGCAGAAAATAAGAGCTGTCAGTAAAATCTAAGAATTCCAGATCCCATTAGTACCAACGATCCATAGAAAGTGTAAGGACTACACCGAAGAGTGTACTACAGCAGAAAATAAGAGCTGCCAGAAAAATCTAAAAATTATTTTTCTAAATGCTTCCAAGGATCCTTAGAAATCGACAAGACTACACCGGTGAGTGTAGTGCAGCAGAAAAGGGGAGCCGTCAGAAAAATCTAAAAATTAAATGTCACTTTGGTACCAACGATTCATAGAAATTGTAAGAACCACACCGTCGAGTGTAGTAGAGCAGAAAAGTAGAGCTGTCAGTAAAATCTAATAATTACAGATCGCATCAGTACCAACGATCCATAGAAATTGTTAGGAGTACACCGGTGATTTTCGTACACCAAAAAAGAAGAGCTGTCAGAAATATATAAGAATTAAAGGTCGCATTGGTACTAACGATCTATAGAAATTGCCATGACTGCACAGGAGAGTGTACTACAGCAAAAAATAAGAGCTGTCAGAAAAATCTAAAAATTATTTTTCTAAATGCTTCCAAGGATCCTTAGAAATCGACAAGACTATCCGCTGAGTGTAGTACAGCAGAAAAGAAGAGCTGTCAGTAAAATCTAAGAATTACAGATCCCATTAGTACCAACGATCCATAGAAATTGTAAGGCCTACACCGAAGAGTGTAGTACAGCAAAGAAGAAGAGGTGTCAGAAAAATCTAAGAATTACATTTCGCATTGGTACCAACGATAACTAGAAATTGTCAGGTCTACACCGGTGAGTGTAGTACAGCAGAAAATAAGAGCTGTCAGAAAAATCTATGAATTACAGATCGCATTAGTACCAACGATCCATAGAAATTGTTAGGACAACACCGGTGAGTGTAGTACAGCAGAAAACAGGAGCTGTCAGGAAAGTCTAAAAATTAAATGTCACTTTGGTACTAACGATTCATAGAAATTGTTAGGACTACACTGGTGGGTATAGTACAGCAGAACATGAGAGCTGTCAGAAGAATCTAAAAATTAAATGTCACTTTGGTACCAACGATCTATAGAAATTGTTAGGAGTACACCGTCCAGTGTAGTAGAGCAGAAAAGTAGAGATGTCAGTAAAATCTAACAATTACAGGTCGCATCAGTACCAACGATCCATAGAAATTGTGAGGAGTACAACGGTGATTTTGGTACACCAAAATAGAAGAGCTGTCAGAAATATCTAAGAATTAAAGGTCGCATTGATACTAACGATCCATAGAAGTTGCCATGACTGCACCGGAGAGTGTACTACAGCAGTAAAAAGGAGCTGTCAGAAAAATCTAAAAAATATTGTTCGAAATGCTTCCAAGGATCCTTAGAAATCGTTAAGACTACACCGGTGAGTGTAGTAGAGCAGAAAAGAGGAGCTGTCAGAAAAATCTAAAAATTAAATGTCACTTTGGTACCAACGATTCATATAAATTGTTAGGACTACACTGGTGGGTATAGTACAGCAGAAAATAAGAGCTGTCAGAAGAATCTAAAAATTAAATGTCACTTTGGTACCAACGATCCATAGAAATTGTTAGGAGTACATCGGTGATTTTCGTACACCAAAAAATAAGAGCTGTCAGAACTATCTAAGAATTAAAGGTCGCATTAGTAGCAACGATCCATAGAAAATGTCAGTACTACACCGGTGAGTGTAGTATAGCAGAAAATAAGACCTGTCAGTATAATCTAAGAATTACAGATCGCATTAGTACCAACGATCCTTACGAATCGTCAGGACTACACCGAAGAGTGTACTACAGCAGAAAATAAGAGCTGTCAGAAAAATCTAAAAATTATTGTTGGAAATGCTTCCGAGGATCCTTAGAAATCGTCAAGACTACACCAAAGAGTGTAGTACAGCAAAGAAGAAGAGGTGTCAGAAAAATCTAAGAATTACATGTCGCATTGGTACCAACGATGACTAGAAATTGTCAGGACTACACCGGTGAATGTAGTACAGCAGAAAAGAAGAGCTGTCAGAAAAATCTAAAAATTGAATGTCACTTTGCTACCAACAATTCATAGAAATTGTCAGGACTACACCGGTGAGTGTAGTACAGCAGAAAAGAGGAGCTGTCAGAAAAATCTAAAAATGAAATGTCACTTTGGTACCAACGATCCATAGAAATTGTTAGGACTACACCGTCGAGTGTAGTAGAGCAGAAAAGTAGAGCTGTCAGTAAAATCTAAGAATTACAGATCGCATCAGTACCAACGATCCATAGAAATTGTAAGGACCACACCGGTGATTTTCGTACACCAAAAAAGAAGAGCTGTCAGAAATATATAAGAATTAAAGGTCGCATTGGTACTAACGATCTATAGAAATTGCCATGACTGCACAGGAGAGTGTACTACAGCAGAAAATAAGAGCTGTAAGAAAAATCTAAAAATTATTGTTGGAAATGCTTCCAAGGATCCTTAGAAATCGTCAAGACTATACCAAAGAGTGTAGTACAGCAAAGAAGAAGAGGTGTCAGAAAAATCTAAGAATTACAGGTCGCATTGGTACCAACGATGACTAGAAATTGTCAGGACTACACCGGTGAGTATAGTACAGCAGAAAATAAGGGCTGTCAGAAAAATCTAAGAATTACAGATCGCATTAGTACCAACGATCAATAGAAATTGTTAGGACTACACCGGTGAGTGTAGTACAGCAGAAAAGAGGAGCTGTCAGAAAAATCTAAAAATTAAATGTCACTTTGGTACCAACGATCCATAGAAATTGTTAGGACTACACTGGTGAGTGTACTACAGCAGAAAATAAGAGCTGTCAGTAAAATCTAAGAATTACAGATTGCATTGGTACCAACGATCAATAGAAATTGCCATGACTGCACCGTAGAGTGTACTACAGCAGAAAATAAGAGCTGTCAGTATAATCTAAGAATTACAGATCGCATTAGTACCAACGATCCATAGAAATTTTAGGAGTACACCGGTGATTTTCGTACACCAAAAAAGAAGAGCTGTCAGAAATATATAAGAATTAAAGGTCGCATTGATACTAACGATCTATAGAAATTGCCATGACTGCACCGGAGAGTGTACTACAGCAGAAAATAAGAGCTGTCAGAAAAATCTAAAAATTATTTTTCTAAATGCTTCCAAGGATCCTTAGAAATCGACAAGACTACACCGGTGAGTGTAGTGCAGCAGAAAAGAAGAGCTGTCAGTAACGTCTAAGAATTACAGATCCCATTTGTATCAACGATCCATAGAAATTGTAAGGACCACACCGTCGAGTGT
Source organism: Lasioglossum villosulum (assembly GCA_963971365.1). Lineage (NCBI taxonomy): Eukaryota > Metazoa > Arthropoda > Insecta > Hymenoptera > Halictidae > Lasioglossum > Lasioglossum villosulum. The sequence continues at coordinate 33,826,734 of OZ020495.1, forward strand.
AGTAGAGCAGAAAAGTAGAGCTGTCAGTAAAATCTAACAATTACAGATCGCATCAGTACCAACGATCCATAGAAAGTGTTAGGAGTACACCGGTGATTTTCGTACACCAAAAAAGAAGAGCTGTCAGAAATATATAAGAATTAAAGGTCGCATTGGTACTAACGATCTATAGAAATTGCCATGACTGCACAGGAGAGTGTACTACAGCAGAAAATAAGAGCTGTCAGTAAAATCTAAGTATTACAGATTGCATTGGTACCATCGATGCATAGAAATCGTCAGGACTACACCGAAGAGTGTACTATAGCAGAAAATAAGGGCTGTCAGAAAAATCTAAAAATTATTGTTGGAAATGCTTCCAAGGATCCTTAGAAATCGTCAAGACTATACCAAAGAGTGTAGTACAGCAAAGAAGAAGAGGTGTCAGAAAAATCTAAGAATTACATGTCGCATTGGTACCAACGATGACTAGAAATTGTCAGGACTACACCGGTGAGTATAGTACAGCAGAAAATAAGGGCTGTCAGAAAAATCTAAGAATTACAGATCGCATTAGTATCAACGATCCATAGAAATTGTTAGGACTACACCGTCGAGTGTAGTAGAGCAGAAAAGTAGAGCTGTCAGTAAAATCTAAGAATTACAGATTGCATTGGTACCATTGATGCATAGAAATTGTTAGGAGTACAACGGTGATTTTGGTACACCAAAAAAGAAGAGCTGTCAAAAATATCTAAGAATTAAAGGTCGCATTGATACTAACGATCCATAGAAGTTGCCATGACTGCACCGGAGAATGTACTACAGCAGTAAAAAGGAGCTGTCAGAAAAATCTAAAAAATATTCTTCGAAATGCTTCCAAGGATCCTTAGAAATCTTTAAGACTACACCGGTGAGTGTAGTGCAGCAGAAAATAAGAGCTGTCAGTAAAATCTAAGAATTACAGATTGCATTGGTACCAACGATGCATACAAATCGTCAGGACTACACCGGTGATTTTCGTACACCAAAAAAGAAGAGCTGTCAGAAATATATAAGAATTAAAGGTCGCATTGGTACTAACGATCAATAGAAATTGCCATGACTGCACCGTAGAGTGTACTACAGCAGAAAATAAGAGCTGTCAGTATAATCTAAGAATTACAGATCGCATTAGTACCAACGATCCATAGAAATTGTTAGGAGTACACCGGTGATTTTCGTACACCAAAAAAGAAGAGCTGTCAGAAATACATAAGAATTAAAGGTCGCATTGGTACTAACGATCTATAGAAATTGCCATGACTGCACAGGAGAGTGTACTACAGCAGAAAATAAGAGCTGTCAGAAAAATCTAAAAATTATTTTTTTCTAAATGCTTCCAAGGATCCTTAGAAATCGACAAGACTAACCGCTGAGTGTAGTACAGCAGAAAAGAAGAGGTGTCAGAAAAATCTAAGAATTACATGTCGCATTGGTACCAACGATGACTAGAAATTGTCAGGACTACACCGGTGAGTATAGTACAGCAGAAAATAAGGGCTGTCAGAAAAATCTAAGAATTACAGATCGCATTAGTACCAACGATCAATAGAAATTGTTAGGACTACACCGGTGAGTGTAGTACAGCAGAAAAGAGGAGCTGTCAGAAAAATCTAAAAATTAAATGTCACTTTGGTACCAACGATCCATAGAAATTGTTAGGACTACACTGGTGAGTGTACTACAGCAGAAAATAAGAGCTGTCAGTAAAATCTAAGAATTACAGATTGCATTGGTACCAACGATCAATAGAAATTGCCATGACTGCACCGTAGAGTGTACTACAGCAGAAAATAAGAGCTGTCAGTATAATCTAAGAATTACAGATCGCATTAGTACCAACGATCCATAGAAATTGTTAGGAGTACACCGGTGATTTTCGTACACCAAAAAAGAAGAGCTGTCAGAAATATATAAGAATTAAAGGTCGCATTGGTACTAACGATCTATAGAAATTGCCATGACTGCACCGGAGAGTGTACTACAGCAGAAAATAAGAGCTGTCAGAAAAATCTAAAAATTATTTTTCTAAATGCTTCCAAGGATCCTTAGAAATCGACAAGACTACACCGGTGAGTGTAGTGCAGCAGAAAAGAAGAGCTGTCAGTAACGTCTAAGAATTACAGATCCCATTAGTATCAACGATCCGGCTTCCGTTTCCGGTTGTGAGAGAGATTGTAGCGAATTTTTGGCTGTGCAGAGTTTTCTGGGTGAGAGAGTGGTGTGAAAGGAGTGTGTGGTGAGAAAGTGGTGGAGAGGGGTGAGGAAGGGGTAGGAAGTAGAGGAAGGGAAAGGGACAAGGGTAAGGGAGAGAGAAAAGAGTAGCAGAGAAGGGAAAGGGAGGTGGAGTTGTAGGTTAGGTTGACTGTGGAGTCAGTAGAGTGAGCGGGAAAAGAGATCGGAGTGGGAGGTGGCGCGATCTGTAGGGAATACAGGCGAGTTAGGAGACGGATAGACAGAGAAGCGGGAATTGTAAACTCGTGGAAAGTAGTAGGCTAGAAGAAAGGAAGAAGTGTAAGGCGAAAATGAGTGTTAGCGGAGAAGTAGGCAAGCGGACGGGAAAGGAAGGGAAAGGAAATGTGGGGGCGATTAGGTTAGAGGGAAATTTAGAACGGTGGTTCAGCGTGGAAAGTTTGGAGAGCATGGGACGGAAAAGGGGAATTGGGGAGGTAGAGGGAGATGGAGAAGGGGAAAGTGTTATTTTTAAAAAGAGTGACACAACTAAAAGGTCTCCGTATAAAGAAAAAAGGGAGGAGGGGGGTGGTGTTAAAGAAATGGAGGAAATGTTCAGAGGGCTATTAGGGGAGGTAAGATTGTTGAGGGAAGAAGTGAAAGGGGAAAGAGAAGAGGGAAAGAGGATGATAGAGGATTGGAGGAGGGAAAGGGAGAAGTGGAGGGAGGAAAGGAGGGAGGAAGAATTAATTAGGGAAAGAACGAAAGAATGGGTTAAAAGTTTAGAGGAAAGGGTAATAAAGATAGAGGGGAGAATAGATGAGATAGTGGGGGGAGAGGGTGAAGAGGATAGAAGGAGTAAGGCAGAGAAGAGGTTGGAAAAGTTAGAAGGCAAAGTAATGGAGGTGGAGAATTGGATAGGAGAAAAGGAAAAGGGTGGAAAGGGGATAGAGGAACAAAAAGAAAATGAGAAAGGGTTAAGGGAAGAGGGTTTAATGGAGGAGAACAGGAGGAGATTAAGGATAATGGAAATTAAACAGGACAAGAAGGAAAGAGAGGAGAAGAAAAATAACATAATTATAAGGAGGTTAAAGGTGGAGGGAAAGGATATAAGAGCAGAGATCAGGAGTCTGTGGGAAAAGATGGATCTAAAGGACGAGGGAATTAAGGAGTTTAGAAAGATAGGGAAGGTTGGAAAGGATGGAAGGGGAATGGCACTGGTAAAACTGGAGGACATGGAAGTTAAAAGAAGGGTAATGGAGGGAAAGAAGAAATTAAGGGGGCAGGAGGAAAGGATAGAGGCAGATCTAACGGAGGAGGAGAGAAGGGCGAGATGGAAGATTGTGAGGGAAGCCGAGAGAGAAAAGAGGGAGGGGAAGAATGTACAGATTGGGTACATGAAGATTTGGGTTAATGGAAAAGAGAAAAGATGGGACGAGATTGAGGAGAAGTGGATGGAGGAGCAGAAGAGGGAGTAGGGAAGGGCGCAAGGGGGGGTAAGGGAAAGGAGGAAGAAGGAGGGATTATGGAGTGTAGGGTTTTGGAATGTGGCGGGACTTGCCAATAAAGATGAGGATTTTTGGAAAGGGATTGGGGATTGGGATACGATAGTGATGATGGAGACTTGGATAGAGGAGAAGGGATGGGAGAAAATTAAGAACAGACTTCCAAAAGGATATGTGTGGGAGAAGCAATGGGCAAAGAGGGAGGGAAAGGTTGGGAGGGCAAAAGGGGGTATGGTGGTGGGAATAAGAAAGGAGATAAAATTGGAAATGGGGGATGTAAGCGGGATGGAGGGGTTGATAATGGTGAAAATAAAGCTGAAGGGAGGAGGGTGGTGGAAGGTGGTAGGGATCTATGTAAACGGGGATTTAGATAGGAAGTTGAATAAATTAGGGGAGTGGATAGAGGAGAAAGAAAGGGGGGCAAGAGTAATTATAGGGGGGGATTTTAACGCGAGAACGGGAAGGGAAGGAGGCGAGGTTGTAGAACAGGAAGAGGGGAGGGGGTTAAGGAACTCAAAGGACGGAAAGATAAATGGGGAAGGGAGGAAGCTGTGCAAATACATAGGAGAAAGAGGTTGGAGCATCTTAAACGGGAATATAAAGGGGGACGAAGAAGGAGAATGGTCGTTTGTGGGGGCGAGGGGAAACTCGGTCATAGACTACGTGTTGGGGAATGACGACACAAGAGAGGGAGTGGAAAGGATGGAGATTGGGGATAGGGTGGACTCGGATCACATGCCCATAACAGTGTGGTTAAAAGGGGAGAAGGAAGAGAAGAGAGGGAGAAAGGGAGGAGGGGGAAGAAGTGGCGTTAGAAGATGGACAGAGGAAACGGCGGAAGTTTTCAGGGAGAAATTTGGGACGAGAGTAATTGGCAGGGAAGGGGTGCAGGAAGATTGGGATGGTCTGAAAGGGAATATAAAGGACACGTTAGGGGAGATGGAGAAAAAAGAAGAAGTAAAGAGGAAAGGGTGGTGGGATGAGGAGTGTGTTGAAGAAAAGAGGGTGGTGAGAGAAGAATTAAGGAGGTGGAGAAAGTTTGGAGGGGAGGGTGAAGGTTATAGGGAGAAGAAAAGAAAATATCAGCGAGTGTGTGAGGAGAAGAAGAAAAAGGAGAGAGAAAGATGGGAGAAAGAGGTGGAGGAGATAAAAAATGAAAGTCAAGTGTGGAAGATTGTGAATAGGGAAAGGAAAAGAGGAGCGAGGGTAGATGAAAGGATTAGGATAGAAGAGTGGGAAGAATACTTTAAAGAGTTACTGGGAGGAGTGAACGGGGGAGTGAGGAAGGTAGGTATAAGTGAAAGAGGGGGTGACGGAGAGAAAGATATAGAAAAGGGGGAAATTTTAAGGGTGATAAGGGGACTGAAAGTTGGGAAAGCGGCAGGGGGTGACGGGATACCGAACGAGGTATGGAAGTTCGGGGGAGAAGATATACAGGAAGGTCTGTGGATGGTGTGCAATAGGATATGGAGGGGGGAGGGGTGGCCGGAAGATTGGGCAGAAGGAGTGGTAGTCCCAATTGCAAAAAAAGGGGACAGTAAAAGGGTAGAAAGTTATAGAGGAGTTACGCTAACGCAAACAGCGTACAAAATATACGCGGCAGTCTTAGCGGAAAGAGTAAGGGAGGAGGTGGAGAGGAAGGGGCTACTTCCAGCAAGTCAAGCGGGATTTAGGAAAGGTATGGGTTGTATAGACAACATATATGTATTAAATTATTTAGTGAACAGGCAGGTCAAGAGAAAGGAAAGGAAGCTGGTGATTATGTTTGTGGACTTGAAGGCAGCTTTCGACTCGGTGGATAGGGAGGTTCTAGTAGAAGCGTTGAGGAAAAGGGGGGTGAGGGAGGGTTTAGTGAGAAGGTGTGAGGAGGTGCTTAGAGTAACTAAGAATAAAGTGAGAGTGGGGGAAGATGAGGGGGAAGTTTTTTGGACAGTAAGAGGGGTTAGGCAAGGTTGCCCTTTGAGTCCCTTATTGTTTACTTTGTTGTTGGCGGATTTGGATGAGGCGCTGGAAAGGGGAAGATGGGGAGGGGTCAAAGTGGGAGGAAGAAAGGTTTTTTCGTTAGCATATGCGGATGATGTGGCGTTACTAGCAGAAGAGGAGGACGGGATGAGGGGTATGATGAGAGTACTGGAAAAGTATCTGGAAGGGAAAAAGCTGAATTTAAATATAGAAAAATCCAAGGTCATGCGGTGTAGGAGGGGAGGGGGGAGATGGAAGAAGGTGGTGTGGAGGTGGAAAGGGAGAGTAATTGAGGAGGTAGGGGAATATAAATACTTGGGATATACGATTTCGAGGGAGGGGAGTCAGAAGGCGCATGTCGAGGATAGAGTAAGGAAGGGAGCGGCGATTATGGGGCAGGTATGGGGATTAGGGAAGAGGAGATTTGGAAAGGATTGGGGCAGGAGACTGTGGTTATTTGACAAGCTTGTGTGGGCGGTAGTAAGCTATGGAGTGGAAATCTGGGGGTGGAAGGAAAGAGAAGGAATAGAGAGACTGCAAGAAAGGTTCTTGAAATGGGTGTTAGGGGTAGGAAGGTGCACGCCGGGTTATATGGTGAGGGAGGAGCTGCAAAGGGATCTAATGAGGGGGAGGGCTGGGATGAGGGCGTGGGGTTATGAGAAAAAGCTAAGGGAGGGTAAAGGGGGGGAACTGGCGCGGTTATGTTGGGAAGAGATAAGGAGAAGGGATAGGATGGGAGGGGTAAAAGACGGGTGGGAAAAGGAGAGAGAAGACTTTTTTGTGGGAAGAGGATGGTCGATGGAGGAATGGAGTGAGATGTTAGAGGAAGGGAGGGAGTCGGTGAGTGAAGAAATTATAAAAAGAGAGAAGAAAAGGCAGAGAGAGGAAAGATGGGAGAAGATTAGGAACTCAGAATATAATAAGTGGTACGGGTTGGTAAAGAAAGAAGGGCTGCCAGGATATCTAAAGAAAGGGTGGAGTGAGAGTAGATGGAGAAGAGTGGCGAGTTTTAGGTTGGGGAATGAAATGAAGGGGGGGAGGTACTGGATGGATGAAGAAGGGAGAAAATGCAGAGTATGTGGTTGGATGAATGAGACATGGGAACATGTGTGGGAGGAATGTTTGAGGATGGATGAAGGAAAGGGATGGCAGGGTTGGGCATGGGATGTGTTGGATGATGAGGGGGGAGGGGAAGAGTGGATGAGGAAAGTGGAAGAATGGAGAGAAGGAATAAGTGGGATGGTGCGAATGAGATTGATTGGGAGCGAGGAGAGGTAGCGTGAGGATGTAAGAGAGTGGGTGAAGAATGGAAGGTTGGAAGAAATGAGTATTTGAAGGAAGGAAGTAAATGAAAGTTGAAAAGTTGGAGGGATGAATGTTTGGAAACGGGGGTCAGGGGTTAGGGAGAAGGGGGAGGAGGAAATAGTAAGGAGAAGGATGTTTGGTGTTCGCGCTCTCTCTTTCTCTCTCTCGATAGTAATTTTAATATTTATGTAATCCTATGAGGAAATATATTGAAACATGATAATGGTCGCTCCTTGTAAATATGTAATATATCAGGTGTAAATAATTGTAAATATGATTAATAGAATAAGTAGAAGTAAGCGTAAGTTAAGAAATAGGTTTAAGATAATAGGTTAAATGTAGGTTAAGGGATTAGTTTTAAGTGTTAAGAAGTAGATTATAAGGAAATATGTAAGAAGTAGGGGTAAGGGAGAAAAAGGATCGAATTTGTAACCCTGCGGGGATCAAATAAAGATTTATATAGTATCAACGATCCATAGAAATTGTAAGGACCACACCGTCGACTGTAGTAGAGCAGAAAAGTAGAGCTGTCAGTAAAATCTAATAATTACAGATCGCATTAGTACCAACGATCCATAGAAATTGTTAGGAGTACACCGGTGATTTTCGTACACCAAAAAAGAAGAGCTGTCAGAAATATATAAGAATTAAAGGTCGCATTGGTACTAACGATCTATAGAAATTGCCATGACTGCACAGGAGAGTGTACTACAGCAGAAAATAAGAGCTGTCAGAAAAATCTAAAAATTATTTTTCTAAATGCTTCCAAGGATCCTTAGAAATCGACAAGACTACACCGGTGAGTGTAGTGCAGCAGAAAAGAAGAGCTGTCAGTAACGTCTAAGAATTACAGATCCCATTAGTATCAACGATCCATAGAAATTGTAAGGACCACACCGTCGACTGTAGTAGAGCAGAAAAGAAGAGCTGTCAGTAAAATCTAAGAATTACATGTCGCATTGGTACCAACGATGACTAGAAATTGTCAGGACTACACCGGTGAGTATAGTACAGCAGAAAATAAGGGCTGTCAGAAAAATCTAAGAATTACAGATCGCATTAGTACCAACGATCAATAGAAATTGTTAGGACTACACCGGTGAGTGTTGTACAGCAGAAAAGAGGAGCTGTCAGAAAAATCTAAAAATTAAATGTCACTTTGGTACCAACGATCCATAGAAATTGTTAGGACTACACTGGTGAGTGTACTACAGCAGAAAATAAGAGCTGTCAGTAAAATCTAAGAATTACAGGTTGCATTGGTACCAACGATGCATACAAATCGTCAGGACTACACCGAGCAGTGTACTACAGCAGAAAATAGGAGCTGTCAGAAAAATCTAAAAATTATTGTTCAAATGCTTCCAAGGATCCTTAGAAATCGATAAGACTACACCGGTGAGTGTAGTACAGCAGAAAAGAAGAGCTGTCAGTAAAATCTAAGAATTACAGATACCATTAGTACCAACGATCCATAGAAATTGTAAGGCCTACACCGAAGAGTGTAGTACAGCAAAGAAGAAGAGGTGTCAGAAAAATCTAAGAATTACATTTCGCATTGGTACCAACGATAACTAGAAATTGTCAGGTCTACACCGGTGAGTGTAGTACAGCAGAAAATAAGAGCTGTCAGAAAAATCTATGAATTACAGATCGCATTAGTACCAACGATCCATAGAAATTGTTAGGACAACACCGGTGAGTGTAGTACAGCAGAAAACAGGAGCTGTCAGAAAAATCTAAAAATTAAATGTCACTTTGGTACTAACGATTCATAGAAATTGTTAGGACTACACTGGTGGGTATAGTACAGCAGAACATGAGAGCTGTCAGAAGAATCTAAAAATTAAATGTCACTTTGGTACCAACGATCTATAGAAATTGTTAGGAGTACACCGTCCAGTGTAGTAGAGCAGAAAAGTAGAGATGTCAGTAAAATCTAAGAATTACAGATCCCATTAGTACCAACGATCCATAGAAATTGTAAGGCCTACACCGAAGAGTGTAGTACAGCAAAGAAGAAGAGGTGTCAGAAAAATCTAAGAATTACATTTCGCATTGGTACCAACGATAACTAGAAATTGTCAGGACTACACCGGTGAGTATAGTACAGCAGAAAATAAGGGCTGTCAGAAAAATCTAAGAATTACAGATCGCATTAGTACCAACGATCAATAGAAATTGTTAGGACTACACCGGTGAGTGTTGTATAGCAGAAAAGAGGAGCTGTCAGAAAAATCTAAAAATTAAATGTCACTTTGGTACCAACGATCCATAGAAATTGTTAGGACTACACTGGTGAGTGTACTACAGCAGAAAATAAGAGCTGTCAGTAAAATCTAAGAATTACAGGTTGCATTGGTACCAACGATGCATACAAATCGTCAGGACTACACCGAGTAGTGTACTACAGCAGAAAATAAAAGCTGTCAGAAAAATCTAAAAATTATTGTTCGAAATGCTTCCAGGGATCCTTAGAAATCGTCAAGACTACACCGAAGAGTGTACTGCAGCAGAAAATAGGAGCTGTCAGAAAAATCTAAAAATTATTGTTCAAATGCTTAAAAGGATCCTTAGAAATCGATAAGACTACACCGGTGAGTGTAGTACAGCAGAAAAGAAGAGCTGTCAGTAAAATCTAAGAATTACAGATCCCATTAGTACCAACGATCCATAGAAATTGTAAGGCCTACACCGAAGAGTGTAGTACAGCAAAGAAGAAGAGGTGTCAGAAAAATCTAAGAATTACATTTCGCATTGGTACCAACGATAACTAGAAATTGTCAGGTCTACACCGGTGAGTGTAGTACAGCAGAAAATAAGAGCTGTCAGAAAAATCTATGAATTACAGATCGCATTAGTACCAACGATCCATAGAAATTGTTAGGACAACACCGGTGAGTGTAGTACAGCAGAAAACAGGAGCTGTCAGAAAAATCTAAAAATTAAATGTCACTTTGGTACTAACGATTCATAGAAATTGTTAGGACTACACTGGTGGGTATAGTACAGCAGAACATGAGAGCTGTCAGAAGAATCTAAAAATTAAATGTCACTTTGGTACCAACGATCTATAGAAATTGTTAGGAGTACACCGTCCAGTGTAGTAGAGCAGAAAAGTGGAGATGTCAGTAAAATCTAACAATTACAGGTCGCATCAGTACCAACGATCCATAGAAATTGTTAGGAGTACAACGGTGATTTTGGTACACCAAAAATGAAGAGCTGTCAGAAATATCTAAGAATTAAAGGTCGCATTGATACTAACGATCCATAGAAGTTGCCATGACTGCACCGGAGAGTGTACTACAGCAGTAAAAAGGAGCTGTCAGAAAAATCTAAAAAATATTGTTCGAAATGCTTCCAAGGATCCTTAGAAATCGTTAAGACTACACCGGTGAGTGTAGTACAGCAGAAAATAAGAGCTGTCAGAAGAATCTAAAAATTAAATGTCACTTTGGTACCAACGATTCATAGAAATTGTTAGGAGTACACCGGTGATTTTCGTACACCAAAAAAGAAGAGCTGTCAGAAATATATAAGAATTAAAGGTCGCATTGGTACTAACGATCAATAGAAATTGCCATGACTGCACCGGAGAGTGTACTACAGCAGAAAATAAGAGCTGTCAGTATAATCTAAGAATTACAGATCGCATTAGTACCAACGATCCATAGAAATTGTTAGGAGTACACCGGTGATTTTCGTACACCAAAAAAGAAGAGCTGTCAGAAATATATAAGAATTAAAGGTCGCATTGGTATTAACGATCTATAGAAATTGCCATGACTGCACCGGAGAGTGTACTACAGCAGAAAATAAGAGCTGTCAGTAAAATCTAAGAATTCCAGATCCCATTAGTACCAACGATCCATAGAAATTGTAAGGACTACACCGAAGAGTGTACTACAGCAGAAAATAAGAGCTGCCAGAAAAATCTAAAAATTATTTTTCTAAATGCTTCCAAGGATCCTTAGAAATCGACAAGACTACACCGGTGAGTGTAGTGCAGCAGAAAAGGGGAGCCGTCAGAAAAATCTAAAAATTAAATGTCACTTTGGTACCAACGATTCATAGAAATTGTAAGAACCACACCGTCGAGTGTAGTAGAGCAGAAAAGTAGAGCTGTCAGTAAAATCTAATAATTACAGATCGCATCAGTACCAACGATCCATAGAAATTGTTAGGAGTACACCGGTGATTTTCGTACACCAAAAAAGAAGAGCTGTCAGAAATATATAAGAATTAAAGGTCGCATTGGTACTAACGATCTATAGAAATTGCCATGACTGCACAGGAGAGTGTACTACAGCAAAAAATAAGAGCTGTCAGAAAAATCTAAAAATTATTTTTCTAAATGCTTCCAAGGATCCTTAGAAATCGACAAGACTAACCGCTGAGTGTAGTACAGCAGAAAAGAAGAGCTGTCAGTAAAATCTAAGAATTACAGATCCCATTAGTACCAACGATCCATAGAAATTGTAAGGCCTACACCGAAGAGTGTAGTACAGCAAAGAAGAAGAGGTGTCAGAAAAATCTATGAATTACAGATCGCATTAGTACCAACGATCCATAGAAATTGTTAGGACAACACCGGTGAGTGTAGTACAGCAGAAAACAGGAGCTGTCAGGAAAATCTAAAAATTAAATGTCACTTTGGTACTAACGATTCATAGAAATTGTTAGGACTACACTGGTGGGTATAGTACAGCAGAACATGAGAGCTGTCAGAAGAATCTAAAAATTAAATGTCACTTTGGTACCAACGATCTATAGAAATTGTTAGGAGTACACCGTCCAGTGTAGTAGAGCAGAAAAGTAGAGATGTCAGTAAAATCTAACAATTACAGGTCGCATCAGTACCAACGATCCATAGAAATTGTGAGGAGTACAACGGTGATTTTGGTACACCAAAAAAGAAGAGCTGTCAGAAATATCTAAGAATTAAAGGTCGCATTGATACTAACGATCCATAGAAGTTGCCATGACTGCACCGGAGAGTGTACTACAGCAGTAAAAAGGAGCTGTCAGAAAAATCTAAAAAATATTGTTCGAAATGCTTCCAAGGATCCTTAGAAATCGTTAAGACTACACCGGTGAGTGTAGTACAGCAGAAAATAAGAGCTGTCAGAAGAATCTAAAAATTAAATGTCACTTTGGTACCAACGATTCATAGAAATTGTTAGGAGTACACCGGTGATTTTCGTACACCAAAAAAGAAGAGCTGTCAGAAATATATAAGAATTAAAGGTCGCATTGGTACTAACGATCAATAGAAATTGCCATGACTGCACCGGAGAGTGTACTACAGCAGAAAATAAGAGCTGTCAGTATAATCTAAGAATTACAGATCGCATTAGTACCAACGATCCATAGAAATTGTTAGGAGTACACCGGTGATTTTCGTACACCAAAAAAGAAGAGCTGTCAGAAATATATAAGAATTAAAGGTCGCATTGGTATTAACGATCTATAGAAATTGCCATGACTGCACCGGAGAGTGTACTACAGCAGAAAATAAGAGCTGTCAGTAAAATCTAAGAATTCCATATCCCATTAGTACCAACGATCCATAGAAATTGTAAGGACTACACCGAAGAGTGTACTACAGCAGAAAATAAGAGCTGCCAGAAAAATCTAAAAATTATTTTTCTAAATGCTTCCAAGGATCCTTAGAAATCGACAAGACTACACCGGTGAGTGTAGTGCAGCAGAAAAGAGGAGCCGTCAGAAAAATCTAAAAATTAAATGTCACTTTGGTACCAACGATTCATAGAAATTGTAAGAACCACACCGTCGAGTGTAGTAGAGCAGAAAAGTAGAGCTGTCAGTAAAATCTAATAATTACAGATCGCATCAGTACCAACGATCCATAGAAATTGTTAGGAGTACACCGGTGATTTTCGTACACCAAAAAGAAGAGCTGTCAGAAATATATAAGAATTAAAGGTCGCATTGGTACTAACGATCTATAGAAATTGCCATGACTGCACAGGAGAGTGTACTACAGCAAAAAATAAGAGCTGTCAGAAAAATCTAAAAATTATTTTTCTAAATGCTTCCAAGGATCCTTAGAAATCGACAAGACTAACCGCTGAGTGTAGTACAGCAGAAAAGAAGAGCTGTCAGTAAAATCTAAGTATTACAGATTGCATTGGTACCATCGATGCATAGAAATCGTCAGGACTACACCGAAGAGTGTACTATAGCAGAAAATAAGAGCTGTCAGAAAAATCTAAAAATTATTGTTGGAAATGCTTCCAAGGATCCTTAGAAATCGTCAAGACTATACCAAAGAGTGTAGTACAGCAAAGAAGAAGAGGTGTCAGAAATATATAAGAATTAAAGGTCGCATTGGTACTAACGATCAATAGAAATTGCCATGACTGCACCGGAGAGTGTACTACAGCAGAAAATAAGAGCTGTCAGTATAATCTAAGAATTACAGATCGCATTAGTACCAACGATCCATAGGAATTGTTAGGAGTACACCGGTGATTTTCGTACACCAAAAAAGAAGAGCTGTCAGAAATATATAAGAATTAAAGGTCGCATTGGTACTAACGATCTATAGAAATTGCCATGACTGCACCGGAGAGTGTACTACAGCAGAAAAGAAGAGCTGTCAGTAAAATCTAAGATTTACAGATTGCATTGGTACCATCTATGCATAGAAATCGTCAGGACTGCACCGGAGAGTGTACTACAGCAGAAAATAAGAGCTGCCAGAAAAATCTAAAAATTATTTTTCTAAATGCTTCCAAGGATCCTTAGAAATCGACAAGACTACACCGGTGAGTGTAGTGCAGCAGAAAAGAAGAGCTGTCAGTAACGTCTAAGAATTACAGATCCCATTAGTATCAACGATCCATAGAAATTGTAAGAACCACACCGTCGAGTGTAGTAGAGCAGAAAAGTAGAGCTGTCAGTAAAATCTAACAATTACAGATCGCATCAGTACCAACGATCCATAGAAATTGTTAGGAGTACACCGGTGATTTTCGTACACCAAAAAAGAAGAGCTGTCAGAAATATATAAGAATTAAAGGTCGCATTGGTACTAACGATCTATAGAAATTGCCATGACTGCACAGGAGAGTGTACTACAGCAAAAAATAAGAGCTGTCAGAAAAATCTAAAAATTATTTTTCTAAATGCTTCCAAGGATCCTTAGAAATCGACAAGACTAACCGCTGAGTGTAGTACAGCAGAAAAGAAGAGCTGTCAGTAAAATCTAAGTATTACAGATTACATTGGTAACATCGATGCATAGAAATCGTCAGGACTACACCGAAGAGTGTACTATAGCAGAAAATAAGAGCTGTCAGAAAAATCTAAAAATTATTGTTGGAAATGCTTCCAAGGATCCTTAGAAATCGTCAAGACTATACCAAAGAGTGTAGTACAGCAAAGAAGAAGAGGTGTCAGAAAAATCAAAGAATTACATTTCGCATTGGTACCAACGATAACTAGAAATTGTCAGGACTACACCGGTGAGTGTAGTACAGCAGAAAATAAGAGCTGTCAGAAAAATCTATGAATTACAGATCGCATTAGTACCAACGATCCATAGAAATTGTTAGGACAACACCGGTGAGTGTAGTACAGCAGAAAACAGGAGCTGTCAGAAAAATCTAAAAATTAAATGTCACTTTGGTACTAACGATTCATAGAAATTGTTAGGACTACACTGGTGGGTATAGTACAGCAGAAAATAAGAGCTGTCAGAAGAATCTAAAAATTAAATGTCACTTTGGTACCAACGATCCATAGAAATTGTTACGAGTACACCGTCCAGTGTAGTAGAGCAGAAAAGTAGAGATGTCAGTAAAATCTAACAATTACAGGTCGCATCAGTACCAACGATCCATAGAAATTGTTAGAAGTACACCGGTGAGTGTAGTACAGCAGAAAATAAGAGCTGTCAGAAAAAATTAAAAATTAAATGTCACTTTGGTACGAACGATGACTAGAAATTGGTAGGACCACACTGGTGAGTGTAGTACTGCAGAAAATAAGAGCTGTCAGAAAAATCTAAAAATTAAATGTCACTTTGGTACCAACGATTCATAGAAATTGTTAGGACTTCACTGGTGAGTGTAGTACAGCAGAAAAGAGGAGCCGTCAGAAAAATCTAAAAATTAAATGTCACTTTGGTACCAACGATTCATAGAAATTGTTAGGACTACACTGGTGGGTATTGTACAGCAGAAAATAAGAGCTGTCAGAAGAATCTAAAAATTAAATGTCACTTTGGTACCAACGATCCGTAGAAATTGTTAGGACTACACCGTCAAGTGTAGTAGAGCAGAAAAGTAGAGCTGTCAGTAAAATCTAACAATTACAGATCGCATCAGTACCAACGATCCATAGAAATTGTTAGGAGTACACCGGTGATTTTCGTAGACCAAAAAAGAAGAGCTGTCACAAATATCTAAGAATTAAAGTTCGCATTGGTACCAACGATCCATAGAAGTTGCCATGACTGCACCGGAGAATGTACTACAGCAGTAAAAAGGAGCTGTCAGAAAAATCTAAAAAATATTGTTCGAAATGCTTCCAAGGATCCTTAGAAATCGTTAAGACTACACCGGTGAGTGTAGTGCAGCAGAAAAGAAGAGCTGTTAGAAGAATCTAATAATTAAATGTCACTTTGGTACCAACGATCCATAGAAATTGTTAGAACTACACCGTCGAGTGTAGTACAGCAGAAAAGTAGAGCTGTCAGTAAAATCTAACAATTACAGATCGCATCAGTACCAACGATCCATAGAAATTGTTAGGAGTACACCGGTGATTTTCATAGACCAAAAAAGAAGAGCTGTCACAAATATCTAAGAATTAAAGTTCGCATTGGTACCAACGATCCATAGAAATTGTTAGGACAACACCGTCGACAGTTGTACAGGCGAAAATAAGGGGTGTCAGTAAAATCTAAGAATTACAGGTTGCATTCGTACCAACGATGACTATAAATTTTCAGGACTACACCGGTGAGTGTAGTACAGCAGAAAATAAGTGCTGTCAGAAAAATCTAAAAATTAATTGTCACTTTGGTACCAACGATTCATAGAAATTGTTAGGACTTCACTGGTGAGTGTAGTACAGCAGAAAAGAGGAGCCGTCAGAAAAATCTACAAATTAAATGTCACTTTGGTACCAACGATTCATAGAAATTGTTAGGACTACACTGGTGGGTATTGTACAGCAGAAAATAAGAGCTGTCAGAAGAATCTAAAAATTAAATGTCACTTTGGTACCAACGATCCATAGAAATTGTTAGGACAACACCGTCAAGTGTAGTAGTGTAGGATCATTATGCGTGTGTGCGTCAAAATGCGTGTGTGCGTCTGAATGCGTGTGTGCGTCGAATGAGTGTGCCTTTCCGTGCTTAGGCACATTTGTATGGAACAATGTCGCGATGTAAGTGTGTATGTATACGTGTGTTTACAACGAGCGGCGAGAATTCAAATCTTCCCAGTTAGTGTGTAAGCGAACGCCGAATAGTGAATATCGAGTGACGAAAACAGGACATTTTCGGAAAGCTGTGCCGAACACGTGTGGAGTGCGTTTGCGGATAGCTGTGCCGCTACCGTGTAATTCGTTACACTCATCCATTTTCACGCTTTAAGCGTACCGTGAGGTCTTAGGATCCCACAAATTTGGGGGCTCGTCCAACGAACTTCTAACCGTAAAATATAGACGAACCGGTAATTCCGCGAACATCGAAATTCGGTTTAAGTGGTGACGAAACTCTGTGAAGCGACGTACCGTCGACGTGAAGTAACTTTTGTGCAAAAAAAAAAAAAAAAAAAAAAAAGAGAGAGAGAGACAGTGAGTGACCATCGTTGAAGACAATATGGAGTGTCTAGGACAAATCGAGACGGTTAAGGAAAAAATTCAATCATCGTCCCCAGCCGCAATAAAGGCGCTACATAGATTCATTTTCCAAGAAGATGGAGATCGGAATAACCGTAGAAGATTGAGGCTGTTCGAAGGATTCCCATTTGCAATTGGTTCAAATGAGTACACTGCTCAAGTAGAGTATGCAAGAAGGTTGAGCACGGGTGACCTTATATCAAGCTGTAATGTTTTGGGTCTTGACTTTGGAGGAACAAAGGAAGAGCTAATATTGCGAGTGTGTAACGTGCTAACGAATTTAGACACGCTAGCAAAACAAGAAAACGAAGGCGATGAAGATGAAGAAGACGAAGAAGAGGAAAGTGAAAAAGAAACCGAGGAAGAAGAACCAAAACCTGACAACAACGATGGGAAAGATACAAAAAATAACTGCCCTAAATCACAAAAAAAGGACATCAAATTTGCGTTCAACTATAAGGATGTAGAAGAAATGTTGCGTACATTTGACGGCAGCAAAGTGCACCCAGTGGAAAGGTGGATAGAAGAATTCGAAGAGATTTCCGAAACATTTGGATGGACAGAGTTGCAAAAATTAGTCTTTGCCAAGAGATCTTTGTCAGGTTTAGCAAAGCTATTTATTCGGAGCGAGCGCAACATTAGTTCATGGAGCAAATTGAAGAAAGCTTTGAAGGGCGAGTTCGCGGACAAAACAAACAGTGCGGAAATTCATAAAATGCTATCGGCTAGAAAGATGGCAGCACATGAAAGTGTCCAAGAATATTATTTGACCATGAAGGAATTAGCCTCGCGCGGTTCCGTGGAAGAAGAAGCAGTGGTCCAATACATCATAGACGGCGTAACGGATACCACGCCCAACAAGCTCGTTCTATTGGGGGCTACCACGTTCGCGGCGCTGAAGGAGCGTATGGAGACGTACGAGGAACTGCGGAAGAAACAACGCGGGGGACACTACCTCTACAGGAAGCCTGAACAAGCGAGCAAAGACTACCTCGGAGAGAACCCGACATTCGTAAGACAACCCAACAACAGTGGTAGAGAATATAAAGGGGTAATCCGGTGTTTCATATGTGGGAAGAGAGGGCACCAGTCGAATGATTGTAAAGATAAAGCGTTAGGGAGAAAATGTTTTAAATGTCAGTCGCATGGGCATATAGCAGCATATTGTACTAACGATAAAAGCGATAACGCGCAATTAGCTGGACCATCGAGAATAAATAATATTTCAGTGGTACCTTCGAACAACATGACAAAGGAGATTAAAATCAACGGTATTTGCTTAAACGCATTGATAGATACGGGAAGCCAGCTCACTATAGTACGAGAAAGTATTCTTAACAAATTAGGTAATATGGGCTTAAATAAAGTAAAAATCAGTTTATCGGGATTGGGAAAACAGGTGATCCCAACACTAGGATACTTCTCACCCGTGGTAACTATAGATAATTTTGATTACCCGTGTAATATTTACGTTGTACCAGATAAGGCAATATACTTAGATGCAATAGTAGGCAGGGATATCTTAAACCAAGCGGAGGTAAAAATCGATTCAAACGGTATTTCCATGCAAAAGGTTGCACAGAATATCTATTTCGCCGAAATGGATATTGCAAGCGACAACAACCTCAATATAGAAGAAACAGCGAACCTAAGACATCGCGAGAGCGTCGAGAATTTAATAGCTAACTATAAGCCCAAAAAGGTTAAAAACACGGATGTTGAGATGACAATAATATTAAAAGACGAAACACCAATATTCGCGAGACCCCGACGATTACCATTGCCAGAACGCAAAATCGTAGATGAACAAGTAGAGGAATGGATAAAAGAAGATATAGTTGAGCCATGCTCGTCAGATTTTTGTAGCCAAGTAGTCGTAGCAAAAAAAAAGACGGCTCACCGAGAGTATGCATAGACTATAGAAAGATCAACAAAGTAATAGTGAAGGATAGACACCCCTTACCGGTAATAGAAGACCAACTAGATAGGTTGCACAACGCAAAAGTCTTCATTACCCTCGATATGAGAAACGGCTTTTTTCACGTATCAATCAAACAAGATAGTAGAAAATACACGTCTTTTGTTACGCATAAAGGCCAGTTCCAGTTTAAAAGAGTTCCTTTCGGTTTATGTAATTCTCCGGCAGTTTTCCAGCGCTTTGTTAACCACGCGTTTAAAAAACTCATAAACGACGGAATTTTAGTGGCATACATAGACGATTTCATAATCCCAGCTGAAAATGAGAGTGAAGCAATTTCTAGACTAAGGGTAGTTTTGCACACAGCGGAAGAATTTGGGCTCGAACTAAACCTTAAAAAGTGTGCCTTCCTAAAAAGAAAAGTAGAGTTTTTAGGCCATACAGTAGAAAACGGTCGAATATACCCCTCCTCAGAAAAAACAAAAGCCGTAATCAAATTTCCCGAGCCCAAAACGATAAAGGAAATTCAGAGCTTCCTCGGGCTTACCGGATATTTCAGAAAGTTTATTTTCGATTTCGCGACAATAGCTAAGCCCCTAAGCGATATGTTGAAGAAGGACGCCGCGTTTAATTTCGGGAATAAAGAAAAAACAGCGTTCATGACGCTAAAAAGTTGTTTGTCTCAGGGTCCCGTTTTAAACATCTACAATCCAGAATACGAAACCGAACTGCACACCGATGCAAGTAGCGAAGGCTATGGCGCCATTTTACTACAAAGATCATTAGACGACAATCAATTACACTCGGTATACTATTTCAGCAAAAAGACGACAGAGACAGAAAGAAAATATTCAAGTTATGAATTAGAAACACTAGCAGTAATAGAAGCATTAAAAAGATTACGCGTTTATCTCCTAGGAATCAAATTCAAAATTGTAACAGACTGTAAGGCGTTTGAAAAAACGATGAGTAAAAAAGATATTGCGACAAAAATAGCGAGGTGGGCGTTGTTACTACAGGAGTACGACTACGAAATAGAACATAGAGCAGGAGTGAAAATGAAGCACGTAGATGCCTTAAGCAGGTATCCAATCATGTTCGCGACGGTTAACGACATTGCACCGCACATCCAACGAGCGCAAGACGAGGATGAAGCGGTCAAAACAATTAAAAAGTTATTAAAAGAAAGGCCGCATGACGATTACTTTGTGAAAAACGACATTCTGTACAAGTTTAGCGAGGGCCGCGAATTACTAGTTGTACCCGAAAATATGCAATCAGAGATAATAAAACGAGCACACGAGAAAGGTCATTTCGCGATTAAAAGAACGGAAGAGGCGATCAAGCAAAATTATTATATCCCAAAACTTCAACAAAAGATCGAGAAGTGTATTTCAAATTGCGTCTCATGTATTTTAATGAATAAGAAGAGCGGTATGCGAGAAGGATATCTGCATCCTTTATTTAAAGGAGAAGTCCCGTTGCAAACGTATCATCTCGATCATCTAGGTCCATTAGAATCCACCAGTAAAAAGTATGCGCATATTCTAGCGATTATAGATAGCTTCTCAAAATTTGTATGGTTATATCCGACCAAGTCTACCACAGCGGCCGAAGTGATTGCCAAATTAGAGACCCAAAAAGCGACTTTTGGAAATCCAGCACACATTATTACAGATAGAGGAGCAGCGTTCTCCTCCAAGGAGTTCGCTAATTATTGTGAAGCGGAGGACATAAAACATTCACTTATCACGACCGGTCTACCGCGTGCGAACGGACAAGTCGAGAGGTTGAATCGTACTATTGTTTCAGTGTTGTCTAAATTAAGCGCGGAAGATCCTACCAAATGGTATAAATATACAAGCGATGTGCAGAGAATTATCAATAGTACTTTCCAAAGAAGCATAAATATGACACCATTTGAACTATTAGTGGGAGTCAAAATGAAAACAAAAGCAGACTCTGCGTTAAAAGAATTACTAGAAAATGAATTCGTTACAAACTTCAATAGCGATAGGGAACAGCTAAGACAAGAGGCGAAAAAACAGATTCTGAAAGTGCAACAGGAAAATAAGAAAACGTATAATCTGCGTAGAAGGCCGGCGAAAGTCTACAGAATAGGCGATAGAGTTGCTATAAAGCGCACTCAAATGCAACCAGGTAGTAAGCTCAAACCGAAGTACATAGGGCCGTACCGCGTGTCGAAAGTAAAGAGTAACAATACATACGATGTTATAAAAGAAGGGTACTGCGACGGCCCGAAAATAACAACGTCATGTGCGGAGTATCTAAAGCCATGGGTGCTGGATGGTTTATCATCCGGGGCGGATGATATGTAGGATGGCCGAACTGTAGGATCATTATGCGTGTGTGCGTCTAAATGCGTGTGTGCGTCTGAATGCGTGTGTGCGTCGAATGAGTGTGCCTTTCCGTGCTTAGGCACATTTGTATGGAACAATGTCGCGATGTAAGTGTGTATGTATACGTGTGTTTACAACGAGCGGCGAGAATTCAAATCTTCCCAGTTAGTGTGTAAGCGAACGCCGAATAGTGAATATCGAGTGACGAAAACAGGACATTTTCGGAAAGCTGTGCCGAACACGTGTGGAGTGCGTTTGCGGATAGCTGTGCCGCTACCGTGTAATTCGTTACACTCATCCATTTTCACGCTTTAAGCGTACCGTGAGGTCTTAGGATCCCACAGTAGAGCAGAAAAGAAGAGCTGTCAGTAAAATCTAACAATTACAGATCGCATCAGTACCAACGATCCATAGAAATTGTTAGGAGTACACCGGTGATTTTCGTAGACCAAAAAAGAAGAGCTGTCACAAATATCTAAGAATTAAAGTTCGCATTGGTAACAACGATCCATAGAAATTGTTAGGACAACACCGTCGACAGTTGTACAGGCGAAAATAAGGGGTGTCAGTAAAATCTAAGAATTACAGGTTGCATTCGTACCAACGATGACTATAAATTTTCAGGACTACACCGGTGAGTGTAGTACAGCAGAAAATAAGTGCTGTCAGAAAAATCTAAAAATTAATTGTCACTTTGGTACCAACGATTCATAGAAATTGTTAGGACTTCACTGGTGAGTGTAGTACAGCAGAAAAGAGGAGCCGTCAGAAAAATCTAAAAATTAAATGTCACTTTGGTACCAACGATTCATAGAAATTGTTAGGACTACACTGGTGGGTATAGTACAGCAGAAAATAAGAGCTGTCAGAAGAATCTAAAAATTAAATGTCACTTTGGTACCAACGATCCATAGAAATTGTTAGGACTACACCGTCGAGTGTAGTAGAGCAGAAAAGTAGAGCTGTCAGTAAAATCTAACAATTACAGATCGCATCAGTACCAACGATCCATAGAAATTGTTAGGAGTACACCGGTGATTTTCGTACACCAAAAAAGAAGAGCTGTCAGAAATATATAAGAATTAAAGGTCGCATTGGTACTAACGATCTATAGAAATTGCCATGACTGCACAGGAGAGTGTACTACAGCAAAAAATAAGAGCTGTCAGAAAAATCTAAAAATTATTTTTCTAAATGCTTCCAAGGATCCTTAGAAATCGACAAGACTAACCGCTGAGTGTAGTACAGCAGAAAAGAAGAGCTGTCAGTAAAATCTAAGTCTTACAGATTGCATTGGTACCATCGATGCATAGAAATCGTCAGGACTACACCGAAGAGTGTACTACAGCAGAAAATAAGAGCTGTCAGAAAAATCTAAAAATTATTGTTCTAAATGCTTCCAAGGATCCTTAGAAATCGTCAAGACTACACCGGTGAGTGTAGTACAGCAGAAAAGAGGAGCTGTCAGTAAAATCTAAGAATTACAGATCGCATTAGTACCAACGATCCATAGAAATTGTTAGAACTACACCGTCGAGTGTAGTACAGCAGAAAAGTAGAGCTGTCAGTAAAATCTAACAATTACAGATCGCATCAGTACCAACGATCCATAGAAATTGTTAGGAGTACACCGGTGATTTTCGTAGACCAAAAAAGAAGAGCTGTCACAAATATCTAAGAATTAAAGTTCGCATTGGTAACAACGATCCATAGAAATTGTTAGGACAACACCGTCGACAGTTGTACAGGCGAAAATAAGGGGTGTCAGTAAAATCTAAGAATTACAGGTTGCATTCGTACCAACGATGACTATAAATTTTCAGGACTACACCGGTGAGTGTAGTACAGCAGAAAATAAGTGCTGTCAGAAAAATCTAAAAATTAATTGTCACTTTGGTACCAACGATTCATAGAAATTGTTAGGACTTCACTGGTGAGTGTAGTACAGCAGAAAAGAGGAGCCGTCAGAAAAATCTAAAAATTAAATGTCACTTTGGTACCAACGATTCATAGAAATTGTTAGGACTACACTGGTGGGTATAGTACAGCAGAAAATAAGAGCTGTCAGAAGAATCTAAAAATTAAATGTCACTTTGGTACCAACGATCCATAGAAATTGTTAGGACTACACCGTCAAGTGTAGTAGAGCAGAAAAGTAGAGCTGTCAGTAAAATCTAACAATTACAGATCGCATCAGTACCAACGATCCATAGAAATTGTTAGGAGTACAACGGTGATTTTGGTACACCAAAAAAGAAGAGCTGTCAAAAATATCTAAGAATTAAAGGTCGCATTGATACTAACGATCCATAGAAGTTGCCATGACTGCACCGGAGAATGTACTACAGCAGTAAAAAGGAGCTGTCAGAAAAATCTAAAAAATATTGTTCGAAATGCTTCAAAGGATCCTTAGAAATCGTTAAGACTACACCGGTGAGTGTAGTGCAGCAGAAAAGAAGAGCTGTCAGAAGAATCTAAAAATTAAATGTCACTTTGGTACCAACGATCCATAGAAATTGTCAGGACTGCACCGGTGAGTGTAGTACAGCAGAAAAGTAGAGCTGTCAGTAAAATCTAAGAATTACAGGTTGCATTAGTACCAACGATGACTATAAATTTTCAGGACTACACCGGTGAGTGTAGTACAGCAGAAAATAAGTGCTGTCAGAAAAATCTAAAAATTAATTGTCACTTTGGTACCAACGATTCATAGAAATTGTTAGGACTTCACTGGTGAGTGTAGTACAGCAGAAAAGAGGAGCCGTCAGAAAAATCTAAAAATTAAATGTCACTTTGGTACCAACGATTCATAGAAATTGTTAGGACTACACTGGTGGGTATAGTACAGCAGAAAATAAGAGCTGTCAGAAGAATCTAAAAATTAAATGTCACTTTGGTACCAACGATTCATAGAAATTGTTATGACTACACCGTCAAGTGTAGTAGAGCAGAAAAGTAGAGCTGTCAGTAAAATCTAACAATTACAGATCGCATCAGTACCAACGATCCATAGAAATTGTTAGGAGTACAATGGTGATTTTGGTACACCAAAAAAGAAGAGCTGTCAAAAATATCTAAGAATTAAAGGTCGCATTGATACTAACGATCCATAGAAGTTGCCATGACTGCACCGGAGAATGTACTACAGCAGTAAAAAGGAGCTGTCAGAAAAATCTAAAAAATATTGTTCGAAATGCTTCCAAGGATCCTTAGAAATCGTTAAGACTACACCGGTGAGTATAGTGCAGCAGAAAAGAAGAGCTGTCAGAAGAATCTAAAAATTAAATGTCACTTTGGTACCAACGATCCATAGAAATTGTCAGGACTGCACCGGTGAGTGTAGTACAGCAGAAAAGTAGAGCTGTCAGTAAAATCTAACAATCACAGATCGCATCAGTACCAACGATCCATAGAAATTGTTAGGAGTACACCGGTGATTTTCGTACACCAAAAAAGAAGAGCTGTCACAAATATCTAAGAATTAAAGTTAGCATTGGTACTAACGATCCATAGAAATTGTTAGGACAACACCGTCGAGTGTTGTACAGGCGAAAATAAGGGGTGTCAGTAAAATCTAAGAATTACAGGTTGCATTCGTACCAACGATGACTAGAAATTTTCAGGACTACACCGGTGAGTGTAGTACAGCAGAAAATAAGTGCTGTCAGAAGAATCTAAAAATTAAATGTCACTTTGGTACCAACGATCCATAGAAATTGTTAGGACTACACCGTCAAGTGTAGTAGAGCAGAAATTAGAGCTGTCAGTAAAATCTAACAATTACAGATCGCATCAGTACCAACGATCCATAGAAATTGTTAGGAGTACACCGATGATTTTCGTACACCAAAAAAGAAGAGCTGTCACAAATATCTAAGAATTAAAGTTCGCATTGGTACCAACGATCCATAGAAATTGTTAGGACAACACCGTCGACAGTTGTACAGGCGAAAATAAGGGGTGTCAGTAAAATCTAAGAATTACAGGTTGCATTCGTACCAACGATGACTATAAATTTTCAGGACTACACCGGTGAGAGTAGTACAGCAGAAAATAAGTGCTGTCAGAAAAATCTAAAAATTAATTGTCACTTTGGTACCATCGATTCATAGAAATTGTTAGGACTTCACTGGTGAGAGTAGTACAGCAGAAAAGAGGAGCCGTCAGAAAAATCTAAAAATTAAATGTCACTTTGGTACCAACGATTCATAGAAATTGTTAGGACTACACTGGTGGATATAGTACAGCAGAAAATAAGAGCTGTCAGAAGAATCTAAAAATTAAATGTCACTTTGGTACCAACGATCCATAGAAATTGTTAGGACTACACCGTCAAGTGTAGTAGAGCAGAAAAGTAGAGCTGTCAGTAAAATCTAACAATTACAGATCGCATCAGTACCAACGATCCATAGAAATTGTTAGGAGTACAACGGTGATTTTGGTACACCAAAAAAGTAGAGCTGTCAAAAATATCTAAGAATTAAAGGTCGCATTGATACTAACGATCCATAGAAGTTGCCATGACTGCACCGGAGAATGTACTACAGCAGTAAAAAGGAGCTGTCAGAAAAATCTAAAAAATATTGTTCGAAATGCTTCCAAGGATCCTTAGAAATCGTTAAGACTACACCGGTGAGTGTAGTGCAGCAGAAAAGAAGAGCTGTCAGAAGAATCTAAAAATTAAATGTCACTTTGGTACCAACGATCCATAGAAATTGTTAGAACTACACCGTCGAGTGTAGTACAGCAGAAAAGTAGAGCTGTCAGTAAAATCTAACAATTACAGATCGCATCAGTACCAACGATCCATAGAAATTGTTAGGAGTACACCAGTGATATTCGTACACCAAAAAAGAAGAGCTGTCACAAATATCTAAGAATTAAAGTTCGCATTGGTACCAACGATCCATAGAAATTGTTAGGACAACACCGTCGACAGTTGTACAGGCGAAAATAAGGGGTGTCAGTAAAATCTAAGAATTACAGGTTGCATTCGTACCAACGATGACTATAAATTTTCAGGACTACACCGGTGAGTGTAGTACAGCAGAAAATAAGTGCTGTCAGAAAAATCTAAAAATTAATTGTCACTTTGGTACCAACGATTCATAGAAATTGTTAGGACTTCACTGGTGAGTGTAGTACAGAAGAAAAGAGGAGCCGTCAGAAAAATCTAAAAATTAAATGTCACTTTGGTACCAACGATTCATAGAAATTGTTAGGACTACACTGGTGGGTATAGTACAGCAGAAAATAAGAGCTGTCAGAAGAATCTAAAAATTAAATGTCACTTTGGTACCAACGATTCATAGAAATTGTTAGGACTTCACTGGTGAGTGTAGTACAGCAGAGAAGAGGAGCCGTCAGAAAAATCTAAGAATTAAATATCACTTTGGTACCTACGATTCATAGAAATTGTTAGGACTACACTGGTGGGTATAGTACAGCAGAAAATAAGAGCTGTCAGAAGAATCTAAAAATTAAATGTCACTTTGGTACCAACGATCCATAGAAATTGTTAGGACTACACCGTCAAGTGTAGTAGAGCAGAAATTAGAGCTGTCAGTAAAATCTAACAATTACAGATCGCATCAGTACCAACGATCCATAGAAATTGTTAGGAGTACACCGGTGATTTTCGTACACCAAAAAAGAAGAGCTGTCACAAATATCTAAGAATTAAAGTTCGCATTGGTACCAACGATCCATAGAAATTGTTAGGACAACACCGTCGACAGTTGTACAGGCGAAAATAAGGGGTGTCAGTAAAATCTAAGAATTACAGGTTGCATTCGTACCAACGATGACTATAAATTTTCAGGACTACACCGGTGAGTGTAGTACAGCAGAAAATAAGTGCTGTCAGAAAAATCTAAAAATTAATTGTCACTTTGGTACCAACGATTCATAGAAATTGTTAGGACTTCACTGGTGAGTGTAGTACAGAAGAAAAGAGGAGCCGTCAGAAAAATCTAAAAATTAAATGTCACTTTGGTACCAACGATTCATAGAAATTGTTAGGACTACACTGGTGGGTATAGTACAGCAGAAAATAAGAGCTGTCAGAAGAATCTAAAAATTAAATGTCACTTTGGTACCAACGATTCATAGAAATTGTTAGGACTTCACTGGTGAGTGTAGTACAGCAGAGAAGAGGAGCCGTCAGAAAAATCTAAGAATTAAATATCACTTTGGTACCTACGATTCATAGAAATTGTTAGGACTACACTGGTGGGTATAGTACAGCAGAAAATAAGAGCTGTCAGAAGAATCTAAAAATTAAATGTCACTTTGGTACCAACGATCCATAGAAATTGTTAGGACTACACCGTCAAGTGTAGTAGAGCAGAAATTAGAGCTGTCAGTAAAATCTAACAATTACAGATCGCATCAGTACCAACGATCCATAGAAATTGTTAGGAGTACACCGGTGATTTTCGTACACCAAAAAAGAAGAGCTGTCACAAATATCTAAGAATTAAAGTTCGCATTGGTACCAACGATCCATAGAAATTGTTAGGACAACACCGTCGACAGTTGTACAGGCGAAAATAAGGGGTGTCAGTAAAATCTAAGAATTACAGGTTGCATTCGTACCAACGATGACTATAAATTTTCAGGACTACACCGGTGAGAGTAGTACAGCAGAAAATAAGTGCTGTCAGAAAAATCTAAAAATTAATTGTCACTTTGGTACCATCGATTCATAGAAATTGTTAGGACTTCACTGGTGAGAGTAGTACAGCAGAAAAGAGGAGCCGTCAGAAAAATCTAAAAATTAAATGTCACTTTGGTACCAACGATTCATAGAAATTGTTAGGACTACACTGGTGGATATAGTACAGCAGAAAATAAGAGCTGTCAGAAGAATCTAAAAATTAAATGTCACTTTGGTACCAACGATCCATAGAAATTGTTAGGACTACACCGTCAAGTGTAGTAGAGCAGAAAAGTAGAGCTGTCAGTAAAATCTAACAATTACAGATCGCATCAGTACCAACGATCCATAGAAATTGTTAGGAGTACAACGGTGATTTTGGTACACCAAAAAAGTAGAGCTGTCAAAAATATCTAAGAATTAAAGGTCGCATTGATACTAACGATCCATAGAAGTTGCCATGACTGCACCGGAGAATGTACTACAGCAGTAAAAAGGAGCTGTCAGAAAAATCTAAAAAATATTGTTCGAAATGCTTCCAAGGATCCTTAGAAATCGTTAAGACTACACCGGTGAGTGTAGTGCAGCAGAAAAGAAGAGCTGTCAGAAGAATCTAAAAATTAAATGTCACTTTGGTACCAACGATCCATAGAAATTGTTAGAACTACACCGTCGAGTGTAGTACAGCAGAAAAGTAGAGCTGTCAGTAAAATCTAACAATTACAGATCGCATCAGTACCAACGATCCATAGAAATTGTTAGGAGTACACCAGTGATATTCGTACACCAAAAAAGAAGAGCTGTCACAAATATCTAAGAATTAAAGTTCGCATTGGTACCAACGATCCATAGAAATTGTTAGGACAACACCGTCGACAGTTGTACAGGCGAAAATAAGGGGTGTCAGTAAAATCTAAGAATTACAGGTTGCATTCGTACCAACGATGACTATAAATTTTCAGGACTACACCGGTGAGTGTAGTACAGCAGAAAATAAGTGCTGTCAGAAAAATCTAAAAATTAATTGTCACTTTGGTACCAACGAGTCATAGAAATTGTTAGGACTTCACTGGTGAGTGTAGTACAGAAGAAAAGAGGAGCCGTCAGAAAAATCTAAAAATTAAATGTCACTTTGGTACCAACGATTCATAGAAATTGTTAGGACTACACTGGTGGGTATAGTACAGCAGAAAATAAGAGCTGTCAGAAGAATCTAAAAATTAAATGTCACTTTGGTACCAACGATTCATAGAAATTGTTAGGACTTCACTGGTGAGTGTAGTACAGCAGAGAAGAGGAGCCGTCAGAAAAATCTAAGAATTAAATATCACTTTGGTACCTACGATTCATAGAAATTGTTAGGACTACACTGGTGGGTATAGTACAGCAGAAAATAAGAGCTGTCAGAAGAATCTAAAAATTAAATGTCACTTTGGTACCAACGATCCATAGAAATTGTTATGACTACACCGTCAAGTGTAGTAGAGCAGAAAGGTAGAGCTGTCAGTAAAATCTAACAATTACAGATCGCATCAGTACCAACGATCCATAGAAATTGTTAGGAGTACAACGGTGATTTTGGTACACCAAAAAAGAAGAGCTGTCAAAAATATCTAAGAATTAAAGGTCGCATTGATACTAACGATCCATAGAAGTTGCCATGACTGCACCGGAGAATGTACTACAGCAGTAAAAAGGAGCTGTCAGAAAAATCTAAAAAATATTGTTCGAAATGCTTCCAAGGATCCTTAGAAATCGTTAAGACTACACCGGTGAGTGTAGTGCAGCAGAAAAGAAGAGCTGTCAGAAGAATCTAAAAATTAAATGTCAATTTGGTACCAACGATCCATAGAAATTGTCAGGACTGCACCGGTGAGTGTAGTACAGCAGAAAAGTAGAGCTGTCAGTAAAATCTAACAATCACAGATCGCATCAGTACCAACGATCCATAGAAATTGTTAGGAGTACACCGTTGATTTTCGTACACCAAAAAAGAAGAGCTGTCACAAATATCTAAGAATTAAAGTTCGCATTGGTACCAACGATCCATAGAAATTGTTAGGACAACACCGTCGACAGTTGTACAGGCGAAAATAAGGGGTGTCAGTAAAATCTAAGAATTACAGGTTGCATTAGTACCAACGATGACTATAAATTTTCAGGACTACACCGGTGAGTGTAGTACAGCAGAAAATAAGTGCTGTCAGAAAAATCTAAAAATTAATTGTCACTTTGGTACCAACGATTCATAGAAATTGTTAGGACTTCACTGGTGAGTGTAGTACAGCAGAAAAGAGGAGCCGTCAGAAAAATCTAAAAATTAAATGTCACTTTGGTACCAACGATTCATAGAAATTGTTAGGACTACACTGGTGGGTATAGTACAGCAGAAAATAAGAGCTGTCAGAAGAATCTAAAAATTAAATGTCACTTTGGTACCAACGATTCATAGAAATTGTTATGACTACACCGTCAAGTGTAGTAGAGCAGAAAAGTAGAGCTGTCAGTAAAATCTAACAATTACAGATCGCATCAGTACCAACGATCCATAGAAATTGTTAGGAGTACAATGGTGATTTTGGTACACCAAAAAAGAAGAGCTGTCAAAAATATCTAAGAATTAAAGGTCGCATTGATACTAACGATCCATAGAAGTTGCCATGACTGCACCGGAGAATGTACTACAGCAGTAAAAAGGAGCTGTCAGAAAAATCTAAAAAATATTGTTCGAAATGCTTCCAAGGATCCTTAGAAATCGTTAAGACTACACCGGTGATTTTCGTACACCAAAAAAGAAGAGCTGTCACAAATATCTAAGAATTAAAGTTAGCATTGGTACTAACGATCCATAGAAATTGTTAAGACAACACCGTCGAGTGTTGTACAGGCGAAAATAAGGGGTGTCAGTAAAATCTAAGAATTACAGGTTGCATTCGTACCAACGATGACTAGAAATTTTCAGGACTACACCGGTGAGTGTAGTACAGCAGAAAATAAGTGCTGTCAGAAGAATCTAAAAATTAAATGTCACTTTGGTACCAACGATCCATAGAAATTGTTAGGACTACACCGTCAAGTGTAGTAGAGCAGAAATTAGAGCTGTCAGTAAAATCTAACAATTACAGATCGCATCAGTACCAACGATCCATAGAAATTGTTAGGAGTACAACGGTGATTTTGGTACACCAAAAAAGAAGAGCTGTCAAAAATATCTAAGAATTAAAGGTCGCATTGATACTAACGATCCATAGAAGTTGCCATGACTGCACCGGAGAATGTACTACAGCAGTAAAAAGGAGCTGTCAGAAAAATCTAAAAAATATTGTTCGAAATGCTTCCAAGGATCCTTAGAAATCGTTAAGACTACACCGGTGAGTGTAGTGCAGCAGAAAAGAAGAGCTGTCAGAAGAATCTAAAAATTAAATGTCACTTTGGTACCAACGATCCATAGAAATTGTCAGGACTGCACCGGTGAGTGTAGTACAGCAAAAAAGTAGAGCTGTCAGTAAAATCTAACAATCACAGATCGCATCAGTACCAACGATCCATAGAAATTGTTAGGAGTACACCGGTGATTTTCGTACACCAAAAAAGAAGAGGTGTCACAAATATCTAAGAATTAAAGTTCGCATTGGTACTAACGATCCATAGAAATTGTTAGGACAACACCGTCGAGTGTTGTACAGGCGAAAATAAGGGGTGTCAGTAAAACCTGAGAATTACAGGTTGCATTCGTACCAACGATGACTAGAAATTGTTAGGACTTCACTGGTGAGAGTAGTACAGCAGAAAAGAGGAGCCGTCAGAAAAATCTAAAAATTAAATGTCACTTTGGTACCAACGATTCATAGAAATTGTTAGGACTACACCGGTGAGTGTAGTACAGCAGAAAATAAGTGCTGTCAGAAAAATCTAAAAATTAATTGTCACTTTGGTACCAACGATTCATAGAAATTGTTAGGACTACACCGGTGAGTGTAGTACAGCAGAAAATAAGTGCTGTCAGAAAAATCTAAAAATTAATTGTCACTTTGGTACCAACGATTCATAGAAATTGTTAGGACTTCACTGGTGAGTGTAGTACAGCAGAAAACAGGAGCCGTCAGAAAAATCTAAAAATTAAATGTCACTTTGGTACCAACGATTCATAGAAATTGTTAGGACTTCACTGGTGAGTGTAGTACAGCAGAGAAGAGGAGCCGTCAGAAAAATCTAAAAATTAAATGTCACTTTGGTACCAACGATCCATAGAAATTGTTAGGACTACACTGGTGAGTGTAGTACAGCAGAAAATAAGACCGGTCAGTAAAATCTAAGAATTACAGGTTGCATTGGTACCAACGATGCATACAAATCGTCAGGACTACACCGAGGAGTGTACTACAGCAGAAAATAAAAGCTGTCAGAAAAATCTAAAAATTATTGTTCGAAATGCTTCCAAGGATCCTTAGAAATCGTCAAGACTACACCGAAGAGTGTACTGCAGCAGAAAATAGGCGCTGTCAGAAAAATCTAAAAATTATTATTCAAATGCTTCCAAGGATCCTTAGAAATCGACAAGACTACACCGGCGAGTGTAGTACAGTAGAAACTAAGAGCTGTCAGAAAAATCTATGAATTACAGATCGCATCAGTACCAACGATCCATAGAAATTGTTAGGAGTACATCGGTGATTTTCGTACACTAAAAAAGAAAAGCTGTCAGAAATATCTAAGAATTAAAGGTCGCATTAGTAGCAACGATCCATAGAAAATGTCAGTACTACACCGGTGAGTGTAGTACAGCAGAAAATAAGAGCTGTCAGAAGAATCTAAAAATTAAATGTCACTTTGGTACCAACTATCCATAGAAATTGTTAGGACTACACCGTCAAGTGTAGTAGAGCAGAAAAGTAGAGCTGTCAGTAAAATCTAACAATTACAGATCGCATCAGTACCAACGATCCATAGAAATTGTTAGGAGTACAACGGTGATTTTGGTACACCAAAAAAGAAGAGCTGTCAAAAATATCTAAGAATTAAAGGTCGCATTGATACTAACGATCCATAGAAGTTGCCATGACTGCACCGGAGAATGTACTACAGCAGTAAAAAGGAGCTGTCAGAAAAATCTAAAAAATATTGTTCGAAATGCTTCCAAGGATCCTTAGAAATCGTTAAGACTACACCGGTGAGTGTAGTGCAGCAGAAAAGAAGAGCTGTCAGAAGAATCTAAAAATTAAATGTCACTTTGGTACCAACGATCCATAGAAATTGTTAGGACTACACTGGTGAGTGTAGTACAGCAGAGAAGAGGAGCCGTCAGAAAAATCTAAAAATTAAATGTCACTTTGGTACCAACGACTCATAGAAATTGTTAGGAGTACACCGGTGATTTTCGTACACCAAAAAAGAAGAGCTGTCAGAAATATCTAAGAATTAAAGTTCGCATTGGTACTAACGATCCATAGAAATTGTTAGGACAACACCGTCGAGTGTTGTACAGGCGAAAATAAGGGGTATCAGTAAAATCTAAGAATTACAGGTTGCATTCGTACCAACGATGACTAGAAATTTTCAGGACTACACCGGTGAGTGTAGTACAGCAGAAAATAAGTGCTTTCAGAAAAATCTAAAAATTATTTTTCGAAATGCTTCCAAGGATCCTTAGAAATCGTCAGGACTACACCGTTGAGGGTAGTACAGCAGAAAATAAGAGCTGTCAGAAAAAATTAAAAATTAAATGTCACTTTGGTACGAACGATTCATAGATATTGTTAGGAATTCACTGGTGAGAGTAGTACAGCAGAAAAGAGGAGCCGTCAGAAAAATCTAAAAATTAAATGTCACTTTGGTACCAACGATTCATAGAAATTGTTAGGACTACACTGGTGGGTATAGTACAGCAGAAAATAAGAGCTGTCAGAAGAATCTAAAAATTAAATGTCACTTTGGTACCAACGATTCATAGAAATTGTTAGGACTTCACTGGTGAGTGTAGTACAGCAGAGAAGAGGAGCCGTCAGAAAAATCTAAAAATTAAATATCACTTTGGTACCAACGATTCATAGAAATTGTTAGGACTACACTGGTGGGTATAGTACAGCAGAAAATAAGAGCTGTCAGAAGAATCTAAAAATTAAATGTCACTTTGGTACCAACGATCCATAGAAATTGTTATGACTACACCGTCAAGTGTAGTAGAGCAGAAAAGTAGAGCTGTCAGTAAAATGTAACAATTACAGATCGCATCAGTACCAACGATCCATAGAAATTGTTAGGAGTACAACGGTGATTTTGGTACACCAAAAAAGAAGAGCTGTCAAAAATATCTAAGAATTAAAGGTCGCATTGATACTAACGATCCATAGAAGTTGCCATGACTGCACCGGAGAATGTACTACAGCAGTAAAAAGGACCTGTCAGAAAAATCTAAAAAATATTGTTCGAAATGCTTCCAAGGATCCTTAGAAATCGTTAAGACTACACCGGTGAGTGTAGTGCAGCAGAAAAGAAGAGCTGTCAGAAGAATCTAAAAATTAAATGTCACTTTGGTACCAACGATCCATAGAAATTGTCAGGACTGCACCGGTGAGTGTAGTACAGCAGAAAAGTAGAGCTGTCAGAAAAATCTAAAAATTATTGTTGGAAATGCTTCCAAGGATCCTTAGAAATCGTCAAGACTACACCAAAGAGTGTAGTACAGCAAAGACGGAGAGGTGTCAGAAAAATCTAAGAATTACATGTAGCATTGGTACCAACGATGACTAGAAATTGTTAGGACTACACCGGTGAGTGTCGTACACCAAAAAAGAAGAGCTGTCAGAAAAATCTAAGAATTACATATCGCATTGGTACCTACGATCCATAGAAATTGTCAGGACTACACCGGTGTGTGTAGTACAGCAGAAAATATCTCTCAGAAAAATCTAAAAATTATTGTTCAAATGCTTCCAAGGATCCTTAGAAATTGTAAGGACTAAACCGGAGAGTGTAGTACAGCAAAGAAGAAGAGCTGTCAGAAAAATCTAAGAATTACATGTCTCTTTGGTATCAACGATCCATAGAAACTGTTAGGACTACACCGTCGAGTGTAGTAGAGCAGAAAAGTAGAGCTGTCAGTACAATCTAACAATTACAGTTCACATCAGTATCAACGATCCATAGAAATTGTTAGGAGTACACCGGTGATTTTCGTACACCAAAAAAGAAGAGCTGTCAGAAATATCTAAGAATTAGAGGTCGCATTGGTACTAACGATCCATAGAAATTGCCATGACTGCACCGGAGAGTGTACTACAGCAGAAAATAAGAGCTGTCAGAAAAATCTATTAATTATTGTTCGAAATTGTTCCAAGGATACTTAGAAATCGTCAAGACTACACCGGTGAGTGTAGTACAGCAGAAAAGAAGAGCTGTCAGAAAAATCTAAGAATTACATGTCGCATTGGTACCAACGATCCATAGAAATTGTAATGACTACACCGAAGAGTGTACTACACCAAAGAAGAAGAGCTGTCAGAAAAATCGAAGAATTACACGTCGCATTGGTACCAACGATGACTAGAAATTGTCAGGACTACACCGGTGAGTGTAGTACAGCAGAAAAGAAGAGCTGTAAGAAAAATCTAAAAATTAAATGTCACTTTGGTACCGACGATTCATAGAAATTGTTAGGAGTTCACCGGTGATTTTCGTACACCAAAAAAGAAGAGCTGTAAGAAATATCTAAGAATTAAAGTTCCTATTGGTACTAACGATCCATAGAAATTGCCATGACTGCACCGGAGAGTGTACTACAGCAGAAAATAAGAGCTGTCAGAAAAATCTAAAAATTATTGTTCTAAATGCTTCCAAGGATCCTTAGAAATCGTCAAGACTACACCGGTGAGTGTAGTACAACAGAAAAGAAGAGCTGTCAGAAAAATCTAAGAATTACATGTCGCATTGGTACCTACGATCCATAGAAATTGTCAGGACTACACCGGTGAGTGTAGTACAGCAGAAAATAAGAGCTGTCAGAAGAATCTAAAAATTAAATGTCACTTTGGTACCAACGATTCATAGAAATTGTTAGGACTACACTGGTGAGTGTAGTACAGCAGAAAATAAGACCTGCCAGAAGAATCTGAAAATTAAATGTCACTTTGGTACCAACGATCCATAGAAATTGTCAGGACTACACCGGTGAGTGTAGTACAGCAGAAAAGAAGAGCTGTAAGAAAAATCTAAAAATTAAATGTCACTTTGGTACCGACGATTCATAGAAATTGTTAGGAGTACACCGGTGATTTTCGTACACCAAAAAAGAAGAGCTGTCAGAAATATCTAAGAATTAGAGGTCGCATTGGTACTAACGATCCATAGAAATTGCCATGACTGCACCGGAGATTGTACTACAGCAGAAAATAAGAGCTGTCAGAAAAATCTAAAAATTATTGTTCTAAATGCTTCCAAGGATCCTTAGAAATCGTCAAGACTACACCGGCGAGTGTAGTACAGCAGAAAAGAAGAGCTGTCAGAAAAATCTAAGAATTACATGTCGCCGTGGTATCAACGATCCATAGAAATTGTTAGGACCAGACTGGTGAGTGTAGTACAGCAGAAAAGAAGAGCTGTTAGTGAAATCTGAGAATTACAGATCGCATTAGTACCAATAATCCATAGAAATTGTTAGGAGTACACCGGTGATTTTCGTACACCAAAAAAGAAGAGCTGTCAGAAAAATCTAAGAATTACATGTCGCATTGGTACCTACGTTCCATAGAAATTGTCAGGACTACACCGGTGAGTGTAGTACAGCAGAAAAGAAGAGCTGTCAGAAATATCTAAGAATTAGAGGTCGCATTGGTACTAACGATCCATAGAAATTGCCATGACTGCACCGGAGATTGTACTACAGCAGAAAGTAAGAGCTGTCAGAAAAATCTAAAAATTATTGTTCAAATGCTTCCAAGGATCCTTAGAAATTGTCAGGACTACACCGGTGAGTGTCGTACACCAAAAAAGAAGAGCTGTCAGAAAAATCTAAAAATTAAATGTCGCATTGGTACCTACGATCCATAGAAATTGTCAGGACTACACCGGTGAGTGTAGTACAGCAGAAAAGAAGAGCTGTAAGAAAAATCTAAGAATTACACGTCGCATTGGTACCAACGATGACTAGAAATTGTCAGGACTACACCGGTGAGTGTCGTACACCAAAAAAGAAGAGCTGTCAGAAAAATCTAAGAATTACATATCGCATTGGTACCTACGATCCATAGAAATTGTCAGGACTACACCGGTGTGTGTAGTACAGCAGAAAATAGCTCTCAGAAAAATCTAAAAATTATTGTTCAAATGCTTCCAAGGATCCTTAGAAATTGTAAGGACTAAACCGGAGAGTGTAGTACAGCAAAGAAGAAGAGCTGTCAGAAAAATCTAAGAATTACATGTCTCTTTGGTATCAACAATCCATAGAAACTGTTAGGAATACACCGTCAAGTGTAGTAGAGCAGAAAAGTAGAGCTGTCAGTACAATCTAACAATTACAGTTCACATCAGTATCAACGATCCATAGAAATTGTTAGGAGTACACCGGTGATTTTCGTACACCAAAAAAGAAGAGCTGTCAGAAATATCTAAGAATTAGAGGTCGCATTGGTACTAACGATCCATAGAAATTGCCATGACTGCACCGGAGAGTGTACTACAGCAGAAAATAAGTGCTGTCAGAAAAATCTATTAATTATTGTTCGAAATTGTTCCAAGGATACTTAGAAATCGTCAAGACTACACCGGTGAGTGTAGTACAGCAGAAAAGAAGAGCTGTCAGAAAAATCTAAGAATTACATGTCGCATTGGTACCAACGATCCATAGAAATTGTAAGGACTACACCGAAGAGTGTACTACACCAAAGAAGAAGAGCTGTAAGAAAAATCTAAAAATTAAATGTCACTTTGGTACCGACGATTCATAGAAATTGTTAGGAGTACACCGGTGATTTTCGTACACCAAAAAAGAAGAGCTGTAAGAAATATCTAAGAATTAAAGTTCGCATTGGTACTAACGATCCATAGAAATTGCCATGACTGCACCGGAGAGTGTACTACAGCAGAAAATAAGAGCTGTCAGAGAAATCTAAAAATTATTGTTCTATATGCTTC
This sequence comes from Lasioglossum villosulum, assembly GCA_963971365.1. NCBI lineage: Eukaryota > Metazoa > Arthropoda > Insecta > Hymenoptera > Halictidae > Lasioglossum > Lasioglossum villosulum. Next base: position 33,864,642 of record OZ020495.1, read on the forward strand.
CAAGGATCCTTAGAAATTGTCAGGACTGCACCGGTGAGTGTAGTACAGCAGAAAAGTAGAGCTGTCAGAAAAATCTAAAAATTATTGTTGGAAATGCTTCCAAGGATCCTTAGAAATCGTCAAGACTACACCAAAGAGTGTAGTACAGCAAAGACGGAGAGGTGTCAGAAAAATCTAAGAATTACATGTAGCATTGGTACCAACGATGACTAGAAATTGTTAGGACTACACCGGTGAGTGTCGTACACCAAAAAAGAAGAGCTGTCAGAAAAATCTAAGAATTACATATCGCATTGGTACCTACGATCCATAGAAATTGTCAGGACTACACCGGTGTGTGTAGTACAGCAGAAAATATCTCTCAGAAAAATCTAAAAATTATTGTTCAAATGCTTCCAAGGATCCTTAGAAATTGTAAGGACTAAACCGGAGAGTGTAGTACAGCAAAGAAGAAGAGCTGTCAGAAAAATCTAAGAATTACATGTCTCTTTGGTATCAACGATCCATAGAAACTGTTAGGACTACACCGTCGAGTGTAGTAGAGCAGAAAAGTAGAGCTGTCAGTACAATCTAACAATTACAGTTCACATCAGTATCAACGATCCATAGAAATTGTTAGGAGTACACCGGTGATTTTCGTACACCAAAAAAGAAGAGCTGTCAGAAATATCTAAGAATTAGAGGTCACATTGGTACTAACGATCCATAGAAATTGCCATGACTGCACCGGAGAGTGTACTACAGCAGAAAATAAGAGCTGTCAGAAAAATCTATTAATTATTGTTCGAAATTGTTCCAAGGATACTTAGAAATCGTCAAGACTACACCGGTGAGTGTAGTACAGCAGAAAAGAAGAGCTGTCAGAAAAATCTAAGAATTACATGTCGCATTGGTACCAACGATCCATAGAAATTGTAAGGACTACACCGAAGAGTGTACTACACCAAAGAAGAAGAGCTGTCAGAAAAATCGAAGAATTACACGTCGCATTGGTACCAACGATGACTAGAAATTGTCAGGACTACACCGGTGAGTGTAGTACAGCAGAAAAGAAGAGCTGTAAGAAAAATCTAAAAATTAAATGTCACTTTGGTACCGACGATTCATAGAAATTGTTAGGAGTTCACCGGTGATTTTCGTACACCAAAAAAGAAGAGCTGTAAGAAATATCTAAGAATTAAAGTTCCTATTGGTACTAACGATCCATAGAAATTGCCATGACTGCACCGGAGAGTGTACTACAGCAGAAAATAAGAGCTGTCAGAAAAATCTAAAAATTATTGTACTAAATGCTTCCAAGGATCCTTAGAAATCGTCAAGACTACACCGGTGAGTGTAGTACAACAGAAAAGAAGAGCTGTCAGAAAAATCTAAGAATTACATGTCGCATTGGTACCTACGATCCATAGAAATTGTCAGGACTACACCGGTGAGTGTAGTACAGCAGAAAATAAGAGCTGTCAGAAGAATCTAAAAATTAAATGTCACTTTGGTACCAACGATTCATAGAAATTGTTAGGACTACACTGGTGAGTGTAGTACAGCAGAAAATAAGACCTGCCAGAAGAATCTGAAAATTAAATGTCACTTTGGTACCAACGATCCATAGAAATTGTCAGGACTACACCGGTGAGTGTAGTACAGCAGAAAAGAAGAGCTGTAAGAAAAATCTAAAAATTAAATGTCATTTTGGTACCGACGATTCATAGAAATTGTTAGGAGTACACCGGTGATTTTCGTACACCAAAAAAGAAGAGCTGTCAGAAATATCTAAGAATTAGAGGTCGCATTGGTACTAACGATCCATAGAAATTGCCATGACTGCACCGGAGATTGTACTACAGCAGAAAATAAGAGCTGTCAGAAAAATCTAAAAATTATTGTTCTAAATGCTTCCAAGGATCCTTAGAAATCGTCAAGACTACACCGGCGAGTGTAGTACAGCAGAAAAGAAGAGCTGTCAGAAAAATCTAAGAATTACATGTCGCCGTGGTATCAACGATCCATAGAAATTGTTAGGACCAGACTGGTGAGTGTAGTACAGCAGAAAAGAAGAGCTGTTAGTGAAATCTGAGAATTACAGATCGCATTAGTACCAATAATCCATAGAAATTGTTAGGAGTACACCGGTGATTTTCGTACACCAAAAAAGAAGAGCTGTCAGAAAAATCTAAGAATTACATGTCGCATTGGTACCTACGTTCCATAGAAATTGTCAGGACTACACCGGTGAGTGTAGTACAGCAGAAAAGAAGAGCTGTCAGAAATATCTAAGAATTAGAGGTCGCATTGGTACTAACGATCCATAGAAATTGCCATGACTGCACCGGAGATTGTACTACAGCAGAAAGTAAGAGCTGTCAGAAAAATCTAAAAATTATTGTTCAAATGCTTCCAAGGATCCTTAGAAATTGTCAGGACTACACCGGTGAGTGTCGTACACCAAAAAAGAAGAGCTGTCAGAAAAATCTAAAAATTAAATGTCGCATTGGTACCTACGATCCATAGAAATTGTCAGGACTACACCGGTGAGTGTAGTACAGCAGAAAAGAAGAGCTGTAAGAAAAATCTAAGAATTACACGTCGCATTGGTACCAACGATGACTAGAAATTGTCAGGACTACACCGGTGAGTGTCGTACACCAAAAAAGAAGAGCTGTCAGAAAAATCTAAGAATTACATATCGCATTGGTACCTACGATCCATAGAAATTGTCAGGACTACACCGGTGTGTGTAGTACAGCAGAAAATAGCTCTCAGAAAAATCTAAAAATTATTGTTCAAATGCTTCCAAGGATCCTTAGAAATTGTAAGGACTAAACCGGAGAGTGTAGTACAGCAAAGAAGAAGAGCTGTCAGAAAAATCTAAGAATTACATGTCTCTTTGGTATCAACGATCCATAGAAACTGTTAGGAATACACCGTCAAGTGTAGTAGAGCAGAAAAGTAGAGCTGTCAGTACAATCTAACAATTACAGTTCACATCAGTATCAACGATCCATAGAAATTGTTAGGAGTACACCGGTGATTTTCGTACACCAAAAAAGAAGAGCTGTCAGAAATATCTAAGAATTAGAGGTCGCATTGGTACTAACGATCCATAGAAATTGCCATGACTGCACCGGAGAGTGTACTACAGCAGAAAATAAGTGCTGTCAGAAAAATCTATTAATTATTGTTCGAAATTGTTCCAAGGATACTTAGAAATCGTCAAGACTACACCGGTGAGTGTAGTACAGCAGAAAAGAAGAGCTGTCAGAAAAATCTAAGAATTACATGTCGCATTGGTACCAACGATCCATAGAAATTGTAAGGACTACACCGAAGAGTGTACTACACCAAAGAAGAAGAGCTGTCAGAAAAATCGAAGAATTACACGTCGCATTGGTACCAACGATGACTAGAAATTGTCAGGACTACACCGGTGAGTGTAGTACAGCAGAAAAGAAGAGCTGTAAGAAAAATCTAAAAATTAAATGTCACTTTGGTACCGACGATTCATAGAAATTGTTAGGAGTACACCGGTGATTTTCGTACACCAAAAAAGAAGAGCTGTAAGAAATATCTAAGAATTAAAGTTCGCATTGGTACTAACGATCCATAGAAATTGCCATGACTGCACCGGAGAGTGTACTACAGCAGAAAATAAGAGCTGTCAGAGAAATCTAAAAATTATTGTTCTATATGCTTCCAAGGATCCTTAGAAATCGTCAAGACTACACCGGTGAGTGTAGTACAACAGAAAAGAAGAGCTGTCAGAAAAATCTAAGAATTACATGTCGCATTGGTACCTACGATCCATAGAAATTGTAAGGACTACACCGAAGAGTGTACTACACCAAAGTAGAAGAGCTGTCAGAAAAATCGAAGAATTACACGTCGCATTGGTACCAACGATGACTAGAAATTGTCAGGACTACACCGGTGAGTGTAGTACAGCAGAAAAGAAGAGCTGTAAGAAAAATCTAAAAATTAAATGTCACTTTGGTACCGACGATTCATAGAAATTGTTAGGAGTACACCGGTGATTTTCGTACACCAAAAAAGAAGAGCTGTCAGAAATATCTAAGAATTACATGTCGCCGTGGTACCTACGTTCCATAGAAATTGTCAGGACTACACCGGTGAGTGTAGTACAGCAGAAAAGAAGAGCTGTCAGAAAAATCTAAAAATTATTGTTCGAAATTGTTCCAAGGATACTTAGAAATCGTCAAGACTACACCGGTGAGTGTAGTACAGCAGAAAAGAAGAGCTGTCAGAAATATCTAAGAATTACACGTCGCATTGGTACCAACGATGACTAGAAATTGTCAGGACTACACCGGTGAGTGTAGTACAGCAGAAAAGAAGAGCTGTCAGAAATATCTAAGAATTAGAGGTCGCATTGGTACTAACGATCCATAGAAATTGCCATGACTGCACCGGAGATTGTACTACAGCAGAAAATAAGAGCTGTCAGAAAAATCTAAAAATTATTGTTCTAAATGCTTCCAAGGATCCTTAGAAATCGTCAAGACTACACCGGCGAGTGTAGTACAGCAGAAAAGAAGAGCTGTCAGAAAAATCTAAGAATTACATGTCGCCGTGGTATCAACGATCCATAGAAATTGTTAGGACCAGACTGGTGAGTGTAGTACAGCAGAAAAGAAGAGCTGTTAGTGAAATCTGAGAATTACAGATCGCATTAGTACCAATAATCCATAGAAATTGTTAGGAGTACACCGGTGATTTTCGTACACCAAAAAAGAAGAGCTGTCAGAAAAATCTAAGAATTACATGTCGCATTGGTACCTACGTTCCATAGAAATTGTCAGGACTACACCGGTGAGTGTAGTACAGCAGAAAAGAAGAGCTGTCAGAAATATCTAAGAATTAGAGGTCGCATTGGTACTAACGATCCATAGAAATTGCCATGACTGCACCGGAGATTGTACTACAGCAGAAAGTAAGAGCTGTCAGAAAAATCTAAAAATTATTGTTCAAATGCTTCCAAGGATCCTTAGAAATTGTCAGGACTACACCGGTGAGTGTCGTACACCAAAAAAGAAGAGCTGTCAGAAAAATCTAAAAATTAAATGTCGCATTGGTACCTACGATCCATAGAAATTGTCAGGACTACACCGGTGAGTGTAGTACAGCAGAAAAGAAGAGCTGTAAGAAAAATCTAAGAATTACACGTCGCATTGGTACCAACGATGACTAGAAATTGTCAGGACTACACCGGTGAGTATCGTACACCAAAAAAGAAGAGCTGTCAGAAAAATCTAAGAATTACATATCGCATTGGTACCTACGATCCATAGAAATTGTCAGGACTACACCGGTGTGTGTAGTACAGCAGAAAATAGCTCTCAGAAAAATCTAAAAATTATTGTTCAAATGCTTCCAAGGATCCTTAGAAATTGTAAGGACTAAACCGGAGAGTGTAGTACAGCAAAGAAGAAGAGCTGTCAGAAAAATCTAAGAATTACATGTCTCTTTGGTATCAACGATCCATAGAAACTGTTAGGAATACACCGTCAAGTGTAGTAGAGCAGAAAAGTAGAGCTGTCAGTACAATCTAACAATTACAGTTCACATCAGTATCAACGATCCATAGAAATTGTTAGGAGTACACCGGTGATTTTCGTACACCAAAAAAGAAGAGCTGTCAGAAATATCTAAGAATTAGAGGTCGCATTGGTACTAACGATCCATAGAAATTGGCATGACTGCACCGGAGAGTGTACTACAGCAGAAAATAAGTGCTGTCAGAAAAATCTATTAATTATTGTTCGAAATTGTTCCAAGGATACTTAGAAATCGTCAAGACTACACCGGTGAGTGTAGTACAGCAGAAAAGAAGAGCTGTCAGAAAAATCTAAGAATTACATGTCGCATTGGTACCAACGATCCATAGAAATTGTAAGGACTACACCGAAGAGTGTACTACACCAAAGAAGAAGAGCTGTCAGAAAAATCGAAGAATTACACGTCGCATTGGTACCAACGATGACTAGAAATTGTCAGGACTACACCGGTGAGTGTAGTACAGCAGAAAAGAAGAGCTGTAAGAAAAATCTAAAAATTAAATGTCACTTTGGTACCGACGATTCATAGAAATTGTTAGGAGTACACCGGTGATTTTCGTACACCAAAAAAGAAGAGCTGTAAGAAATATCTAAGAATTAAAGTTCGCATTGGTACTAACGATCCATAGAAATTGCCATGACTGCACCGGAGAGTGTACTACAGCAGAAAATAAGAGCTGTCAGAGAAATCTAAAAATTATTGTTCTATATGCTTCCAAGGATCCTTAGAAATCGTCAAGACTACACCGGTGAGTGTAGTACAACAGAAAAGAAGAGCTGTCAGAAAAATCTAAGAATTACATGTCGCATTGGTACCTACGATCCATAGAAATTGTAAGGACTACACCGAAGAGTGTACTACACCAAAGTAGAAGAGCTGTCAGAAAAATCGAAGAACTACACGTCGCATTGGTACTAACGATGACTAGAAATTGTCAGGACTACACCGGTGAGTGTAGTACAGCAGAAAAGAAGAGCTGTAAGAAAAATCTAAAAATTAAATGTCACTTTGGTACCGACGATTCATAGAAATTGTTAGGAGTACACCGGTGATTTTCGTACACCAAAAAAGAAGAGCTGTCAGAAATATCTAAGAATTACATGTCGCCGTGGTACCTACGTTCCATAGAAATTGTCAGGACTACACCGGTGAGTGTAGTACAGCAGAAAAGAAGAGCTGTCAGAAAAATCTAAAAATTATTGTTCGAAATTGTTCCAAGGATACTTAGAAATCGTCAAGACTACACCGGTGAGTGTAGTACAGCAGAAAAGAAGAGCTGTCAGAAATATCTAAGAATTACACGTCGCATTGGTACCAACGATGACTAGAAATTGTCAGGACTACACCGGTGAGTGTAGTACAGCAGAAAAGAAGAGCTGTCAGAAATATCTAAGAATTAGAGGTCGCATTGGTACTAACGATCCATAGAAATTGCCATGACTGCACCGGAGATTGTACTACAGCAGAAAGTAAGAGCTGTCAGAAAAATCTAAAAATTATTGTTCAAATGCTTCCAAGGATCCTTAGAAATTGTCAGGACTACACCGGTGAGTGTCGTACACCAAAAAAGAAGAGCTGTCAGAAAAATCTAAGAATTACATGTCGCATTGGTACCTACGATCCATAGAAATTGTCAGGACTACACCGGTGAGTGTAGTACAGCAGAAAAGAAGAGCTGTAAGAAAAATCTAAAAATTATTGTTCAAATGCTTCCAAGGATCCTTAGAAATTGTTAGGACTACACCGGTGAGTGTCGTACACCAAAAAAGAAGAGCTGTCAGAAAAATCTAAGAATTACATGTCGCATTGGTACCTACGATCCATAGAAATTGTCAGGACTACACCGGTGTGTGTACTACAGCAGAAAATAGCTCTCAGAAAAATCTAAAAATTATTGTTCAAATGCTTCCAAGGATCCTTAGAAATTGTAAGGACTAAACCGGAGAGTGTAGTACAGCAAAGAAGAAGAGCTGTCAGAAAAATCTAAGAATTATTGTTCAAATGCTGCCAAGGATCCTTAGAAATTGTAAGGACTAAACCGGAGAGTGTAGTACAGCAAAGAAGAAGAGCTGTCAGAAAAATCTAAGAATTACATGTCACTTTGGTACCAACGATCCATAGAAACTGTTAGGACTATACCGTCTAGTGTAGTAGAGCAAAAAAGTAGAGCTGTCAGTAAAATCTAACAATTACAGTTCGCATCAGTATCAACGATCCATAGAAATTGTTAGGAGTACACCGGTGATTTTCGTACACCAAAAAAGAAGAGCTGTCAGAAATATCTCAGAATTAAAGTTCGCATTGGTACTAACGATCCATAGAAATTGTCATGACTGCTCTGGAGAGTGTACTACAGCAGAAAATAAGAGCTGTCAGAAAAATCTAATAATTATTGTTCGAAATTGTTCCAAGGATACTTAGAAATCGTCAAGACTACACCGGTGAGTGTAGTACAGCAGAAAAGAAGAGCTGTCAGAAAAATCTAAGAATTACATGTCGCATTAGTACCAACGATCCATAGAAATTGTAAGGACTACACCGGAGAGTGTACTACACCAAAGAAGAAGAGCTGTCAGAAAAATCGAAGAATTACACGTCGCATTGGTACTAACGATCCATAGAAATTGCCATGACTGCACCGGAGATTGTACTACAGCAGAAAATAAGAGCTGTCAGAAAAATCTTATAATTATTGTTCTAAATGCTTCCAAGGATCCTTAGAAATCGTCAAGACTACACCGGCGAGTGTAGTACAGCAGAAAAGAAGAGCTGTCAGAAAAATCTAAGAATTACATGTCGCCGTGGTATCAACGATCCATAGAAATTGTTAGGACCAGACTGGTGAGTGTAGTACAGCAGAAAAGAAGAGCTGTCAGTAAAATCTAAGAATTACAGATCGCATTAGTACCAATAATCCATAGAAATTGTTAGGAGTACACCGGTGATTTTCGTACACCAAAAAAGAAGAGCTGTCAGAAAAATCTAAGAATTACATGTCGCATTGGTACCAACGATCCATAGAAATTGTTAGAAGTACACCGGTGATTTTCGTACACCAAAAAAGAAGAGCTGTCAGAAATATCTAAGAATTAAAGTTCGCATCGGTACTAACGATCCATAGAAATTGCCATGACTGCACCGGAGAGTGTACTACAGCAGAAAATAAGAGCTGTCAGAAGAATCTAAAAATTATTGTTCTAAATGCTTCCAAGGATCCTTAGAAATCGTCAAGACTACACCGGTGAGTGTAGTACAGCAGAAAATAAGAGCTGTCAGAATAATCTAAAAATTAAATGTCACTTTGGTACCAACGATTCATAGAAATTGTTAGGACTACACTGGTGAGTGTAGTACAGCAGAAAATAAGACCTGTCAGAAGAATCTAAAAATTAAATGTCACTTTGGTACCAACGATCCATAGAAATTGTTAGTACTACACCGTCGAGTGTAGTAGAGCAGAAAAGTAGAGCTGTCAGTAAAATCTAACAATTACAGTTCGCATCAGTATCAACGATCCATAGAAATTGTTAGGTGTACACCGGTGATTTTCGTACACCAAAAAAGAAGAGCTGTCAGAAACATCTAAGAATTAGAGGTCGCATTGGTACTAACGATCCATAGAAATTGCCATGACTGCACCGGAGATTGTACTACAGTAGAAAATAAGAGCTGTCAGAAAAATCTAAAAATTATTGTTCTAAATGCTTCCAAGGATCATTAGAAATCGTCAAGATTACACCGGTGAGTGTAGTACAGCAGAAAAGAAGAGCTGTCAGAAAAATCTAAGAATTACATGTCGCATTGGTAACTACGAACCATAGAAATTGTCAGGACTACACCGGTGAGTGTAGTACAGCAGAAAATAAGAGCTGTGAGAATAATCTAAAAATTAAATGGCACTTTGGTACCAACGATCCATAGAAATTGTTAGGACTACACTGGTGAGTATAGTACAGCAGAAAATAAGAGCTGTCAGTAAAATCTAACAATTACAGATCGCATCAGTACCAACGATGACTAGAAATTGTCAGGACTACACCGGTGAGTGTAGTACAGCAGAAAAGAAGAGCTGTCAGAAAAATCTAAAAATTAAATGTCACTTTGGTACCAACGGTTCATAGAAATTGTTAGGACTTCACTGGTGAGTGCAGTACAGCAGAAAAGAGGAGCCATCAGAAAAATCTAAAAATTAAATGTCACTTTAGTACCAACGATTCATAGAAATTGTTAGGACTACACTGGTGGGTATAGTACAGCAGAAAATAAGAGCTGTCAGAAAAATCTAAAAATTAAATGTCACTTTGGTACCAACGATTCATAGAAATTGTTAGGATTACACTGGTGGGTATAGTACAGCAGAAAATAAGAGCTGTCAGAAGAATCTAAAAATTAAATGTCACTTTGGTACCAACGATCCATAGAAATTGTTAGGAGTACACCGTCCAGTGTAGTAGAGCAAAAAAGTAGAGATGTCAGTGAAATCTAAGAATTACAGATCCCATTAGTACCAACGATCCATAGAAATTGTCAGGACTACATCGGTGAGTGTAGTACTGCAGAAAATAAGAGCTGTCAGAAAAATCTATGAATTACAGATCGGATTAGTACCAACGATCCTTACGAATCGTCAGGACTACACCGAAGAGTGTACTACTGCAGAAAATAAGAGCTGTCAGAAAAATCTAAAAATTAAATGTCACTTTGCTACCAACAATTCATAGAAATTGTTAGGACTACACTGGTGAGTGGATTACAGCAGAAAATAAGAGCTGTCAGAAGAATCTAAAAATTAAAGGTCGCATTGGTACGAACGAGCCATAGAAATTGTTAGGAGTACACCGTCGAGTGTAGTACAGGCGAAAAGAGGAGCTATCAGTAAAATCTAAGAATTACAGGTTGCATTGGTACCAACGATGCATAGAAATCGTCAGGACTACACCGAAGAGTGTACTGCAGCAGAAAATAAGAGCTGTCAGAAAAATCTAAAAATTATTGTTCGAAATGCTTCCAAGGATCCTTAGAAATCAACAAGACTACACCGGTGAGTGTAGTACAGCAGAAAAGAAGAGCTGTCAGTAAAATCTAAAAATTATTGTTGGAAATGCTTCCAAGGATCCTTAGAAATCGTCAAGACGACACCAAAGAGTGTAGTACAGCAAAGAAGAAGAGGTGTCAGAAAAATCTAAGAATAACATGTCGCATTGGTACCAACGATGACTAGAAATTGTCAGGTCTACACCGGTGAGTGTAGTACAGCAGAAAATAAGGGCTGTCAGAAAAATCTAAGAATTACAGATCGCATTAGTACCAACGATCCATAGAAATTGTTAGGACTACACCGGTGAGTGTAGTACAGCAGAAAAGAGGAGCTGTCAGAAAAATCTAATAATTAAAGGTCCCATTGCTACTAACGATGCATACAAATTGCCGGGACAACACCGAAGAGTGTACTACATCAAAAAATAAGAGCTGTCAATAAAATCTAAGAATTACAGGTAGCATTGGTACCAACGATCCATAGCATTGTTTGGACAACACCGGCGAGTGTAGTACAGCAAAAAAGAAGAGCTGTAAGAAAAATCTAAGAATTACAGGTAGCATTGGTACCAACGATCCATAGAAATTGTTAGGACTACTAGTGAGTGTAGTACACCAAAACTGAAGAGCTGTCAGAAAAATCTAATAATTAAAGGTCCTATTGCTACTAACGATGCATACAAATTGCCGGGACTACACCGAAGAGTGTACTACATCAAAAAATAAGAGCTGTCAATAAAATCTAAGAATTACAGGTAGCATTGGTACCAACGATCCATAGCATTGTTTGGACTTCACCGGCGAGTGTAGTACAGCAAAAAACAAGAGCTGTAAGAAAAATCTAAGAATTACAGGTAGCATTGGTACCAACGATCCATAGAAATTGTTAGGACTACTGGTGAGTGTAGTACACCAAAACTGAAGAGCTGTCAGAAAAATCTAATAATTAAAGGTCCCATTGCTACTAACGATGCATACAATTTGCCGGGACTACACCGAAGAGTGTACTACATCAAAAAATAAGAGCTGTCAATAAAATCTAGGAATTACAGGTAGCATTGGTACCAACGATCCATAGCATTGTTTGGACTTCACCGGCGAGTGTAGTACAGCAAAAAACAAGAGCTGTAAGAAAAATCTAAGAATTACAGGTAGCATTGGTACCAACGATCCATAGAAATTGTTAGGACTACTGGTGAGTGTAGTACACCAAAACTGAAGAGCTGTCAGAAGAATCTGAAAATTAAAGGTCCCATTGCTACTAACGATGCATACAAATTGCCGGGACTACACCGAAAAGTGTTGTACAGCAGAAAAGAAGAGCTGTCAGTATAAATATAAGAATCACAGGTTGCATTGGTACCAACGATGCAGAGCATTGTTTGGACAACACCGGCGAGTGTAGTACAGCAAAAAAGAAGAGCTGTAAGAAAAATCTAAGAATTACAGGTAGCATTGGTACCAACGATCCATAGAAATTGTTAGGACTACTAGTGAGTGTAGTACACCAAAACTGAAGAGCTGTCAGAAAAATCTAATAATTAAAGGTCCTATTGCTACTAACGATGCATACAAATTGCCGGGACTACACCGAAGAGTGTACTACATCAAAAAATAAGAGCTGTCAATAAAATCTAAGAATTACAGGTAGCATTGGTACCAACGATCCATAGCATTGTTTGGACTTCACCGGCGAGTGTAGTACAGCAAAAAACAAGAGCTGTAAGAAAAATCTAAGAATTACAGGTAGCATTGGTACCAACGATCCATAGAAATTGTTAGGACTACTGGTGAGTGTAGTACACCAAAACTGAAGAGCTGTCAGAAAAATCTAATAATTAAAGGTCCCATTGCTACTAACGATGCATACAATTTGCCGGGACTACACCGAAGAGTGTACTACATCAAAAAATAAGAGCTGTCAATAAAATCTAGGAATTACAGGTAGCATTGGTACCAACGATCCATAGCATTGTTTGGACTTCACCGGCGAGTGTAGTACAGCAAAAAACAAGAGCTGTAAGAAAAATCTAAGAATTACAGGTAGCATTGGTACCAACGATCCATAGAAATTGTTAGGACTACTGGTGAGTGTAGTACACCAAAACTGAAGAGCTGTCAGAAGAATCTGAAAATTAAAGGTCCCATTGCTACTAACGATGCATACAAATTGCCGGGACTACACCGAAAAGTGTTGTACAGCAGAAAAGAAGAGCTGTCAGTATAAATATAAGAATCACAGGTTGCATTGGTACCAACGATGCAGAGAAATCGTCAGGACTATACCGGTGAGTGTAGTACAGCATAAAATAAAATCTGTCAGAAAAATTTAAGAATTACAGGTAGCATTGGTACCAACGATCCATAAAAATGGTAAGGACTACACCGGTGAGTGTACTACTGCAGAAACGAAGATCTGTCAGTAAAATCTAAGATTTACAGGTAGCATTGGTAACTACGAACCATAGAAATTGTCAGGACTACACCGGTGAGTGTAGTACAGCAGAAAATAAGAGCTGTGAGAATAATCTAAAAATTAAATGGCACTTTGGTACCAACGATCCATAGAAATTGTTAGGACTACACTGGTGAGTATAGTACAGCAGAAAATAAGAGCTGTCAGTAAAATCTAACAATTACAGATCGCATCAGTACCAACGATGACTAGAAATTGTCAGGACTACACCGGTGAGTGTAGTACAGCAGAAAAGAAGAGCTGTCAGAAAAATCTAAAAATTAAATGTCACTTTGGTACCAACGGTTCATAGAAATTGTTAGGACTACACTGGTGGGTATAGTACAGCAGAAAATAAGAGCTGTCAGAAAAATCTAAAAATTAAATGTCACTTTGGTACCAACGATTCATAGAAATTGTTAGGATTACACTGGTGGGTATAGTACAGCAGAAAATAAGAGCTGTCAGAAGAATCTAAAAATTAAATGTCACTTTGGTACCAACGATCCATAGAAATTGTTAGGAGTACACCGTCCAGTGTAGTAGAGCAAAAAAGTAGAGATGTCAGTGAAATCTAAGAATTACAGATCCCATTAGTACCAACGATCCATAGAAATTGTCAGGACTACATCGGTGAGTGTAGTACTGCAGAAAATAAGAGCTGTCAGAAAAATCTATGAATTACAGATCGGATTAGTACCAACGATCCTTACGAATCGTCAGGACTACACCGAAGAGTGTACTACTGCAGAAAATAAGAGCTGTCAGAAAAATCTAAAAATTAAATGTCACTTTGCTACCAACAATTCATAGAAATTGTTAGGACTACACTGGTGAGTGGATTACAGCAGAAAATAAGAGCTGTCAGAAGAATCTAAAAATTAAAGGTCGCATTGGTACGAACGAGCCATAGAAATTGTTAGGAGTACACCGTCGAGTGTAGTACAGGCGAAAAGAGGAGCTATCAGTAAAATCTAAGAATTACAGGTTGCATTGGTACCAACGATGCATAGAAATCGTCAGGACTACACCGAAGAGTGTACTGCAGCAGAAAATAAGAGCTGTCAGAAAAATCTAAAAATTATTGTTCGAAATGCTTCCAAGGATCCTTAGAAATCAACAAGACTACACCGGTGAGTGTAGTACAGCAGAAAAGAAGAGCTGTCAGTAAAATCTAAAAATTATTGTTGGAAATGCTTCCAAGGATCCTTAGAAATCGTCAAGACGACACCAAAGAGTGTAGTACAGCAAAGAAGAAGAGGTGTCAGAAAAATCTAAGAATAACATGTCGCATTGGTACCAACGATGACTAGAAATTGTCAGGTCTACACCGGTGAGTGTAGTACAGCAGAAAATAAGGGCTGTCAGAAAAATCTAAGAATTACAGGTAGCATTGGTACCAACGATCCATAGAAATTGTTAGGACTACTAGTGAGTGTAGTACACCAAAACTGAAGAGCTGTCAGAAAAATCTAATAATTAAAGGTCCTATTGCTACTAACGATGCATACAAATTGCCGGGACTACACCGAAGAGTGTACTACATCAAAAAATAAGAGCTGTCAATAAAATCTAAGAATTACAGGTAGCATTGGTACCAACGATCCATAGCATTGTTTGGACTTCACCGGCGAGTGTAGTACAGCAAAAAACAAGAGCTGTAAGAAAAATCTAAGAATTACAGGTAGCATTGGTACCAACGATCCATAGAAATTGTTAGGACTACTGGTGAGTGTAGTACACCAAAACTGAAGAGCTGTCAGAAAAATCTAATAATTAAAGGTCCTATTGCTACTAACGATGCATACAAATTGCCGGGACTACACCGGAGAGTGTACTACATCAAAAAATAAGAGCTGTCAATAAAAGCTAAGAATTACAGGTAGCATTGGTACCAACGATCCATAGCATTGTTTGGACTTCACCGGCGAGTGTAGTACAGCAAAAAACAAGAGCTGTAAGAAAAATCTAAGAATTACAGGTAGCATTGGTACCAACGATCCATAGAAATTGTTAGGACTACTGGTGAGTGTAGTACACCAAAACTGAAGAGCTGTCAGAAAAATCTAATAATTAAAGGTCCTATTGCTACTAACGATGCATACAAATTGCCGGGACTACACCGAAGAGTGTACTACATCAAAAAATAAGAGCTGTCAATAAAATCTAAGAATTACAGGTAGCATTGGTACCAACGATCCATAGCATTGTTTGGACTTCACCGGCGAGTGTAGTACAGCAAAAAACAAGAGCTGTAAGAAAAATCTAAGAATTACAGGTAGCATTGGTACCAACGATCCATAGAAATTGTTAGGACTACTGGTGAGTGTAGTACACCAAAACTGAAGAGCTGTCAGAAAAATCTAATAATTAAAGGTCCTATTGCTACTAACGATGCATACAAATTGCCGGGACTACACCGAAGAGTGTACTACATCAAAAAATAAGAGCTGTCAATAAAAGCTAAGAATTACAGGTAGCATTGGTACCAACGATCCATAGCATTGTTTGGACTTCACCGGCGAGTGTAGTACAGCAAAAAACAAGAGCTGTAAGAAAAATCTAAGAATTACAGGTAGCATTGGTACCAACGATCCATAGAAATTGTTAGGACTACTGGTGAGTGTAGTACACCAAAACTGAAGAGCTGTCAGAAAAATCTAATAATTAAAGGTCCTATTGCTACTAACGATGCATACAAATTGCCGGGACTACACCGAAGAGTGTACTACATCAAAAAATAAGAGCTGTCAATAAAAGCTAAGAATTACAGGTAGCATTGGTACCAACGATCCATAGCATTGTTTGGACTTCACCGGCGAGTGTAGTACAGCAAAAAACAAGAGCTGTAAGAAAAATCTAAGAATTACATGTCACTTTGGTACCAACGATCCATAGAAACTGTTAGGACTACACCATCGAGTGTAGTAGAGCAGAAAAGTAGAGCTGTCAGTAAAATCTAACAATTACCGTTCGCATCAGTACCAACGATCCATAGAAATTGTTAGAAGTACACCTGTGATTTTCGTACACCAAAAAAGAAGAGCTGTCAGAAATATCTAAGAATTAAAGTTCGCATCGGTACTAACGATCCATAGAAATTGCCATGACTGCACCGGAGAGTGTACTACAGCAGAAAATAAGAGCTGTCAGAAAAATCTAAAAATTATTGTTCGAAATGCTTCCAAGGATCCTTAGAAATCGTCAAGACTACACCGGTGAGTGTAGTACAGCAGAAAAGAAGAGCTGTCAGAAAAATCTAAGAATTACATGTCGCATTGGTACCTACGAACCATAGAAATTGTCAGGACTACACCGGTGAGTGTAGTCAGGAGAAAATAAGAGCTGTCAGAATAATCTAAAAATTAAATGTCACTTTGGTACCAACGATTCATAGAAATTGTTAGGACTACACTGGTGAGTGTAGTACAGCAGAAAATAAGACCTGTCAGAAGAATCTAAAAATTAAATGTCACATTGGTACCAACGATCCATAGAAATTGTTAGGACTACACCGAAGAGTGTAGTAGAGCAGAAAAGTAGAGCTGTCAGTAAAATCTAACAATTACAGTTCGCATCAGTATCAACGATCCATAGAAATTGTTAGGAGTACACCGGTGATTTTCGTACACCAAAAAAGAAGAGCTGTCAGAAATATCTAAGAATTAAAGTTCGCATTGGTACTAACGATCCACAGAAATTGCCATGACTGCACCGGAGAGTGTACTACAGCAGAAAATAAGAGCTGTCAGAAAAATCTAGTAATTATTGTTCGAAATGCTTCCAAGGATCCTTAGAAATCGTCAAGACTACACCGGTGAGTGTAGTACAGCAGAAAAGAAGAGCTGTCAGAAAAATCTAAGAATTACATGTCGCATTGGTAACTACGAACCATAGAAATTGTCAGGACTACACCGGTGAGTGTAGTACAGCAGAAAATAAGAGCTGTGAGAATAATCTAAAAATTAAATGTCACTTTGGTACCAACGATCCATAGAAATTGTTAGGACTACACTGGTGAGTATAGTACAGCAGAAAATAAGAGCTGTCAGTAAAATCTAAGAATTACAGGATGCATTGGTACCAACGATGCATACAAATCGTCAGGACTACACCGAGGAGTGTACTACAGCAGAAAATAAAAACTGTCAGAAAAATCTAAAAATTATTGTTCGAAATGCTTCCAGGGATCCGTAGAAATCGTCAAGACTACACCGAAGAGTGTACTGAAGCAATAAATACGAGCTGTCAGAAAAATCTAAAAATTATTGTTCAAATGCTTCCAAGGATCCTTAGAAATCGACAAGACTACACCGATGAGTGTAGTACAGCAGAAAAGAAGAGCTGCCAGTAAAATCTAAGAATTACAGATCCCATTAGTACCAACTATCCATAGAAATTGTAAGGACTACACCGAAGAGTGTAGTACAGCAAAGAAGAAGAGCTGTCAGAAAAATCTAAGAATTACATGTCGCACTGGTACCAACGATGACTAGAAATTGTCAGGACTACACCGGTGAGTGTAGTACAGCAGAAACTAAGAGCTGTCAGAAAAATCTAAGAATTACAGATCGCATTAGTACCAACGAACCATAGAAATTGTTAGGACTACACCGGTGAGTGTAGTACACCAGAAAAGAGTAGCTGTGAGAAAAATCTAAAAATTAAATGTCACTTTGGTACCAACGATCCATAGAAATTGTTAAGACTACACTGGTGGGTAAAGTACAGCAGAAAATAAGAGCTGTCAGAAGAATCTAAAAATTAAATGTCACTTTGGTACCAACGATCCATAGAAATTGTTAGGACTACACCGTCTAGTGTAGTTAGAGCAGAAAAGTAGAGCTGTCAGTAAAATCCAACAATTACAGATCGCATTAGTACCAACGAACCATAGAAATTGTTAGGACTACACCGGTGAGTGTAGTACACCAGAAAAGAGTAGCTGTCAGAAAAATCTAAAAATTAAATGTCACTTTGGTACTAACGATCCATAGAAATTGTTAGGACAACACCGTCGAGTGTTGTACAGGCGAAAATAAGAGCTGTCAGTAAAATCTAAGAATTACACGTTGCATTGGTACCAACGATGACTAGAAATTTTCAGGACTACACTGGTGAGTGTAGTACAGCAGAAAATAAGAGCTGTCAGTAAAATCTAAGAAATACAGGTTGCATTGGCACCAACGATGACTAGAAATTGTCACGACTACGCCGGTGAGTGTAGTACAACAGAAAATAAGAGCTGTCAGAAAAATCTAAAAATAAAATGTCACTTCGGTACCAACGATCCATAGAAATTGTTAGGACTACACTGGTGAGTGGATTACAGCAGAAAATAAGAGCTGTCAGAAAAATCTAAGAATTACAGATCGCATTAGTACCAACGATTCATAGAAATTGTTAGGACTACACCGTCGAGTGTAGTAGAGCAGAAAAGTAGAGCTGTCAGTAAAATCTAACAATTACAGATCGCATCAGTACCAACGATGACTAGAAATTGTCAGGACTACACCGGTGAGTGTAGTACAGCAGAAAAGAAGAGCTGTCAGAAAAATCTAAAAATTAAATGTCACTTTGGTACCAACGGTTCATAGAAATTGTTAGGACTTCACTGGTGAGTGCAGTACAGCAGAAAAGAGGAGCCGTCAGAAAAATCTAAAAATTAAATGTCACTTTAGTACCAACGATTCATAGAAATTGTTAGGATTACACTGGTGGGTATAGTACAGCAGAAAATAAGAGCTGTCAGAAGAATCTAAAAATTAAATGTCACTTTGGTACCAACGATCCATAGAAATTGTTAGGAGTACACCGTCCAGTGTAGTAGAGCAGAAAAGTAGAGCTGTCAGTAAAATCTAACAATTACAGATCGCATCAGTACCAACGATGACTAGAAATTGTCAGGACTACACCGGTGAGTGTACTACTGCAGAAAATAAGAGCTGTCAGAAAAATCTAAAAATTAAATGTCACTTTGCTACCAACAATTCATAGAAATTGTTAGGACTACACTGGTGAGTGGATTACAGCAGAAAATAAGAGCTGTCAGAAGAATCTAAAAATTAAAGGTCGCATTGGTACGAACGATCCATAGAAATTGTTAGGAGTACACCGTCGAGTGTAGTACAGGCGAAAAGAGGAGCTATCAGTAAAATCTAAGAATTACAGGTTGCATTGGTACCAACGATGCATAGAAATCGTCAGGACTACACCGAAGAGTGTACTGCAGCAGAAAATAAGAGCTGTCAGAAAAATCTAAAAATTATTGTTCGAAATGCTTCCAAGGATCCTTAGAAATCAACAAGACTACACCGGTGAGTGTAGTACAGCAGAAAAGAAGAGCTGTCAGTAAAATCTAAAAATTATTGTTGGAAATGCTTCCAAGGATCCTTAGAAATCGTCAAGACGACACCAAAGAGTGTAGTACAGCAAAGAAGAAGAGGTGTCAGAAAAATCTAAGAATAACATGTCGCATTGGTACCAACGATGACTAGAAATTGTCAGGTCTACACCGGTGAGTGTAGTACAGCAGAAAATAAGGGCTGTCAGAAAAATCTAAGAATTACAGATCGCATTAGTACCAACGATCCATAGAAATTGTTAGGACTACACCGGTGAATGTAGTACAGCAGAAAAGAGGAGCTGTCAGAAAAATCTAATAATTAAAGGTCCCATTGCTACTAACGATGCATACAAATTGCCGGGACAACACCGAAGAGTGTACTACATCAAAAAATAAGAGCTGTCAATAAAATCTAAGAATTACAGGTAGCATTGGTACCAACGATCCATAGCATTGTTTGGACAACACCGGCGAGTGTAGTACAGCAAAAAAGAAGAGCTGTAAGAAAAATGTAAGAATTACAGGTAGCATTGGTACCAACGATCCATAGAAATTGTTAGGACTACTGGTGAGTGTAGTACACCAAAACTGAAGAGCTGTCAGAAAAATCTAATAATTAAAGGTCCCATTGCTACTAACGATGCATACAAATTGCCGGGACTGCACCGAAGAGTGTACTACATCAAAAAATAAGAGCTGTCAATAAAATCTAAGAATTACAGGTAGCATTGGTACCAACGATCCATAGAAATTGTTAGGACTACTGGTGAGTGTAGTACAGCAAAAAAGAAGAGCTGTAAGAAAAATCTAAGAATTACAGGTAGCATTGGTACCAACGATCCATAGAAATTGTTAGGACTACTGGTGAGTGTAGTACACCAAAACTGAAGAGCTGTCAGAAAAATCTAATAATTAAAGGTCCCATTGCTACTAACGATACATACAAATTGCCGGGACAACACCGAAGAGTGTACTACATCAAAAAATAAGAGCTGTCAATAAAATCTAAGAATTACAGGTAGCATTGGTACCAACGATCCATAGCATTGTTTGGACAACACCGGCGAGTGTAGTACAGCAAAAAAGAAGAGCTGTAAGAAAAATCTAAGAATTACAGGTAGCATTGGTACCAACGATCCATAGAAATTGTTAGGACTACTGGTGAGTGTAGTACACCAAAACTGAAGAGCTGTCAGAAAAATCTAATAATTAAAGGTCCCATTGCTACTAACGATGCATACAAATTGCCGGGACAACACCGAAGAGTGTACTACATCAAAAAATAAGAGCTGTCAATAAAATCTAAGAATTACAGGTAGCATTGGTACCAACGATCCATAGCATTGTTTGGACAACACCGGCGAGTGTAGTACAGCAAAAAAGAAGAGCTGTAAGAAAAATCTAAGAATTACAGGTAGCATTGGTACCAACGATCCATAGAAATTGTTAGGACTACTGGTGAGTGTAGTACACCAAAACTGAAGAGCTGTCAGAAAAATCTAATAATTAAAGGTCCCATTGCTACTAACGATGCATACAAATTGCCGGGACAACACCGAAGAGTGTACTACATCAAAAAATAAGAGCTGTCAATAAAATCTAAGAATTACAGGTAGCATTGGTACCAACGATCCATAGCATTGTTTGGACAACACCGGCGAGTGTAGTACAGCAAAAAAGAAGAGCTGTAAGAAAAATCTAAGAATTACAGGTAGCATTGGTACCAACGATCCATAGAAATTGTTAGGACTACTGGTGAGTGTAGTACACCAAAACTGAAGAGCTGTCAGAAAAATCTAATAATTAAAGGTCCCATTGCTACTAACGATGCATACAAATTGCCGGGACTACACCGAAGAGTGTACTACATCAAAAAATAAGAGCTGTCAATAAAATCTAGGAATTACAGGTAGCATTGGTACCAACGATCCATAGCATTGTTTGGACTTCACCGGCGAGTGTAGTACAGCAAAAAACAAGAGCTGTAAGAAAAATCTAAGAATTACAGGTAGCATTGGTACCAACGATCCATAGAAATTGTTAGGACTACTGGTGAGTGTAGTACACCAAAACTGAAGAGCTGTCAGAAGAATCTGAAAATTAAAGGTCCCATTGCTACTAACGATGCATACAAATTGCCGGGACTACACCGAAAAGTGTTGTACAGCAGAAAAGAAGAGCTGTCAGTATAAATATAAGAATTACAGGTTGCATTGGTACCAACGATGCAGAGAAATCGTCAGGACTATACCTGTGAGTGTAGTACAGCATAAAATAAAATCTGTCAGAAAAATTTAAGAATTACAGGTAGCATTGGTACCAACGATCCATAAAAATGGTAAGGACTACACCGGTGAGTGTACTACTGCAGAAACGAAGATCTGTCAGTAAAATCTAAGATTTACAGGTAGCATTGGTACCAACGATCCATAGAAATTGTTAGGACTACTGGTGAGTGTAGTACACCAAAACTGAAGTGCTGTCAGAAAAATCTAATAATTAAAGGTCCCATTTCTACTAACGATGCATACAAATTGCCGGGACTACACCGAAGAGTGTACTACAGCAAAAAATAAGAGCTGTCAATAAAATCTAAGAATTACAGGTCCCATTGCTACTAACGATGCATACAAATTGCCGGGACTACACCGAAGAGTGTACTACAGCAAAAAATAAGAGCTGTCAATAAAATCTAAGAATTACAGGTAGCATTGGTACCAACGATCCATAGAAATTGTTAGGACTACTGGTGAGTGTAGTACAGCAAAAAAGAAGAGCTGTAAGAAAAATCTAAGAATTACAGGTAGCATTGGTACCAACGATCCATAGAAATTGTTAGGACTACTAGTGAGTGTAGTACACCAAAACTGAAGAGCTGTCAGAAAAATCTAATAATTAAAGGTCCTATTGCTACTAACGATGCATACAAATTGCCGGGACTACACCGAAGAGTGTACTACATCAAAAAATAAGAGCTGTCAATAAAATCTAAGAATTACAGGTAGCATTGGTACCAACGATCCATAGCATTGTTTGGACTTCACCGGCGAGTGAAGTACAGCAAAAAACAAGAGCTGTAAGAAAAATCTAAGAATTACAGGTAGCATTGGTACCAACGATCCATAGAAATTGTTAGGACTACTGGTGAGTGTAGTACACCAAAACTGAAGAGCTGTCAGAAAAATCTAATAATTAAAGGTCCTATTGCTACTAACGATGCATACAAATTGCCGGGACTACACCGAAGAGTGTACTACATCAAAAAATAAGAGCTGTCAATAAAATCTAAGAATTACAGGTAGCATTGGTACCAACGATCCATAGCATTGTTTGGACTTCACCGGGGAGTGTAGTACAGCAAAAAACAAGAGCTGTAAGAAAAATCTAAGAGTTACAGGTAGCATTGGTACCAACGATCCATAGAAATTGTTAGGACTACTGGTGAGTGTAGTACTCCAAAACTGAAGAGCGGTCAGAAGAATCTGAAAATTAAAGGTCCCATTGCTACTAACGATGCATACAAATTGCCGGGACTACACCGAAAAGTGTAGTACAGCAAAGAAGAAGAGCTGTCAGAAAAATCTAAGAATTACATGTCACTTTGGTACCAACGATCCATAGAAACTGTTAGGACTACACCATCGAGTGTAGTAGAGCAGAAAAGTAGAGCTGTCAGTAAAATCTAACAATTACCGTTCGCATCAGTACCAACGATCCATAGAAATTGTTAGAAGTACACCTGTGATTTTCGTACACCAAAAAAGAAGAGCTGTCAGAAATATCTAAGAATTAAAGTTCGCATCGGTACTAACGATCCATAGAAATTGCCATGACTGCACCGGAGAGTGTACTACAGCAGAAAATAAGAGCTGTCAGAAAAATCTAAAAATTATTGTTCGAAATGCTTCCAAGGATCCTTAGAAATCGTCAAGACTACACCGGTGAGTGTAGTACAGCAGAAAAGAAGAGCTGTCAGAAAAATCTAAGAATTACATGTCGCATTGGTACCTACGAACCATAGAAATTGTCAGGACTACACCGGTGAGTGTAGTCAGGAGAAAATAAGAGCTGTCAGAATAATCTAAAAATTAAATGTCACTTTGGTACCAACGATTCATAGAAATTGCCATGACTGCACCGGAGAGTGTACTACAGCAGAAAATAAGAGCTGTCAGAAAAATCTAGTAATTATTGTTCGAAATGCTTCCAAGGATCCTTAGAAATCGACAAGACTACACCGATGAGTGTAGTACAGCAGAAAAGAAGAGCTGCCAGTAAAATCTAAGAATTACAGATCCCATTAGTACCAACTATCCATAGAAATTGTAAGGACTACACCGAAGAGTGTAGTACAGCAAAGAAGAAGAGCTGTCAGAAAAATCTAAGAATTACATGTCGCACTGGTACCAACGATGACTAGAAATTGTCAGGACTACACCGGTGAGTGTAGTACAGCAGAAACTAAGAGCTGTCAGAAAAATCTAAGAATTACAGATCGCATTAGTACCAACGAACCATAGAAATTGTTAGGACTACACCGGTGAGTGTAGTACACCAGAAAAGAGTAGCTGTGAGAAAAATCTAAAAATTAAATGTCACTTTGGTACCAACGATCCATAGAAATTGTTAAGACTACACTGGTGGGTAAAGTACAGCAGAAAATAAGAGCTGTCAGAAGAATCTAAAAATTAAATGTCACTTTGGTACCAACGATCCATAGAAATTGTTAGGACTACACCGTCTAGTGTAGTTAGAGCAGAAAAGTAGAGCTGTCAGTAAAATCCAACAATTACAGATCGCATTAGTACCAACGAACCATAGAAATTGTTAGGACTACACCGGTGAGTGTAGTACACCAGAAAAGAGTAGCTGTCAGAAAAATCTAAAAATTAAATGTCACTTTGGTACTAACGATCCATAGAAATTGTTAGGACAACACCGTCGAGTGTTGTACAGGCGAAAATAAGAGCTGTCAGTAAAATCTAAGAATTACACGTTGCATTGGTACCAACGATGACTAGAAATTTTCAGGACTACACTGGTGAGTGTAGTACAGCAGAAAATAAGAGCTGTCAGTAAAATCTAAGAAATACAGGTTGCATTGGCACCAACGATGACTAGAAATTGTCACGACTACGCCGGTGAGTGTAGTACAACAGAAAATAAGAGCTGTCAGAAAAATCTAAAAATAAAATGTCTCTTCGGTACCAACGATCCATAGAAATTGTTAGGACTACACTGGTGAGTGGATTACAGCAGAAAATAAGAGCTGTCAGAAAAATCTAAGAATTACAGATCGCATTAGTACCAACGATTCATAGAAATTGTTAGGACTACACCGTCGAGTGTAGTAGAGCAGAAAAGTAGAGCTGTCAGTAAAATCTAACAATTACAGATCGCATCAGTACCAACGATGACTAGAAATTGTCAGGACTACACCGGTGAGTGTAGTACAGCAGAAAAGAAGAGCTGTCAGAAAAATCTAAAAATTAAATGTCACTTTGGTACCAACGGTTCATAGAAATTGTTAGGACTTCACTGGTGAGTGCAGTACAGCAGAAAAGAGGAGCCGTCAGAAAAATCTAAAAATTAAATGTCACTTTAGTACCAACGATTCATAGAAATTGTTAGGACTACACTGGTGGGTATAGTACAGCAGAAAATAAGAGCTGTCAGAAAAATCTAAAAATTAAATGTCACTTTGGTACCAACGATTCATAGAAATTGTTAGGATTACACTGGTGGGTATAGTACAGCAGAAAATAAGAGCTGTCAGAAGAATCTAAAAATTAAATGTCACTTTGGTACCAACGATCCATAGAAATTGTTAGGAGTACAACGTCCAGTGTAGTAGAGCAAAAAAGTAGAGATGTCAGTGAAATCTAAGAATTACAGATCCCATTAGTACCAACGATCCATAGAAATTGTCAGGACTACATCGGTGAGTGTAGTACTGCAGAAAATAAGAGCTGTCAGAAAAATCTATGAATTACAGATCGGATTAGTACCAACGATCCTTACGAATCGTCAGGACTACACCGAAGAGTGTACTACTGCAGAAAATAAGAGCTGTCAGAAAAATCTAAAAATTAAATGTCACTTTGCTACCAACAATTCATAGAAATTGTTAGGACTACACTGGTGAGTGGATTACAGCAGAAAATAAGAGCTGTCAGAAGAATCTAAAAATTAAAGGTCGCATTGGTACGAACGATCCATAGAAATTGTTAGGAGTACACCGTCGAGTGTAGTACAGGCGAAAAGAGGAGCTATCAGTAAAATCTAAGAATTACAGGTTGCATTGGTACCAACGATGCATAGAAATCGTCAGGACTACACCGAAGAGTGTACTGCAGCAGAAAATAAGAGCTGTCAGAAAAATCTAAAAATTATTGTTCGAAATGCTTCCAAGGATCCTTAGAAATCAACAAGACTACACCGGTGAGTGTAGTACAGCAGAAAAGAAGAGCTGTCAGTAAAATCTAAAAATTATTGTTGGAAATGCTTCCAAGGTTCCTTAGAAATCGTCAAGACGACACCAAAGAGTGTAGTACAGCAAAGAAGAAGAGGTGTCAGAAAAATCTAAGAATAACATGTCGCATTGGTACCAACGATGACTAGAAATTGTCAGGTCTACACCGGTGAGTGTAGTACAGCAGAAAATAAGGGCTGTCAGAAAAATCTAAGAATTACAGATCGCATTAGTACCAACGATCCATAGAAATTGTTAGGACTACACCGGTGAGTGTAGTACAGCAGAAAAGAGGAGCTGTCAGAAAAATCTAATAATTAAAGGTCCCATTGCTACTAACGATGCATACAAATTGCCGGGACAACACCGAAGAGTGTACTACATCAAAAAATAAGAGCTGTCAATAAAATCTAAGAATTACAGGTAGCATTGGTACCAACGATCCATAGCATTGTTTGGACAACACCGGCGAGTGTAGTACAGCAAAAAAGAAGAGCTGTAAGAAAAATCTAAGAATTACAGGTAGCATTGGTACCAACGATCCATAGAAATTGTTAGGACTACTGGTGAGTGTAGTACACCAAAACTGAAGAGCTGTCAGAAAAATCTAATAATTAAAGGTCCCATTGCTACTAACGATGCATACAAATTGCCGGGACTACACCGAAGAGTGTACTACATCAAAAAATAAGAGCTGTCAATAAAATCTAAGAATTACAGGTAGCATTGGTACCAACGATCCATAGCATTGTTTGGACAACACCGGCGAGTGTAGTACAGCAAAAAAGAAGAGCTGTAAGAAAAATCTAAGAATTACAGGTAGCATTGGTACCAACGATCCATAGAAATTGTTAGGACTACTGGTGAGTGTAGTACACCAAAACTGAAGAGCTGTCAGAAAAATCTAATAATTAAAGGTCCCATTGCTACTAACGATGCATACAAATTGCCGGGACTACACCGAAGAGTGTACTACATCAAAAAATAAGAGCTGTCAATAAAATCTAAGAATTACAGGTAGCATTGGTACCAACGATCCATAGCATTGTTTGGACTTCACCGGCGAGTGTAGTACAGCAAAAAACAAGAGCTGTAAGAAAAATCTAAGAATTACAGGTAGCATTGGTACCAACGATCCATAGAAATTGTTAGGACTACTGGTGAGTGTAGTACACCAAAACTGAAGAGCTGTCAGAAGAATCTGAAAATTAAAGGTCCCATTGCTACTAACGATGCATACAAATTGCCGGGACTACACCGAAAAGTGTTGTACAGCAGAAAAGAAGAGCTGTCAGTATAAATATAAGAATTACAGGTTGCATTGGTACCAACGATGCAGAGAAATCGTCAGGACTATACCGGTGAGTGTAGTACAGCATAAAATAAAATCTGTCAGAAAAATTTAAGAATTACAGGTAGCATTGGTACCAACGATCCATAAAAATGGTAAGGACTACACCGGTGAGTGTACTACTGCAGAAACGAAGATCTGTCAGTAAAATCTAAGATTTACAGGTAGCATTGGTACCAACAATCCATAGAAATTGTTAGGACTACTGGTGAGTGTACTACACCAAAACTGAAGTGCTGTCAGAAAAATCTAATAATTAAAGGTCCCATTTCTACTAACGATGCATACAAATTGCCGGGACTACACCGAAGAGTGTACTACAGCAAAAAATAAGAGCTGTCAATAAAATCTAAGAATTACAGGTCCCATTGCTACTAACGATGCATACAAATTGCCGGGACTACACCGAAGAGTGTACTACAGCAAAAAATAAGAGCTGTCAATAAAATCTAAGAATTACAGGTAGCATTGGTACCAACGATCCATAGAAATTGTTAGGACTACTGGTGAGTGTAGTACAGCAAAAAAGAAGAGCTGTAAGAAAAATCTAAGAATTACAGGTAGAATTGGTACCAACGATCCATAGAAATTGTTAGGACTACTAGTGAGTGTAGTACACCAAAACTGAAGAGCTGTCAGAAAAATCTAATAATTAAAGGTCCTATTGCTACTAACGATGCATACAAATTGCCGGGACTACACCGAAGAGTGTACTACATCAAAAAATAAGAGCTGTCAATAAAATCTAAGAATTACAGGTAGCATTGGTACCAACGATCCATAGCATTGTTTGGACTTCACCGGCGAGTGTAGTACAGCAAAAAACAAGAGCTGTAAGAAAAATCTAAGAATTACAGGTAGCATTGGTACCAACGATCCATAGAAATTGTTAGGACTACTGGTGAGTGTAGTACACCAAAACTGAAGAGCTGTCAGAAAAATCTAATAATTAAAGATCCTATTGCTACTAACGATGCATACAAATTGCCGGGACTACACCGAAGAGTGTACTACATCAAAAAATAAGAGCTGTCAATAAAATCTAAGAATTACAGGTAGCATTGGTACCAACGATCCATAGCATTGTTCGGACTTCACCGGGGAGTGTAGTACAGCAAAAAACAAGAGCTGTAAGAAAAATCTAAGAGTTACAGGTAGCATTGGTACCAACGATCCATAGAAATTGTTAGGACTACTGGTGAGTGTAGTACTCCAAAACTGAAGAGCTGTCAGAAGAATCTGAAAATTAAAGGTCCCATTGCTACTAACGATGCATACAAATTGCCGGGACTACACCGAAAAGTGTAGTACAGCAGAAAAGAAGAGCTGTCAGTAAAATATAAGAATTACAGGTTGCATTGGTACCAACGATGCAGAGAAATCGTCAGGACTACACCGAAAAGTGTAGTACAGCAGAAAATAAGAGCTGTCAGAAGAATCTGAAAATTAAAGGTCCCATTGCTACTAACGATGCATACAAATTGCCGGGACTACACCGAAGAGTGTACTACAGCAAAAAATAAGAGTTGTCAGAATAATCTAAGAATTACAGGTTGCATTGGTACCAACGATGCATAGAAATTGTCAGGACTATACCGGTGAGTGTAGTACAGCATAAAATAAAATCTGTCAGAAAAATTTAAGAATTACCGGTAGCATTGGTACCAACGATCCATAAAAATGGTAAGGACTACACCGGTGAGTGTACTACTGCAGAAACGAAGAGCTGTCAATAAAATCTAAGAATTACAGGTAGCATTGGTACCAACGATCCATAGCATTGTTTGGACTTCACCGGCGAGTGTAGTACAGCAAAAAACAAGAGCTGTAAGAAAAATCTAAGAATTACAGGTACCATTGGTACCAACGATCCATAGAAATTGTTAGGACTACTGGTGAGTGTAGTACTCCAAAACTGAAGAGCTGTCAGAAGAATCTGAATATTAAAGGTCCCATTGCTACTAACGATGCATACAAATTGCCGGGACTACACCGAAAAGTGTAGTACAGCAGAAAAGAAGATCTGTCAGTAAAATATAAGAATTACAGGTTGCATTGGTACCAACGATGCAGAGAAATCGTCAGGACTACACCGAAAAGTGTAGTACAGCAGAAAATAAGAGCTGTCAGAAGAATCAGAAAATTAAAGGTCCCATTGCTACTAACGATGCATACAAATTGCCGGGACTACACCGAAGAGTGTACTACAGCAAAAAATAAGAGTTGTCAGAAAAATCTAAGAATTACAGGTTGCATTGGTACCAACGATGCAGAGAAATCGTCAGGACTACACCGAAAAGTGTAGTACAGCAGAAAATAAGAGATGTCAATAAAATCTAAGAATTACAGGTAGCATTGGTACCAACGATCCATAGAAATTGTTAGGACTACTGGTGAGTGTAGTACAGCAAAAAAGAAGAGCTGTAAGAAAAATCTAAGAATTACAGGTAGCATTGGTACCAACGATCCATAGAAATTGTTAGGACTACTGGTGAGTGTAGTACACCAAAACTGAAGAGCTGTCAGAAAAATCTAATAATTAAAGGTCCTATTGCTACTAACGATGCATACAAATTGCCGGGTCCGTTTTGTTAACGTTAGCCAATCTGGATTTAGTGAGCTCCTGTTTGTAGTTGTAAGCCCGCTTTTTTATTAACTTCCCGATTCATAGGGAAGTTATGGTAATTACCCCGAAAATCGAAAATCGAATTTTTAACAGATCTTCACGTTTCATGGTCATTGGATTTATTTTAGACTATTTTTATCAAATTGTTGGTGTGTGTGTGTGTGTGTGTGTGTGTGTGCGCGCGCGCGCGCGCGCGTATGTCCGTTTCTATGATATCAAATTTTTCGTTAACGTTTTCAGAAAAAGTAATAACGCGATCAGAATAATGAATGATGCATTGGAAGTGCCCCGCTGCAACTTAGAGCTGATAAGATTTTGGTCAAGTTTGGTCAAGAAGTTTTTTAGTTTTTTAGTTTAAAAAAAAAATTTTTTTTTTCTTGAAAAATTCCAGAAGGATCGAGAGTGCGTCGCGGCCAATCGCGTGAGAAATCGGGCTCTGCGCAATGTCCTCTGCGCCGCTGGTTGGCTGATTGCCTCGCGTGCGAGTTTGTCGTCTTGGCGAGAATCGCGCCAGTCTTGGCGGGAGCGCGCTGTGCCACAAGGCTAACATGGCGCCCGAGCGCGCCAATTTCAGACATACCGCCCGCCTCGACTTGTCGACTTTCCGTGTTCGTATTACGTGATCAATTGTAGCGGTGATTTTAACGAACGGGTCCGAGACTGAAGTGAACTAGTGCAGTGAACATAAGTGATGTGCTAATTACGTCGAAACTGAATACCTGTGAAGTGAGTGATTGAAACAATGGAACGGGCGACGTAGCAAAACAATTGTGAATAGACTGAGTCATCGAGGCGCATTGATACTTTGCGTCGCGTACTACGCAGTAGTACTATGCGCGGTTGAGGTGCGCGGTGGCATTATCGACGCGTTCATTGATTCGTTCGCGTTGATCGGGAGAACAATCAATTTCGCAACTGGTCTTACGAGTTCGGTGGTTGCTGTGGCCAATTTCACGACTCGCACCTTCCCGTCAGCCCCCGGATTCGTCTCCGTGATGCGTGCGAGCTGCCACTGCGATGGAGGAGTCGTCTCGCCGACGATAATACAGAGACGGCCTGGCTCTAGATCCTCCTTCGGATGACGCCATTTTGACATCGTGGTGAGCCCGTGTAGGTATTCTCTCTGCCACTTCGTCCAGAACTGATCCCGTATTTTCGACACCATCTGCCAACGAGTCAGCCGGTTGCTTTCAGTGTCGAGCAGCGAGGGTTCGGGGAGAGAATTCAGCGCCGTGCCGATGAGGAAATGCCCTGGAGTCAGCGCAGTCACGTCTGTTGGGTCGTCTGAGAGAGCGGCCAGTGGCCTTGAATTAAGGCAGGCTTCCACCTGGGTGAGTAGCGTGGTCATTTCCTCAAATGTGAGGCGAGTCTCCCCTATGGTTCGCCGCAAGTGGAACTTGGTGGACTTCACCGCAGCTTCCCATAATCCACCAAAATGTGGTGCTGCGGGTGGGTTGAAGTGCCATTGTGTTCTCAGGTCACACATCTGACTCCTTAGACTTCTATTCTCTTCACAGTTGGCAGTGAAGAGACGGCGCAGTTCCTTGTCGGCGCCCAGGAAGTTTGTCCCGCAGTCACTGTACAGGTGGGCGCAGATGCCGCGGCGTGACACGAACCTACGGAAAGCACCCAAGAAGGCCTGGGCTGTATAATTGGATACAACCTCAAGGTGTACGGCTTTGGTGGCCATGCAAACAAAAACTGCTATGAAGCCCTTGTAGGCCTTGTGTCCCCGTCCAGATGTGGTGCGCAACCAGATTGGGCCAGCGTAGTCGACTCCGGTGCAGAAGAAGGGACGCGCCTGTGTGACTCGAGGCGCTGGCAGCTGTCCCATCATCTGGTTTGCTGGTTCCGCCCGCCATCGCAAGCAGGTCACACACTTCTGGATTGTGGCTTTGACAGCGGAGCGCCCTTTTGGTATCCAGAATCGCTGGCGAACAGTCCCCAAGGTTGCCTGGACGCCTCCGTGTAAGGTGGTGCTATGAACAAATGAGATGTACAATTTGGTGAGTTTGGAGTTTGGAGGCAAAATGATTGGGTGCATCTCATCTGGATTGAGGAGGGCGTTGCTCAGTCTGCCTCCGACTCTCATGAGACCGTTGCTGTCTAGTGTTGGACAAAGTGATGCCAGGTTGCTTTTGTTCGGCACGCCTTGTCCACTTGTTAAGTGTTTAATCTCCTCCCCATAGGCGCTCCGCTGCACCATCCGAATCCAACCTCTCTCTGCCTCTTCAATATCCGCAACGCTAAGGATTGGTGGCTGCGTGTCTTGAAGTGCACTCGGGTCAGGAGCCGTGGCTGGAGTTGTGCCATGGCATCGTCGAAGCCATCTCCGACACCATGCAGTGACACGCAGCAGCCGGGTGTACGAGGAGAATCGGAGCAGTACGAAGTTGTCTTCTTCGGGCTTCCCCCTTTTGGCGATGGCAGCGACGATGGGTCCCCTTGCTTCTGGCAGCTGCTCTAGGTTGGCGAGTCCTGATGGGGTGAAGCTGTCAGTTTGTCGCAGGAACTCCGGCCCCTGCCACCACAGGTCCCAGCTGAGCAGTTGTGACGGCGTGAGTCCTCGTGAAGCACAATCGGCTGGATTGTTCACGCCAGCCACGTGGTGCCATTATGCCTCTGGGATTCTGCGCTGGATGTCAGCAACTCGATTGGCCACGTACGTTTTCCAGCGGGATGGATGGGCTTGGATCCAACCTAGAGCCACCGTGGAGTCCGACCACAAGTGCAGTGGAGTGTCTTCGAGGTTGAGAGTGGTGACTGTGCGTTGTGTGAGACGTGCCAGTAGGTGTGCTGCGCACAATTCGAGGCGAGGTAAGGATACTTGCTGCAGCGGAGCCACCTTGCTTTTTGCTGTGACTAGTGCGACGCTCCATTGCCCCTCCGCCTCTTTCGTTCGCAGGTAGATGACGGCTCCGTAAGCTCGTTCTGAGGTATCTGCAAAACCATGGAGCTCTCCTTGCCTCGGACGGGCACTGTGAAATAAGGGTCGAGGTACCCTCACCTTTTCTAGCTGCTTGAGGTCCGCACAGAAAGTTCTCCACTCACTTGCCTGCGGGGGTGGCAATGGGTCGTCCCAACCGAGAGCCAACAACCACGTGGATTGTATTGTGATCTTGGCTCGGACCACGACAGGGGTGAACCATCCCAATGGGTCGAAGAGCTGGGCTGCTTTTGAGACGACGCTTCGCTTTGACATTGATTGTGCTTCCTCATCTGCAATGACGAAGAAGAAGCAGTCCTCTCGTGGTGACCACTGGAGGCCGAGCGTGGAGTGGATTGCGTTTGTCCAAGTCTTTGGTTCGTCTTGGACAGACGAGGGCGGCGCTGCAGGATCCTGGCTGGACTGTGTCGTGACGTTGTGCAGGCCTAGCACGTTGGACGCCCATTTCTGAAGAGGGAAGCCGCCCGCCTTGCACAGCTGTTGAAGCTGCGTTGCTGTTTCCTTCAAGGCAGAGATGGTGTCGGCTCCCGTCAAGATGTCGTCTACGTATGTGTCGTGTCGAAGTGCTAGTGCGCCAAGGGGATGCTGGTCACCTTCATCTTCTGCCAGCTGGTGCAACGTCCTCACTGCAAGATACGGTGCGCACGACAAGCCATAAGTGACCGTGTTTAATTGGTATTCACTCACGTGCTCAGCTTCGGTGTTTCTCCACAGGATCCTCTGGTGATTGCGGTCCTCTGGATGCACCAGTATCTGCCGATACATTTTAGTGATATCGGCCGTGAGGACAAATTGGTGTTTTCGCCAGCGCAGTAGGACGTCTGCAAGCAGTGGGAGAAGGTTTGGACCCACGTGCAGGCTGTCATTCAATGACAGCTGGGATGGCTCGGACCAGGAACCATTGAACACCACCCTCAGTTTCGTTGTGGCACTGTTGGGTTTGAGGACTCCATGGTGTGGCAGATAGTGCACTTGGTGGTTATCGGTTGGTTCCATTGCCAGTGACATGTGGCCCAGTGTCTGATACTCCTCGAGGAAGTCTCGGTACAGTGCCTTGAAGTCTTCACTTCTGTGGAAGCGCTGCTCCATTCTCCTTAGGGAGTGCCACGCTGCTGCTCGTGAACCCAGTGTGATGGGACCAGTGTTCCGGAACGGTAGTCGCACCTGGTAGCGACCCTCTGGAGTGCGTGAGTGAGAGGATGCAAAGTGGGTCTCGCACTCCATCTCCTCTGCAGTGAGTGTCGAGCGAGCGTCCTGAAGTTCCTCCTGCTCCCAGAATTTCCGTACCAGCGAGCTCAAGGAATCGCCAACAACTGCCTGGTGCACTTGAGCATGGGCTGAGGTGGTTGATAGGCCTGCCAGTCCGGTGATTATCCACCCAAAGATTGTTGATTGGCCGATAGGCTCGTTCAATTTACCCCTTCTTAACCCTTCTCTTATAATGGCAGGGTATACATCGGCACCGAGCAGGACTTCGATTGGCTTTGACTGTGCGGGAATGGGATCCGCCAGTTTCAGCCCTTTCAAGTGGCTCCAAGTGCGTTGTTGAGTGGTACGACCGAGTGCATATCCCGAGAGTTTCTGCAGTACGATTGCCAAGACTTTGAGTGTACTGCCCTCGCTGGTGGAGATGTCCAGGACGACTCGACCTCGTGCTCTTGCAAGCTGCTGGCCTCCGACTCCAAAAATGTCCACCGCCGATGCTGTTCTTGGCAACTGGAGTCGTTGTGCCAGCCCCTCGCTGACCATCGAAATTTCAGAGCCCTGGTCAATGAGGGCTCGAACTGCTTGCCTTCTGCCGTGCCTATCTGTAACATGAATCAAGGCAGTAGCGAGCAATACTTCACCGGCCATGTTGCAGCAGTCGAGAGTGTGGTGAGTCGTTTTTCTTGGTGACGGGCCATCTCGATACGCATCATGAAGCGATGAATGATGCTTCTCCCCACAGGATAAGCAGCTCTTCGTTGACGGACAAGAATTACAGGAGTGTTCACCGAGGCAGTTGATGCAAAGACGGAGTTTCTCCACGAGGTGCCTGCGTTCCGTTGGTGAAAGGGCCTTGAACTCCTTACACAGTATTGTGAAGTGGTCCTTTCCACACTTAGCACAGGTGGGTTTCGGGCTCTGTTGTGCGTGATTGGCTCGTACAGTTCTTGATGTGCTTTTATGTTTTGGGAGATCGTGATTTGAGCGTGCTCCTGAAGATCTACCCTGACTCTGACTCTGACTGGTCGATCGGCTGGATTTCATGAACGAGGACTCGGGGGATGCTTCCAGCTGCTGGCGTTGCTTCGTCAGAAAGTCCTTCAGGGTTGCGAAGGACGGAGGATCCTTGGAACTGGTGATCCCTTCCTCCCATTTGTCGCGAGTCACGGGGTCGAGCAGGTTGACGACTGAATAGACAAACCAATCTTCAGTTTCATTGATTGGCCTTCCCAGTCCTTCCAGGGTGTTCACCACAGATGAAACTCCTTTCTGTATGTTGGCGATCTCTTCTGGTGAACTCTCTCTCATTTTGGGGAGAGAGGCTAATTTGTCGAGACAGGATCTGACGAGGATTCTTTTGTTCTCATATTGTTCCGTTAGGATCGTCCACGCGCGATCGTAGTTTTCATTGGTGGTGGGCAAATCCTTGACGAGATCCGCCGCTTCCCCTCGAAGAGCACCCTTGAGGTAGTGTAGCCGATCAACCGCACTTAGTTTCTTGTTGCGCTCGACTATTGATTTAAATAGATCCTTGAAGGCTGGCCACTCTACGTACGTCCCGTGGAACTCTGGCAGTTGCATTCGTGGTAGTGGAGCAGACCCAGCATCTGGTTCGTCCTTAGATTCAACCACCGCTGTCGAACTTCTACCCACATCACTGTACTTCACGGACAGGTCGTGAAGCACGCTTCGCTGGTACGCGTATGACTCTTCGACTTGATCCGCGATTTTCTTGACTACGTAGTCAGTTGTTTTAAACACCTCTCTCCTTTTGTACAGGATTATGTGGTTGTTCTGTTGGAATTCGGCCCAGTACTTCTCGAGGAGATTGATTCTGGTCAGGACAACTCCGGCAGTAATCTTGGATTGCGCTCCTGCCTTTTTGAAGTTCTCCAACGTGCGCTCAATCTTCCCCGTGAGATCTTGCTGGACAAGGAGTAAGTCTTCTGGTTGTAGGTCCATTTTGATACGAGTTTGGTTGTTGAATGGTTCCTCACTGGACAAGAAGACTGATTCACCACTGGCTTCACTGGTTTATCGAAGAATCCGGCTCGAAGGACCAAAAATGTTAAAAACTAAGCGGTCTTGGTCGACCACGAGGAGGAACAAGTGAGATGGAATGAATGAGATGAGTGAAAGGAGAACGGATGAACAAGTAGAGCGAACGGATGGAGTGAGTGAGACAAAGAATATGGGTTGTTTCGGAACGCGTGGGAAAATTAGTCAGGAAGATTTTGAACAACCACTTTTTATTCACTCGAAAGGGTGAGAGTCACTTTTTAATGGTCACACAAACTATGTACAAAAAATGTAATAAATAACGCTTGAAGGAGCGAATTTACTTAATTTAAATGTACCTACGCGTACCGCGAATTGAACTAAAACGTTATCAAGAAACCGGTTTAACAACGCACAGTTTTTGAATCGATTTTAGCGAGAGCGATGAGTTAATGAGCGATCTATGGCTACGTTAACTGAACAATGATCAGCGAATTATCGTTCAGGGAACTAAGAGCGGTCTCTTAGCCGGTCGATAATCGATCAGTCAGCGGCGACCAATAGCGTGGCGCGCTGCTGATCGAACATCGATAGTGTCGAGTCGCGCGCGGCAGCCAATAGTTGAAGGAGCGGTCGATAGCTCGTTGATATCGATCGACAGAAACGGCCAATCCCAAACATGGGTAGATTCCGGATTCTTGATAAATAACTGTATATTTAGCACTGTACTTAGTACAATTGTCAGCCATACGAAATTACAAATGAAAACAATACTGTACAATAAATGGAATTTTAAAGAGAGATACAACTGATTACTGGCGGTGTTTTAGCAATGATTGCGTAAAAGAGTGAGAGGTCGCGGGTTTTCCCTCCTTTTATTATCTCTTCTCCTTCTGGAACATTCGTCATGCGTCACCGTTTCCGGGAATCATTCGTGAACGTTCCAGAAGGATCGAGAGTGCGTCGCGGCCAATCGCGTGAGCAATCGGGCTCTGCGCAATGTCCTCTGCGCCGCTGGTTGGCTGATTGCCTCGCGTGCGAGTTTGTCGTCTTGGCGAGAATCGCGCCAGTCTTGGCGGGAGCGCGCTGTGCCACAAGGCTAACATGGCGCCCGAGCGCGCCAATTTCAGACACCATCAAATAAACAAACGTAATTATATATATTTCATTTTTTTTTAATTATGCAGTTAATGCTAATGTTACCGCTTACAACTAACGAATCGGGAAGTTCTTTGTGTGGCTCGTGGAGAGTCACACACAAAATTAAAAAAAAACCATTAATAGCTGTATGCCTCACTAGCAATGCGTACCACTAACCTTTTCGCAAGAGCAGTTCTACCCGCGAGCTCGCGAAGCGAGCGAGCAACAATAACCAGCTAGTTTCTTTAGTTATTTCCCCAATGCGGTCAGCGAAGAAGCTACAGCCTGTGCGTTGTAAATCACGTCTGTGTTTACGTCTTAAGCGTACAAGAGCGGTCAGTAGTGGGTCATCAGGGAGATGAGGTCGAGTAGATTTTTCAGTATATAATGCAGCTCTTTTTAATGAGGCCTGGAGGAATGAACTGAGTGATCTAATGGCCCCATCAATGGCGCTTCGGTCTGATAGAAAGCCAGTCAAATTATGTTTGTTGGTTAATTTTTTGAAAACTTCCCAGTCATAAGCAACATTAATGTTTGGAGCAAACATGGTAGAATTTAATGGAGTAAGTTGAATAGGACTGTGGTCTCTGGGAAGCTGTTCGATGAGCGAACAGTCAAAATCGCCCGGAGTATTAACTAGAAAAATGTCTAGGATTGAAGAAGAAGTGCGATTACGAAACGTAGGTTCGGGTGGAGTCAATAATCTGTGTTTAGCCTTTATAAGATGGTCGAATAAGATTTTGCCGTTTCTGTTTGCACGACTATTTCCCCATAGTGAGTGTTTGGCGTTTAGGTTGCCGCCAAGAATATAAGGATATTTAAGCCTTTTTTTTAGCGTGAGGTAAATGCTTTTACGCATACCCCGAACCCCCTGGGAGAAATACGAGGTTATGTGGGGCTACGTGGCCAGGAGGGCTCACAATACCCACTAAAAACCTCACGACAACCTTCCCTAAGCTATTCGGGGGCGGCTGGGATCTCTAAAGAACACAACCAGCCATCCCCCTTCGCCCTTGGCCCTGTGTGAGGCCTCGTCCCGGGGGGAGAGAAGCTCCCCCCAGCAATACCTACGCTATCAGGGTGTAAGCAGGTTGCCCACTTACACCCCCCTTCCCTGGGCCGTTCGGTGGGCTTCGCGAGTCTCCAGCTCGCTCCGCCCAACGACCCCCGGTGACTCCGTTCCTCGCTCGAGGAGCCCTTCAAAGGGCTCTCGGCCGAAGGACGAAGTCTCCGCGCGCGACAAGGAGGGACGAAGGCGCGCGCCCCGCCCGCGTTCGCCCCTCCCCCACTCCCACCCCCTCCCCCCCGACCCAACGATCTTTACGTCCCCCCGAGGGGACAGAGGAAAGGGGGCGGGAATAGTCCCCCCATAAAAGAGCAACCGCTCTGGGATGCATCTTCGGGGGAGGCGGGAAGGACTTAACGAGTCCCGCCTACCCCGGTCCGTCGCCTGCCCCGTAGCGTGGGGCGGGCCGCTCGGCGAGGACGCCTCGCCAGAGCAATCCTTCTCTCGGAGAGGGGGTCGGCCTCCCTCTCCCTTTCTGCCACCTCCTTCCGCTGCATCACCTCCTCGCAGAAGGAGGTCACGGTCTTGTGCGACCTCTCCTCGCCAATCATGTGGTCGACCACGGCCGACAACGAGAGGTCGCCTCCAATCTCGCTTCTTAGGACACCGCGCGGCGACGACCACGCTGGACACTCTTCCAGCGTGTGCCGCTCCGTGTCCAAAGCCTCCGGACAGTGGTGGCACCGTTCGGTGGGTTCCCTCTTGATCCACGCCAGGTACCGGCCGAAACATCCATGGCCGGTTAACACCTGGGTGGATCTGTAG
The DNA here is from genome assembly GCA_963971365.1 of Lasioglossum villosulum. Lineage (NCBI taxonomy): Eukaryota > Metazoa > Arthropoda > Insecta > Hymenoptera > Halictidae > Lasioglossum > Lasioglossum villosulum. Next base: position 33,903,622 of record OZ020495.1, read on the forward strand.
GTGAGCCTTACTCGCCTCTCGCACCATTCTTCCAGAATGGGAGGAGGGCCCGGACTATTGGCCGGCCCGTATTGGCGGCCAGAGTTTCCGACCGCCACAGGGCCAGCGACTCCTGCCGGGCCTGGCGCTTCACTTCTACAATCCTGGCCTCCTCGTCCGGGTCCGCTTCTCCCGTGCGCAACGAGCGGACGGTCAAATACCAAGCCGTCCGCTCCCTTGCCTGATGGTGCAGGGGTATCAGACCTGCGAGGAGGCACGCCGCCTCGGTGGAGACGGTGCGATAGCCCCGTATGGTCCGCAAGGCCAGCCGGCGCTGCACTCTGTTGCAGAGTGTTTTACTGCGCCGGCTGACCGACAATGCGTCGGACCACACGGGTGCCCCATATAGGAGCTTGCTATGCACCACCCCCGTATAGAGGCGGCGGGCCCATCCGTCCATCGGGCCCCCCAATATTGGGCAGCAGTCTCCCTAAGGAGGCCGCCACCGCTTAAGCCTGGGGGGCCAACCGACCGAAGTGCTTCTCGAAGCGCCAGCGACTGTCGAGAGTCAGGCCCAGATACTTCATCTCCTGCCTGACCTCGACAACGGCATCACCTACCTGGATCCCGAGTTGGGGCGGCGGCCGCCGGTTCGGAGGCAATGCGTGTAGCCACATCGCCTCCGTCTTACCGGCGGCTATCTTGAGCCCCAACCCCTCGATCCTACCCACCACGAAGTCCACCACTACAGCCGCCAAGGCTATCGTTCTCCTCCATGTCTCCCCCTCCACGACCACCAGTGTATCGTCCGCATAGCAAATCACACTGGTGTCGCGGGGGAGAGTAGCAGGATATTTAAGCCTGGAGATTGCATCAAGGAAGCGTGAATTAATGGTATTTCGGGGGGATTGTACGCCGCCACCAAGGTTAACCCCGGGGAAATGAGTCTTATGCAAACAGTCTCAATGCTATCGAACTGCGGGAGATCGATAATGTTGAAACCAATGGAATTTTGAACCAGAATGATTACGAACAACTTTTGTGGGTTTTTGTGCTCGCTGTGCCTCGTGTGAGTATTGGGTGACCGGTGATTTGTACTCGGATGACGAGGTAGGAGGGATTGCCGCGGGATTAGCGGAGGTGCCGTGCCGGGGATGCTGACCTTGGTGACGATCGAGGGGGTCAAGGGTCGTGGACGGATTCGATCGTTGCTTCCGCTGCGATCGTTGATTCTAGGCCGGATCTATCGTAATGCAGGTGACGCACCATACATTCAATTTCCCCGTGCAGGTTTTCTCGAGGAACGAGCAAGGTGACGTACCAAGTCGTTGCTCTCGAACTCGTGGACGACTCGTCTCACGGGTGTGTAGGTGACTCACCGTACACTCCAACCTTTCCTAGATGTCTGCTAGAAGGGTGACGCACCTCTTCTAGGTTGCTTTATGTCTCTTTCGAGGACGATTCGTCTCACGAAATCTGACAGACAGGAGCGGGGTGCAGGAGCGGATGCGGGGTTCGCACTGCGAACGGATTCGGGCCGCTTATCAGCAGCGATCTTTTGGGATAGGCGGAGAAATACTCACAGAGCGATTCCTCGGTGTTGCTGGTGGTCGCTAGATACCTCTAGGTGAGCTCGGTCCGGATACAACTCGGAGACAGGTCGATTTTGATGTGTTTCGGGGTGGTTTATATAGTAAAGTTTGGTGATAAGGGGTGAGGTCGCGGCAAGGTGTTTTCCGTGACGTATAATATCCGGTTCCCGCCAAATTCGTGGATTTTCGTATCCGGTTCCCGCGAATTCGTATTTCTAGGAGAGGGGTAAACGCGGTAAGGGTGTTGCGAGACGGTGCCGGGGAGCCGGTGGTTTCTTACGGGGTTCGGTGTTCTTCGGGTTTGTTCGGGGAAGCTCGGTCGGATATTTAGTAACAGAGCTGCTCGGTACAGGTCTGTTACACTTCAACCAGGTTTCGGTTATCAGAGCAACGTTGATGTTATGTTGCTGCAGATAAAGGGCCAGATCCGTATATTTATGAAGTATGGAGTTTGCATTCCATAAGAGAATTTTGGGGTAATTTATTGCTGCGAAAAGGAGTTAGCAACTTGCATGAACGCCATAAATTTTTCCGCCTCCGTTTTACATAATTTTAATTTACTTAGCAGGTTTTTCGCTGCGAGCAGAATTTTATTGATATTGCACAGTTTTGCAATCTCGGAGAAGACAATCATTGTTTCCTCCACCATGGGTTGAGAGGAAGGGTTATTTGGATTTAGATGTTGATTCAAAGTCTCATTGTAAGGGGTCGTTTGATTGTACTCAACGCCGTGAGGTGAGTTTAATTTATTTGCAGTGAGCGCACTGCTATACGACACATTAGGACGTCTTATTGCATCGATTAACGGTTTTTTAGGTCCTACAGAAGGCGAGATGGGAACGAGAGGCGTTCCCACCGGTGGAGAAGTTCTCTTGATCCGCTTCTCAAGATAGTCCAGAAGGGCGGGGCATTTGGAGTAGTTAGCGGTGTGTGAACCATTGCAATTGGCACACAAAGGTGTTTCAACCATCTCAGAAGAGCAATCTGCGGAGCCATGTGAGCCAGCGCATTTGACGCACTTGGGTGGATACCCACAGTTAGAGGACGAGTGCCCGAAGGCCTGACATCTATAACATTGTGTAACCACTCTGGTTACACACCAATACAGTACAGTAGTGGCTCTCAATGAGACAGCCGTGATGTCACGCGTAATCCTCATCATAGACAAGGATCGCAGGTGTAACATATAGGTAATATAATGCGCACGCATCGACCCCCCTCTCTCGTCGATCACGATCGAAGGAGGTCGATGCGAGCAGAAAATTCGGACTCTGCGTCTGGACTCGATCCGATAAGAACGCACGAGTATTGCGTCTTTGAGATTTCAATCATCTTGTACGTTGCCAAGCAGGCAGTCATATTCAAACTTTAATAGAATCATATTAATTTATACGTTATAAATCGTGAACTGCCAAGAAGGCGTGATATTTAGCATTTGAATAAAGTCTAATTAACAATTAAAGAACATTATAATATATGTTCTGTGTTGTGCAAATACGACGATCAAATTAGATCGACGTGTAAGCCCGCGTGAAGGGCAAATTGATTTATAGTGCGTACGATCGTCAAGCTATCCATATTGCATTGAATTCAGATAATCAAAAGGGATTTATTTCAGTTTGTTTAACGAGTAATGAACGTGAATCACGTCAGAATTGAATTTAAAGTTGAATATCGTTGATTGGAAAAGAATAGTGCTACTTATTATGCGATTTGTATCTCATTGAGAGAAAGGCAGGTTGCCACAATTATGTTCCATGGTTATTACGAGGAGATATTAAACTGAAAATCAGTTGTGATAATTTAGTATTGTATAGTTGTGTAGAACTTTACTTTGTCGTGAGGTTCGCGAATAGCAATGGTCAAATCGTTCGTTTATCGGGAAGAAGCGTGAGTACGCTGTGACGTGGCAGGTTTTGCCGACGTCCTTCCGAACCCTTAACGAAGGACCGGGTCACCTCGAGCAGTGCCGAAACGAAAGGGCCGTTGCGATCGCTCTCCCTGGGAAAATCCGAGTACCAGTGGCAGAGTATTAACGCGTTTTAAACGTCGCGCCACTGAGCGCAACGCAAAGTTACAGGATCGTAGCCGGACTCCACGAAGGAACCCGGTACCTAATTCCGACAGCTAATTGGCGAAAATACCTCGCGACGAGGCACTCAAAGGACCTATCGCAGCACCGATGCCGTACCGAACATGTCGCGATTGGAGCGAGCCCAGGCCAGCAAGCCTGGAGGAGCGGACGAGGACCTCGTGAATCGGAGACGACCACTCCCTCCGTCCCGTCGGCCCCTCACCCGGAGTAGATCACGAGCAGACTGCCGGACCGGCTCGTACCAACCTCGAGGCGCGCGGCGGAAAATCAGGGCACACCGTCTTCGGAGATCGACAAATTGCCGAAGACAAGGGGGCTCCCCAATTGAGAAGCGCCCCTGCCGCGAGAACCCCTGCGATAGGCGCGAGCGTCGCACCGTCGGAATTAGATGAGGGAGTAGGGGGACGCCCCACTTCCGCGTTCCCGAGCCGACGCGAAGTAGGTCACTGTGCCACAGGATCTTGCCGAAAGTAGTCCAGTTTAACGATTGCTTATTATAAAGTATTTTGCACTGCCGTACCCAGAGGTGTCCTGTGACTGCCGATTTGGTAAGTGCCGGTCAGGTTCTGTGTAATATTTTGTGAACGGTTCGTGATGGCTCGGGGCGTGTTCGCGGATCACACTTTCGCGTCGTAATCACGCGTCCGTCTGCGTAGCCGGGAAACGTGGAAAAGTGCACGCGGCGCGTCGAGACGGCCGTGAAAAGCCACGTTGCCGAGAACCTTCCATCCGGAGGAAGGCGGGACGTGCCGAATTAGGAAAAATATCGTTCATCCTCGGCGCCGTCCACGGTGGGACGACGCGACGTGCCCGATCGTTTTTCGCTCTTATCGTACTTTGCCGCGTCCTTTAGCCAGTCGCCGATTATTGCCGCGTACGACACAAAGCGCGTGGTAGTTACGTCACCATTTATAGGTGAAAGAGTTCCAGTGGATCTCATTGTTGTATACCTTTAATTAAAAGAATATATTTTGTTCCACCCGATATCAATCTCCAACAATTATTTTATTTGTTATCGCCTATCCGCCATCCAGTGCCTGGAAGCACGAATCCATTACAATAGGGACATCGAGTTTTGTAACCGACCCGGTGTAGGATAATATATTGCCCGAGTTCAAAGCATTTCGAATCAAGTCACTAGTGACCCCAGACTACTACAGAATTGCCATGACCACGTATTATGCTCTGCCAATTCTGTGTAGGTAGGTCTGCTAGTTACGGTGTACGGCACTGACATACGGGGTCGATCGCCATCCCTGTGATCATACAGCAGTGCCGATCGAGACGCTGTAGTGTCAGCTTTGATTTTCGCGCATTTAATTAAATAGGGCATCAGATTACTGCAGAATTGCCATGACCACGTATTGTGCTCTGCCGATTCTGAGTAAGTAGATCTGAGTGCAGCAGTGGGCATTGTACTGACATGCGGGATCGATCGCCACACCTGTGATCATACAGCAGTGCCGATCGAGACGCTGCATTGTCCGCAGTGTTTCTTTGAGCTGATACATTGAACAGGAAGGGAATAATTGATCCAGCTAGTGGATGCGATTATCATTTAAAAAATAAGGTGGTAAAATAGTCTGGTTACAATTGAGAGTAGTTTACCCTGGATTGGAAGTTATTCCAGTAAATCCTGGTGTAAAAGAGGTAGTGCACCTTGCGTATTTTATTCAAAGTTACTCCGTTGGAAAGAAAACTTTATATATGCAATATGGGGAATCTATATTGCGTTTACCTCCTATTGGGATACATGAAACAGGATTTAGATCATTGGATCTTAGCTCCTCCATGATTTCTGAGGGGTCCATACGAGGGAGCCCCTTCAGCGTTGCAGAAAGCATTTTTCACTGTTTACAGTGAAGGTGTGGATAGGGAGCTGTGACTTCTCCAGTTTCTTCTTCAGATCTTTAAAGTCAGCAATGGTGCTCAGTTGAACGCGGACTCTAGATCCCAAAAATTTTAATTTAAATTCCTTGCCGTAAGCTTCGGCCAAGGATTTGGTAAGACGAGGAATGTTACCGTCAAAGTTAGAAATATATAATGGAGCCGACGGTGACGGCTGAGAGTTTCCGGCAGTCGGAAGAGCAGAAGATTTGTTGTTGCTAGGTGTAGCAGCGACATTGCAAAGCGATGGGCCCCCGTGTCTTATGTTCGGTTTTAGAGGGGGGAAATCCATGTTATCAATCTTGAAGGAACTGAGAAGGTTGAAACGGTTTGTAACGGGGACATTGGGTTTTGCCCCAATGTTGCTAGGAGCATTCATTTCAATATTTAGAGTCAGGCTGTCTGGAGGAGACGGGGAAGGGGAATCTTCGACTCCGGTTATTTTCGGTTTTTTGTTCTCGTGTAGCACCACACTTAGGTCATCCGGGGGTGCCCGAATTAAGGTTGAAACGTCCGTTACCGTTCGAAAAACAAGCAGAGGGTTATTTACCGAATCTAACACCGTGACAACATTTACATCGGTGTTCAATGGAGACAAATTTGTTTCAGAGGGAGAAAACTGGAGAAGAGGAGCATCCGTGACGGGTGCAGAAGAAGTGAGAAGATCAGCAATTTGATTGTCACTTTTTCCAGATAGAACTACGCTGGAAAGCGAGGGGGGAAAATCAATAGTTAAATGTTGTTGAAGAAAGTTGTCCTCAGGTGAGGTACTGAAAAGCTGAGCAACGGCAGGAGCAGAGAGAGAGTCCGTGCAATAATAGGTCTGCTGGGAGCAGTATTTACATCTCCAACCTTTTGTGGATGCACAAAGGGGAAAGAAGTTTGCTCACAAGAATCCGTTATCTCATTGCCTAAAGTAACAGGCACCAGGGATGTTTGGGAAGAGCTGGCTTTTCCCGAAGCAGAAATTGTACTCTTGGAGACAATCTTGACCTTCTTCACTTTAGATGAGGCCGGAAGAACTAATCCAGGAGCGAATTTTTTATCCACACTGGGATCCAATGGGGATCTCTTAAAATGTTCACTTTTGCGCCTTACATGCGGCCTTTTGTTTAATAAAGACACCGACGGGCGGCCGTCCGCCACGAGGCCGAGAGTTCACAAAGTGGTTTTAAATCACTCGCGACGAACACTGAAGTATTTTAAGGGCACCGTCTGGTCGCGTGACCTTGACGAATTGATCGTCACGCTAAATCGGATGAGCGGCCGGTAGATGAAGCTGAATTAGGGGGCGTTGGGTACACTTTCTAAAGTTGATACGCTCCCGGCGGAGACAGCATTCACTAAAGAGAAAACATGTACACAGCCGGTAAGTTAGGCTTCGTAATCAACTGTGACGTCACAATTCAGCTGCCGATGGAAAAGCGTCGGTGTGCTCGAGTGAGACTGTGTGGCGCGTACACACCGTTCGGCCGGCGCGTTCGTGTGCCTACGAGCATCGCAAGGGTCCGGGAGTAAACGTCTGAATTCGCTATAAAGCAAAGACTAGGTTTCTTATTAGTCAAAATCGATAGATAAAAGTTCAATCTAGGGTGGTATTTGGATAAAAGTCCGACTTTTACGTTCACGAGTAATGTTTTTGCAATATTCGGCAGTGCGCCCGTCAGAGAGGCTATGGACGCTGGCGGCTGCTTGCAGCGTCGGTGTGCTCGAGTGAGACTGTGTGGCGCTACGCACTGCTCGGACGGCGCGTACGTTTTCCTACGATATAATATAAAATCATACGCGTGGAAAACCACGCGCGACAGAAGTGAAACTTCTTGCAGTCTAGTAATGAATTATCAAAATTTTTGACGCAAAGAAGGACACTGTATGGTAGATGCTTTGAACTATGTCTCTTTCTTGCCAATACGCTGTCCTCGTTTGTGTCAAAAGTTTTGTTCGTTCATTAGTACAGTGCAACAACAAGATGGTAAAAATTGTATTTTTAAAATACAATTTTTACGCAAAACAATTGGATTTCGATTAAACTTTTAATGAAAAAGGGTGTTTCGGTTGTAGACCACAAGATAGATCATTATCAGTAAAATATATATTTATTTTGATATATCAGATAATTAATTATAATAATTGTATACGACGACGCGTCCACGACCGTCACCGCGTCTCCCTCGTCGACCGCCTCTGCCGGCGTAGCTCTCTTATAATTTGTCTCTGGAACATAATAATATAAATATAAAATAAATAATATAAAAATAACGTATATGTAGTAAAATAATATTCAATTGGATAACTCACCATTTGCGTGTCCGTTAATTTCGGCGTTGCATCTTCCTCAATTTTGGGTCCGATGTTTTCCTTGGGCTGTAACACAAATAATAATGATTAATAATGTATGTAACATACACGTACATGGTCAATAGTTGATAATGTATCGTATACTCACTGGTACTTTTCGGTGCCCCAAAAATAAGTTGGCGAAGACCGTTGCCGTGGCTGGTAATGCTCGAGCCGTCGCCGGTGGTGCTCTGTCCGCCTCCACCGCGGCCGCGGCGCTTATAAAATTGCTTCTGCAGTTCTCACAGGATTCGTATCTGCAACATATAAATATTATATTAATATAGCGAAGACCTAAAATAACGGATATGTGGTAGGAAGATGTTCAGTTTTTGTAACTCACTATTTGATCATCTGTTGCATTGGTTGGAGAGGTCGGCGATTTTCCGCCGGCGTGGTATCTTCCAGTTTTTGTAACATACAAAATATATATCAATTATTAATAATCAATTGTTAGTAATCTTAATGTTAGTGCACAATCGAGTAATTTTTTTTTGTTACGGATGAGGGGGGAAATGACATCACGCACACCCCCCGAAGGGGGTAATGTGGGACTCTGGCCGCGAATTGTCAGCGTGCCCATACCCACTAAAAACCTAAACCTCACCCGGGACGGCTAATAAGACGCCCCTCTAAGTACTATCTTTTACCCGATCCGAACCGAGACATGCGGTCCCATTGTCCACATTCGTCACATGTTTCGACGATCGCCACGTCTTCGAGTACCACACCTGTGGTACATTCGTGGCAGACAGTCCAGATGTTACGTGACTAGAACAGAAACAACACATACATAAACGAAAAACGAAAAAATGCTCAATAAACTTCAAAGTATGAAAAGTAGAATTTCAGTTGTGTGTTTACATCGTTAGCTGATGCTGGATCTGCTGTTGCCTCAGAATCGTGCACTCCGTTCTCGTTTCAGTCATCGTCAATATGGGAATCTGTTTTTCGAAAAACAACATATTTTAATTAATTTTGATAGTTTTGCGTAATTACAATTATTGAACAATTTTAAATGAATCAGCGATTCTGCACACTCGTTTGCAAGTGTACTGCCCGACGTCGGACAGCTCTAGGATTGTATACGATCCTAGAGCTGTGATTGTAATCACTTTACAATCTTTTTATTAATCACCAGCTGATCGAGGCAGTGGTGTTGCACTGGCAAGTGCAACTCGACGTCGGAAAGTTGCAACTGTTTTCAATCGCTGAAATGAATCAGCGATTCTGCACACTCGTTTGCAAGTGTACAGATCGAGGTCGGACAACTTTTGGATCGTATACGATCCTAAAGCTGTGATTGTAATCACTTTACAATCTTTTTATTAATCACCAGCTGATCAAGTCAGTGGTGTTGCACTGGCAAGTGCAACTCGACCTCGATTAGTGTCAACTTTTCTTGCGTATCCTCTTGGCATTCTTTTGCGTTTTGGCCAAGGCTGTGTTTTTGCGTTGTTGTTCCATTTTGTATAGAATTTCTGGAGACTCGTTTTTGAACTCTCTCCGTAAACGAGATAACACTTCTTGTGTGTTGTATTGAATTACAGCAGCATTGCATCTTGCTGTGTACGATCCCCTTAGGCCGAAATTTATTCTTTTTCCGCCAATGTATTTTGCGATTACATTATTAAAACTTTCCACCGGATTATTGTTGCTTTGCTGGAGGAGACTCTCTGCATTCGCCGCCAGGCGTGCAATTATTTCTTGTATCTGTTGATACACTCCTACATGCAATAATTCGCCAACAATGTTTTCTTCGTCTTGCTTCCTAGTCCCATCGCAGAAGTAGCCCATCTTCGCGCACTCTTTGTGCTCTCCAAAAATATGGCTAGGAATATTCGTTATATCTTCATATAACTTCTTTATTTTCTCTGCTGACGGGAAATTCTCATTTGCTCTGTATTCTGCAGCTTTCACGATTCCTGTTCGCATCCGCAGAATACTTGTTTGTACGGCTCGCCTGTAGTAGCCGGCAACAGTTTTTTTTGCAACATCCTTCATTTTGTTGCAGCAGTTGCGCAGCAAATGATTCGTACATTCTGTTTTTTTCACGCGAATCACCGTTTTGTATGGATCGCAGTCCACAATTTTTTGGTACACGCTGCTATCGCCGTCAGCAATAATCGTTGAATACATCAATCCCCGTTTTTCAATGCTTGTCATGAAGCCTTCAGCGATAGCCTCGCTCTCCATTTTGGTGGAGGCATCGGATTTTCTCCAATTCTTATAACATTTATGTTTCTTTGGTTCTTTATTTTTCTTCGTCGCGTCACGACAAATGGTGCACTCTTTATTTTTTACTTGAATGGATAAAACTTTCTTCGTGTGCACACCCACTATTACGCCGACACCAGATGATGAGTCATATTTTCCTGTGCGGTACGACCTCTTCATCCAGCTTCCGTCAGCCACGACAGGAATGTAAGGAATTCCGTTTATTACGTCGTTCCTTGCAATGGCTAGCTTCTTTTCCTCTTCGGCCGCTGCTATCATTTCCTTTTCTGCAGCAGCGTTTAATTTCTCGCCAACGTCATCATGATATTTCTGATACGTTTCCTTGGACATCACGGGAACGTTCATGGCTGCCAAAAATTCTTCCAATTGTACGTATCCGCCTCCGGTGGTTATTGTTCCGGCGATTGCACTTCGGTTGATGTGCATAGCTTTAGGGTCGTGACGTTCGCTACGGACATGAGCCGTATAACCACACATCGAGCATTTCAAAATCATTATCGTCTTCAAGCCAGATCTCATTATCTTTTCTATTTCCATGTTTTTGGACGTACATCCGTACTTATTTCCATGGTTGCTTGCCTCTTTTATTTGTTGAAAGACGTAGCGCATATCAACTATGCTCAACCCGTCTGTGAGGCACGATTCTTCCTGTGGTTCGATCGTCGTTCCTCTTTCCACGACGAAGTACTCCTCTTAGTCGAACACATTTTCTGCTTGCGTGGCGCATGGTATTTCCATTTCTTCTAGTACTTCCATCGCATCTTCAACGTTTTTGTCGAACACCATTTCCTCTTCATGTGTACTCGCTGCCGGCGCTGCATGCGTTTCTTCGATTTCTTGTTGCATTTCATTTAAAAAATCTTCAACGTTTCTGTCGCACACCATTTCCTCTTCAACTGTACTTGATCCCGGAGCTGCATTTTTCTCTGCTGTACAGTGATCCGCAATGGCAAGCTTCGCTAACTGCTTCCGTCTACAAATGGAATACAAAAAACCTGTTGTAGGGATAAGATCATCTTCCTTCACAGATCTGTTTTTAAAAATAGTGGCACTTGAAAAATCGCGACATCAAAGTTATGTCTGGCGAACGCTTCGGCGGTCATCCGAGGCTGAATATCGCGATGCAGCGTTCACTTCAGATAATCTTAATTTTGACAGTTTTAAAGTATTTATCTTTTTAAAAACAGGTCTGTAAAGGAGACACTTGAGGCTATATCCTCATTTTTGCACTTGAGCGGAATTGTATGGTCGATGGAATGGAATAAATTAAAAAGCAATTATTTGCCTTCCCTAACATTCAGTGAGGAAAGCAGATGTTGCCATACTTTTCAAAGTATGTTTCGATGTTATATTGTATTTTATTATAATTCATGAAAGTACCTGTCCCCCGTCCTACGTGAACCTTTCCGTGTCTTCAGTCGTTTTATAACTCTACCAGACACGTTGCGACTACCATTTTATGATTATTTAATCTTATAATATTTTTTAAACGTTTTAATATTGTTTTCAAAAGAATTCTTTAAAAATACCATCAATTATTGTGTAGTCAGAAAAAAATCAATCAAATAAATGAAAATAGTAAAATGATCTATCGGGCATACAATTCAGTCCAAGCATAGTTTTTACCATCTTATCTGGTGATATCCTTGAAATAAAATTCGAAACATTACTCCGAAAAATGATTTCGTTTTGAACGAGTACGCGACGATGACGTTTCGTAGACAGACGTCAATTATTAACTTCCCGATTCATAGGGAAGTTATTGTAATTACTCCGAAAATCAAAAATCGATTTTTTAGCAGATCTTCACGTTTCGTGGTCATTGGAGTCATTTTAGACTATTTTTATCAAAATGTTTGTGTGTGTGTTTGTGTGTGTGTGTGTGTGTGCGCGCGCGCGCGCGCGCGCGTATGTCCGTTTGTATGGTATCAAATTTTTCGTTAACGTTTTCTGAAAAAATAACAATGCGATCAGAATAATGAATGATGCAATCGATGCGCCCCGCTGGAACTTAGAGCTGATTAGATTTTGGTCCATATTGGTCAAGTAGTTTTTTAGTTTTTTTAGTTTTTTTCGAAAGAAGTTCATTCAACAATGCAAATTATACGAGAGGACGGAAATTTTCCACCGAAGAAACAAACATAATAATTACATATATTTTATTTTGATTTTTTTATAATTTAAACAAATTTTTTTTATTTAAAAAAAAAAATTTTTTTTATTTTCCTTTTTTAATTATGCAACTAATGCTAATGTTACCGCTTAGAATAATCGAAAATTATCCCAATGCAAGAGTGAGTTATTCATCGCTACTGCCGAGAATACATTTTCAAAGAATATCGATGAAAGTACAAAAACATTTATATTACAATCTTCAAAAAAACAAGCAGTTCAATACGAATTATTAACTGAGATGAAATTGAAAGTTAATATAAAAAAATAGTTAATGGAGCATGCGAGCAACGAGCATACGATGTTGGTTTAATGCGACGCCATACAGCAAACATTTCGATAAGTAGAAAACTATTGAACTTCCCTGAAAACGTATAATCTTCTTAAAACGTACACTAAATAATGATAATAATATACTGCAACTAACGAATCGGGAAGTTCTTTGTGTGGCTCGTGGAGAGTCACACACCAAATAACATCCGTACTACTAACCCTCTCGCGAACTCACAAAGCGAGCTACAACACCCCCACCCGCGAAGCTCGCGAAGCGAGCGAGCAACAATAACCAGCTAGTTTTACATTGGTTGCAGCATTGAATTGACGGCCTAAATATTACGTATAGGGCAGTCATCTTGGATGACCTTGACCTTGACATATGTTGTCAAAGACACCTTTATGAACTACTTTTCTCCATGCCCGTCGCTTGGACTTACTTTCCGACAGAGTTGAGGAAAATATGTAATTGGATACAAATTTCGGATCACGAATAATAGATACAAAATTTGTATATAATTAGTTACTCGAGAGGTTTTAGATATTTACAAAAGTATCTTGTATTCGAAGTTTAATTAGATACTTTTCTATGTGCAGCAGAAGAATTCGAAGCGTCGGACACATTTGTAACTAGTTTCTGTATCTACAATGGGTAAAAAAAGTATTGGCACACTCTTAACGCATTTTAAAAATTTTCAATATTGGCCCACATAAAAAAGTTGTAAAATGTAACTTTTAGTATTTTTGCTACAATTCCGATGAATTGCAATTTTTGACAAAATTTTTTTTCGCATCCTGTGGCAAACTAATTGCTCTAGCTTCCCAAAAAAATTCAAATCGTATAATACGATATGTCGTAGATTAAGACGATAGCATAAGAATTGCCGGAGTCGGCTGCCGAGTGATCACACGTGCACCTTACATTGTAGCGCGGCCGAGATGGTTGATCGAGAGTGGCTGTTAGGATCGGTTTTCTTACGCGCAGCCGAAACGTTTGGTCGGCTGCGACAATCGGAATCGGCTCCTTTGGAATGCGTGCACGTGGACGGAGTGAATCTGCGGAGTGGGGAAAATACGAGGCAAGACCCTCGAGGGCCCGAGACCGGCCGGCAGATTTTTCTGAGGACTCGAAGAGTGCAGATCAGTGCCTCCGCAGATTCAATCAGTCAGATACGTTCGGTAGTCGACACGCGTAAAGACAATGAGGAAGGGAAATGCCGATGCACATGGGTCGCGTCCGACGGCTCGCGCGACGACAGATATTTAAACAGTTATCGCCTTTTTAAGAGTGTGCCAATACTTTTTTTACCCACTGTAATTCAACGATGCTTTTGACAAGTTCGAGGCCAGCTTGAATGAACACGTTCCGAGGCCTCAGCCCAGAACACAATAGTAATGCAATAAACACGAGGAACCCCACGGCCAGCCAGGTATATCGGTGTGAAATAGCTAAAAATGCAATTGCTAAATTTGGTTATTTCACATAATTCTTTCACGGAGTGATGTCAGGAGGGTCCGGGGCGTTTTTCCGATTAGAACAAGACATTACAACCACTAGACGCAACTCGAAAGTCCATCGAGTTTAGCCTTGTTCTAATCGAAAGAACGCCCCGAACTCCACTGGTATCACTCCATGGAAAAATTATGTGAAATAGCCCAATGTAGTGACTGCATTTTTAGCTATTTCACACCGATATACCTGGCTGGCCGTTGGGTTCCCCGTGTTTATTGCATTACTATTGTGTTCTGGGCTGAGGCCTCGGAACGTGTTCATTCAAGCCTTGAGCTGGCCAAAAGGATTTTGAAGGAACCGAAAGGATCTTTGAATTAGATACAGATACTAGTTACACAAATGTATCCGTCGCTTCGAATCCTTCTGCTGCAGATAGAAAAGTAACTAATTAAATTTCGAATACAAGATAATTTTGGATTTTAGTTGAATCCGGATTTACACACTTTTGTATTTAAATACTGTCCAACTCTGATACATACATATATAAGATGAGATTTTTTCAATTCTTGCACGCGCCGGAGCAGCCTAAACGGAGCGTGCAAAACTAAGGAAACTTCAGTGCAATATTAGAAATATGTTTTTGCTAACGGATATCTTGAAAACTAAAAGCGACTCACCTATTTCTAAAAAGGAAAAAGTTGTTAAAAATGTCAAAATCTATAACGCATTTAAATTACATCAAAATAAAAAATTCTTTTGTATAACATTTTCGTAAAAATAAACCGACGGCTAAAAGCTTCTGAAGGTCAATCAGAAGGGTGACCTGGACAACATATGTGAAGGTGAAGGGCATCGGAATTGCCTCCCCTGAACGTAATAATAAATTTACCTTTGTGAATTAACATAAATGTACTCGTCATTCATCTAATTATTATCATTTATTGTTCCCGCTTAATGTCATATACTCTCTGTTGCAACAACCACTTTTAATTGTACATACATGGAATGAATACTGACATCGATCTATTGATCAGCTATGCGCGCGGTTGGTTGTCCCCGCACCGTTCCATCGTCCCCCGCGAGGGCCAAGGATAGATCGATCAGCTCAAGCCTCGCGGGCGCGGCCGGGGGAGCGGACGCGGTGGATCAACGCGCCCAGCTGATCGTTCAGTTTGTCTATTGACATCTAAGATTGTGTTTCTTTGTCTATTGACATCTAATAAAAATTAAATGTCACTTTGGTACCAACGATTCATAGAAATTGTTAGGACTACACTGGTGGATATAGTACAGCAGAAAATAAGAGCTGTCAGAAGAATCTAAAAATTAAATGTCACTTTGGTACCAACGATCCATAGAAATTGTTAGGACTACACCGTCAAGTGTAGTAGAGCAGAAAAGTAGAGCTGTCAGTAAAATCTAACAATTACAGATCGCATCAGTACCAACGATCCATAGAAATTGTTAGGAGTACAACGGTGATTTTGGTACACCAAAAAAGAAGAGCTGTCAAAAATATCTAAGAATTAAAGGTCGCATTGATACTAACGATCCATAGAAGTTGCCATGACTGCACCGGAGAATGTACTACAGCAGTAAAAAGGAGCTGTCAGAAAAATCTAAAAAATATTGTTCGAAATGCTTCCAAGGATCCTTAGAAATCGTTAAGACTACACCGGTGAGTGTAGTGCAGCAGAAAAGAAGAGCTGTCAGAAGAATCTAAAAATTAAATGTCACTTTGGTACCAACGATCCATAGAAATTGTTAGAACTACACCGTCGAGTGTAGTACAGCAGAAAAGTAGAGCTGTCAGTAAAATCTAACAATTACAGATCGCATCAGTACCAACGATCCATAGAAATTGTTAGGAGTACACCAGTGATATTCGTACACCAAAAAAGAAGAGCTGTCACAAATATCTAAGAATTAAAGTTCGCATTGGTACCAACGATCCATAGAAATTGTTAGGACAACACCGTCGACAGTTGTACAGGCGAAAATAAGGGGTGTCAGTAAAATCTAAGAATTACAGGTTGCATTCGTACCAACGATGACTATAAATTTTCAGGACTACACCGGTGAGTGTAGTACAGCAGAAAATAAGTGCTGTCAGAAAAATCTAAAAATTAATTGTCACTTTGGTACCAACGATTCATAGAAATTGTTAGGACTTCACTGGTGAGTGTAGTACAGAAGAAAAGAGGAGCCGTCAGAAAAATCTAAAAATTAAATGTCACTTTGGTACCAACGATTCATAGAAATTGTTAGGACTACACTGGTGGGTATAGTACAGCAGAAAATAAGAGCTGTCAGAAGAATCTAAAAATTAAATGTCACTTTGGTACCAACGATTCATAGAAATTGTTACGACTTCACTGGTGAGTGTAGTACAGCAGAGAAGAGGAGCCGTCAGAAAAATCTAAGAATTAAATATCACTTTGGTACCAACGATGACTAGAAATTGTCAGGACTACACCGGTGAGTGTAGTACAGCAGAAAAGAAGAGCTGTCAGAAAAATCTAAAAATTAAATGTCACTTTGGTACCAACGGTTCATAGAAATTGTTAGGACTTCACTGGTGAGTGCAGTACAGCAGAAAAGAGGAGCCATCAGAAAAATCTAAAAATTAAATGTCACTTTAGTACCAACGATTCATAGAAATTGTTAGGACTACACTGGTGGGTATAGTACAGCAGAAAATAAGAGCTGTCAGAAAAATCTAAAATTTAAATGTCACTTTGGTACCAACGATTCATAGAAATTGTTAGGATTACACTGGTGGGTATAGTACAGCAGAAAATAAGAGCTGTCAGAAGAATCTAAAAATTAAATGTCACTTTGGTACCAACGATCCATAGAAATTGTTAGGAGTACACCGTCCAGTGTAGTAGAGCAAAAAAGTAGAGATGTCAGTGAAATCTAAGAATTACAGATCCCATTAGTACCAACGATCCATAGAAATTGTCAGGACTACATCGGTGAGTGTAGTACTGCAGAAAATAAGAGCTGTCAGAAAAATCTATGAATTACAGATCGGATTAGTACCAACGATCCTTACGAATCGTCAGGACTACACCGAAGAGTGTACTACTGCAGAAAATAAGAGCTGTCAGAAAAATCTAAAAATTAAATGTCACTTTGCTACCAACAATTCATAGAAATTGTTAGGACTACACTGGTGAGTGGATTACAGCAGAAAATAAGAGCTGTCAGAAGAATCTAAAAATTAAAGGTCGCATTGGTACGAACGAGCCATAGAAATTGTTAGGAGTACACCGTCGAGTGTAGTACAGGCGAAAAGAGGAGCTATCAGTAAAATCTAAGAATTACAGGTTGCATTGGTACCAACGATGCATAGAAATCGTCAGGACTACACCGAAGAGTGTACTGCAGCAGAAAATAAGAGCTGTCAGAAAAATCTAAAAATTATTGTTCGAAATGCTTCCAAGGATCCTTAGAAATCGTCAAGACGACACCAAAGAGTGTAGTACAGCAAAGAAGAAGAGGTGTCAGAAAAATCTAAGAATAACATGTCGCATTGGTACCAACGATGACTAGAAATTGTCAGGTCTACACCGGTGAGTGTAGTACAGCAGAAAATAAGGGCTGTCAGAAAAATCTAAGAATTACAGATCGCATTAGTACCAACGATCCATAGAAATTGTTAGGACTACACCGGTGAGTGTAGTACAGCAGAAAAGAGGAGCTGTCAGAAAAATCTAATAATTAAAGGTCCCATTGCTACTAACGATGCATACAAATTGCCGGGACAACACCGAAGAGTGTACTACATCAAAAAATAAGAGCTGTCAATAAAATCTAAGAATTACAGGTAGCATTGGTACCAACGATCCATAGCATTGTTTGGACAACACCGGCGAGTGTAGTACAGCAAAAAAGAAGAGCTGTAAGAAAAATCTAAGAATTACAGGTAGCATTGGTACCAACGAT
This sequence comes from Lasioglossum villosulum, assembly GCA_963971365.1. Taxonomy (NCBI): domain Eukaryota; kingdom Metazoa; phylum Arthropoda; class Insecta; order Hymenoptera; family Halictidae; genus Lasioglossum; species Lasioglossum villosulum. The sequence goes on from OZ020495.1 coordinate 33,921,599, forward strand.
CCATAGAAATTGTTAGGACTACTAGTGAGTGTAGTACACCAAAACTGAAGAGCTGTCAGAAAAATCTAATAATTAAAGGTCCTATTGCTACTAACGATGCATACAAATTGCCGGGACTACACCGAAGAGTGTACTACATCAAAAAATAAGAGCTGTCAATAAAATCTAAGAATTACAGGTAGCATTGGTACCAACGATCCATAGCATTGTTTGGACTTCACCGGCGAGTGTAGTACAGCAAAAAACAAGAGCTGTAAGAAAAATCTAAGAATTACAGGTAGCATTGGTACCAACGATCCATAGAAATTGTTAGGACTACTGGTGAGTGTAGTACACCAAAACTGAAGAGCTGTCAGAAAAATCTAATAATTAAAGGTCCCATTGCTACTAACGATGCATACAATTTGCCGGGACTACACCGAAGAGTGTACTACATCAAAAAATAAGAGCTGTCAATAAAATCTAGGAATTACAGGTAGCATTGGTACCAACGATCCATAGCATTGTTTGGACTTCACCGGCGAGTGTAGTACAGCAAAAAACAAGAGCTGTAAGAAAAATCTAAGAATTACAGGTAGCATTGGTACCAACGATCCATAGAAATTGTTAGGACTACTGGTGAGTGTAGTACACCAAAACTGAAGAGCTGTCAGAAGAATCTGAAAATTAAAGGTCCCATTGCTACTAACGATGCATACAAATTGCCGGGACTACACCGAAAAGTGTTGTACAGCAGAAAAGAAGAGCTGTCAGTATAAATATAAGAATTACAGGTTGCATTGGTACCAACGATGCAGAGAAATCGTCAGGACTATACCGGTGAGTGTAGTACAGCATAAAATAAAATCTGTCAGAAAAATTTAAGAATTACAGGTAGCATTGGTACCAACGATCCATAAAAATGGTAAGGACTACACCGGTGAGTGTACTACTGCAGAAACGAAGATCTGTCAGTAAAATCTAAGATTTACAGGTAGCATTGGTACCAACGATCCATAGAAATTGTTAGGACTACTGGTGAGTGTAGTACACCAAAACTGAAGTGCTGTCAGAAAAATCTAATAATTAAAGGTCCCATTTCTACTAACGATGCATACAAATTGCCGGGACTACACCGAAGAGTGTACTACAGCAAAAAATAAGAGCTGTCAATAAAATCTAAGAATTACAGGTCCCATTGCTACTAACGATGCATACAAATTGCCGGGACTACACCGAAGAGTGTACTACAGCAAAAAATAAGAGCTGTCAATAAAATCTAAGAATTACAGGTAGCATTGGTACCAACGATCCATAGAAATTGTTAGGACTACTGGTGAGTGTAGTACAGCAAAAAAGAAGAGCTGTAAGAAAAATCTAAGAATTACAGGTAGCATTGGTACCAACGATCCATAGAAATTGTTAGGACTACTAGTGAGTGTAGTACACCAAAACTGAAGAGCTGTCAGAAAAATCTAATAATTAAAGGTCCTATTGCTACTAACGATGCATACAAATTGCCGGGACTACACCGAAGAGTGTACTACATCAAAAAATAAGAGCTGTCAATAAAATCTAAGAATTACAGGTAGCATTGGTACCAACGATCCATAGCATTGTTTGGACTTCACCGGCGAGTGTAGTACAGCAAAAAACAAGAGCTGTAAGAAAAATCTAAGAATTACAGGTAGCATTGGTACCAACGATCCATAGAAATTGTTAGGACTACTGGTGAGTGTAGTACACCAAAACTGAAGAGCTGTCAGAAAAATCTAATAATTAAAGGTCCTATTGCTACTAACGATGCATACAAATTGCCGGGACTACACCGAAGAGTGTACTACATCAAAAAATAAGAGCTGTCAATAAAAGCTAAGAATTACAGGTAGCATTGGTACCAACGATCCATAGCATTGTTTGGACTTCACCGGCGAGTGTAGTACAGCAAAAAACAAGAGCTGTAAGAAAAATCTAAGAATTACAGGTAGCATTGGTACCAACGATCCATAGAAATTGTTAGGACTACTGGTGAGTGTAGTACACCAAAACTGAAGAGCTGTCAGAAAAATCTAATAATTAAAGGTCCTATTGCTACTAACGATGCATACAAATTGCCGGGACTACACCGAAGAGTGTACTACATCAAAAAATAAGAGCTGTCAATAAAAGCTAAGAATTACAGGTAGCATTGGTACCAACGATCCATAGCATTGTTTGGACTTCACCGGCGAGTGTAGTACAGCAAAAAACAAGAGCTGTAAGAAAAATCTAAGAATTACATGTCACTTTGGTACCAACGATCCATAGAAACTGTTAGGACTACACCATCGAGTGTAGTAGAGCAGAAAAGTAGAGCTGTCAGTAAAATCTAACAATTACCGTTCGCATCAGTACCAACGATCCATAGAAATTGTTAGAAGTACACCTGTGATTTTCGTACACCAAAAAAGAAGAGCTGTCAGAAATATCTAAGAATTAAAGTTCGCATCGGTACTAACGATCCATAGAAATTGCCATGACTGCACCGGAGAGTGTACTACAGCAGAAAATAAGAGCTGTCAGAAAAATCTAAAAATTATTGTTCGAAATGCTTCCAAGGATCCTTAGAAATCGTCAAGACTACACCGGTGAGTGTAGTACAGCAGAAAAGAAGAGCTGTCAGAAAAATCTAAGAATTACATGTCGCATTGGTACCTACGAACCATAGAAATTGTCAGGACTACACCGGTGAGTGTAGTACAGCAGAAAATAAGAGCTGTGAGAATAATCTAAAAATTAAATGTCACTTTGGTACCAACGATCCATAGAAATTGTTAAGACTACACTGGTGGGTAAAGTACAGCAGAAAATAAGAGCTGTCAGAAGAATCTAAAAATTAAATGTCACTTTGGTACCAACGATCCATAGAAATTGTTAGGACTACACCGTCTAGTGTAGTTAGAGCAGAAAAGTAGAGCTGTCCGTAAAATCCAACAATTACAGATCGCATTAGTACCAACGAACCATAGAAATTGTTAGGACTACACCGGTGAGTGTAGTACACCAGAAAAGAGTAGCTGTCAGAAAAATCTAAAAATTAAATGTCACTTTGGTACTAACGATCCATAGAAATTGTTAGGACAACACCGTCGAGTGTTGTACAGGCGAAAATAAGAGCTGTCAGTAAAATCTAAGAATTACACGTTGCATTGGTACCAACGATGACTAGAAATTTTCAGGACTACACTGGTGAGTGTAGTACAGCAGAAAATAAGAGCTGTCAGTAAAATCTAAGAAATACAGGTTGCATTGGCACCAACGATGACTAGAAATTGTCACGACTACGCCGGTGAGTGTAGTACAACAGAAAATAAGAGCTGTCAGAAAAATCTAAAAATAAAATGTCACTTCGGTACCAACGATCCATAGAAATTGTTAGGACTACACTGGTGAGTGGATTACAGCAGAAAATAAGAGCTGTCAGAAAAATCTAAGAATTACAGATCGCATTAGTACCAACGATTCATAGAAATTGTTAGGACTACACCGTCGAGTGTAGTAGAGCAGAAAAGTAGAGCTGTCAGTAAAATCTAACAATTACAGATCGCATCAGTACCAACGATGACTAGAAATTGTCAGGACTACACCGGTGAGTGTAGTACAGCAGAAAAGAAGAGCTGTCAGAAAAATCTAAAAATTAAATGTCACTTTGGTACCAACGGTTCATAGAAATTGTTAGGACTTCACTGGTGAGTGCAGTACAGCAGAAAAGAGGAGCCGTCAGAAAAATCTAAAAATTAAATGTCACTTTAGTACCAACGATTCATAGAAATTGTTAGGATTACACTGGTGGGTATAGTACAGCAGAAAATAAGAGCTGTCAGAAGAATCTAAAAATTAAATGTCACTTTGGTACCAACGATCCATAGAAATTGTTAGGAGTACACCGTCCAGTGTAGTAGAGCAGAAAAGTAGAGCTGTCAGTAAAATCTAACAATTACAGATCGCATCAGTACCAACGATGACTAGAAATTGTCAGGACTACACCGGTGAGTGTACTACTGCAGAAAATAAGAGCTGTCAGAAAAATCTAAAAATTAAATGTCACTTTGCTACCAACAATTCATAGAAATTGTTAGGACTACACTGGTGAGTGGATTACAGCAGAAAATAAGAGCTGTCAGAAGAATCTAAAAATTAAAGGTCGCATTGGTACGAACGATCCATAGAAATTGTTAGGAGTACACCGTCGAGTGTAGTACAGGCGAAAAGAGGAGCTATCAGTAAAATCTAAGAATTACAGGTTGCATTGGTACCAACGATGCATAGAAATCGTCAGGACTACACCGAAGAGTGTACTGCAGCAGAAAATAAGAGCTGTCAGAAAAATCTAAAAATTATTGTTCGAAATGCTTCCAAGGATCCTTAGAAATCAACAAGACTACACCGGTGAGTGTAGTACAGCAGAAAAGAAGAGCTGTCAGTAAAATCTAAAAATTATTGTTGGAAATGCTTCCAAGGATCCTTAGAAATCGTCAAGACGACACCAAAGAGTGTAGTACAGCAAAGAAGAAGAGGTGTCAGAAAAATCTAAGAATAACATGTCGCATTGGTACCAACGATGACTAGAAATTGTCAGGTCTACACCGGTGAGTGTAGTACAGCAGAAAATAAGGGCTGTCAGAAAAATCTAAGAATTACAGATCGCATTAGTACCAACGATCCATAGAAATTGTTAGGACTACACCGGTGAATGTAGTACAGCAGAAAAGAGGAGCTGTCAGAAAAATCTAATAATTAAAGGTCCCATTGCTACTAACGATGCATACAAATTGCCGGGACAACACCGAAGAGTGTACTACATCAAAAAATAAGAGCTGTCAATAAAATCTAAGAATTACAGGTAGCATTGGTACCAACGATCCATAGCATTGTTTGGTCAACACCGGCGAGTGTAGTACAGCAAAAAAGAAGAGCTGTAAGAAAAATCTAAGAATTACAGGTAGCATTGGTACCAACGATCCATAGAAATTGTTAGGACTACTGGTGAGTGTAGTACACCAAAACTGAAGAGCTGTCAGAAAAATCTAATAATTAAAGGTCCCATTGCTACTAACGATGCATACAAATTGCCGGGACTGCACCGAAGAGTGTACTACATCAAAAAATAAGAGCTGTCAATAAAATCTAAGAATTACAGGTAGCATTGGTACCAACGATCCATAGAAATTGTTAGGACTACTGGTGAGTGTAGTACAGCAAAAAAGAAGAGCTGTAAGAAAAATCTAAGAATTACAGGTAGCATTGGTACCAACGATCCATAGAAATTGTTAGGACTACTGGTGAGTGTAGTACACCAAAACTGAAGAGCTGTCAGAAAAATCTAATAATTAAAGGTCCCATTGCTACTAACGATACATACAAATTGCCGGGACAACACCGAAGAGTGTACTACATCAAAAAATAAGAGCTGTCAATAAAATCTAAGAATTACAGGTAGCATTGGTACCAACGATCCATAGCATTGTTTGGACAACACCGGCGAGTGTAGTACAGCAAAAAAGAAGAGCTGTAAGAAAAATCTAAGAATTACAGGTAGCATTGGTACCAACGATCCATAGAAATTGTTAGGACTACTGGTGAGTGTAGTACACCAAAACTGAAGAGCTGTCAGAAAAATCTAATAATTAAAGGTCCCATTGCTACTAACGATGCATACAAATTGCCGGGACAACACCGAAGAGTGTACTACATCAAAAAATAAGAGCTGTCAATAAAATCTAAGAATTACAGGTAGCATTGGTACCAACGATCCATAGCATTGTTTGGACAACACCGGCGAGTGTAGTACAGCAAAAAAGAAGAGCTGTAAGAAAAATCTAAGAATTACAGGTAGCATTGGTACCAACGATCCATAGAAATTGTTAGGACTACTGGTGAGTGTAGTACACCAAAACTGAAGAGCTGTCAGAAAAATCTAATAATTAAAGGTCCCATTGCTACTAACGATGCATACAAATTGCCGGGACTACACCGAAGAGTGTACTACATCAAAAAATAAGAGCTGTCAATAAAATCTAGGAATTACAGGTAGCATTGGTACCAACGATCCATAGCATTGTTTGGACTTCACCGGCGAGTGTAGTACAGCAAAAAACAAGAGCTGTAAGAAAAATCTAAGAATTACAGGTAGCATTGGTACCAACGATCCATAGAAATTGTTAGGACTACTGGTGAGTGTAGTACACCAAAACTGAAGAGCTGTCAGAAGAATCTGAAAATTAAAGGTCCCATTGCTACTAACGATGCATACAAATTGCCGGGACTACACCGAAAAGTGTTGTACAGCAGAAAAGAAGAGCTGTCAGTATAAATATAAGAATTACAGGTTGCATTGGTACCAACGATGCAGAGAAATCGTCAGGACTATACCGGTGAGTGTAGTACAGCATAAAATAAAATCTGTCAGAAAAATTTAAGAATTACAGGTAGCATTGGTACCAACGATCCATAAAAATGGTAAGGACTACACCGGTGAGTGTACTACTGCAGAAACGAAGATCTGTCAGTAAAATCTAAGATTTACAGGTAGCATTGGTACCAACGATCCATAGAAATTGTTAGGACTACTGGTGAGTGTAGTACACCAAAACTGAAGTGCTGTCAGAAAAATCTAATAATTAAAGGTCCCATTTCTACTAACGATGCATACAAATTGCCGGGACTACACCGAAGAGTGTACTACAGCAAAAAATAAGAGCTGTCAATAAAATCTAAGAATTACAGGTCCCATTGCTACTAACGATGCATACAAATTGCCGGGACTACACCGAAGAGTGTACTACAGCAAAAAATAAGAGCTGTCAATAAAATCTAAGTATTACAGGTAGCATTGGTACCAACGATCCATAGAAATTGTTAGGACTACTGGTGAGTGTAGTACAGCAAAAAAGAAGAGCTGTAAGAAAAATCTAAGAATTACAGGTAGCATTGGTACCAACGATCCATAGAAATTGTTAGGACTACTAGTGAGTGTAGTACACCAAAACTGAAGAGCTGTCAGAAAAATCTAATAATTAAAGGTCCTATTGCTACTAACGATGCATACAAATTGCCGGGACTACACCGAAGAGTGTACTACATCAAAAAATAAGAGCTGTCAATAAAATCTAAGAATTACAGGTAGCATTGGTACCAACGATCCATAGCATTGTTTGGACTTCACCGGCGAGTGAAGTACAGCAAAAAACAAGAGCTGTAAGAAAAATCTAAGAATTACAGGTAGCATTGGTACCAACGATCCATAGAAATTGTTAGGACTACTGGTGAGTGTAGTACACCAAAACTGAAGAGCTGTCAGAAAAATCTAATAATTAAAGGTCCTATTGCTACTAACGATGCATACAAATTGCCGGGACTACACCGAAGAGTGTACTACATCAAAAAATAAGAGCTGTCAATAAAATCTAAGAATTACAGGTAGCATTGGTACCAACGATCCATAGCATTGTTTGGACTTCACCGGGGAGTGTAGTACAGCAAAAAACAAGAGCTGTAAGAAAAATCTAAGAGTTACAGGTAGCATTGGTACCAACGATCCATAGAAATTGTTAGGACTACTGGTGAGTGTAGTACTCCAAAACTGAAGAGCGGTCAGAAGAATCTGAAAATTAAAGGTCCCATTGCTACTAACGATGCATACAAATTGCCGGGACTACACCGAAAAGTGTAGTACAGCAAAGAAGAAGAGCTGTCAGAAAAATCTAAGAATTACATGTCACTTTGGTACCAACGATCCATAGAAACTGTTAGGACTACACCATCGAGTGTAGTAGAGCAGAAAAGTAGAGCTGTCAGTAAAATCTAACAATTACCGTTCGCATCAGTACCAACGATCCATAGAAATTGTTAGAAGTACACCTGTGATTTTCGTACACCAAAAAAGAAGAGCTGTCAGAAATATCTAAGAATTAAAGTTCGCATCGGTACTAACGATCCATAGAAATTGCCATGACTGCACCGGAGAGTGTACTACAGCAGAAAATAAGAGCTGTCAGAAAAATCTAAAAATTATTGTTCGAAATGCTTCCAAGGATCCTTAGAAATCGTCAAGACTACACCGGTGAGTGTAGTACAGCAGAAAAGAAGAGCTGTCAGAAAAATCTAAGAATTACATGTCGCATTGGTACCAACGATCCATAGCATTGTTTGGACAACACCGGCGAGTGTAGTACAGCAAAAAAGAAGAGCTGTAAGAAAAATCTAAGAATTACAGGTAGCATTGGTACCAACGATCCATAGAAATTGTTAGGACTACTGGTGAGTGTAGTACACCAAAACTGAAGAGCTGTCAGAAAAATCTAATAATTAAAGGTCCTATTGCTACTAACGATGCATACAAATTGCCGGGTCCGTTTTGTTAACGTTAGCCAATCTGGATTTAGTGAGCTCCTGTTTGTAGTTGTAAGCCCGCTTTTTTATTAACTTCCCGATTCATAGGGAAGTTATGGTAATTACCCCGAAAATCGAAAATCGAATTTTTAACAGATCTTCACGTTTCATGGTCATTGGATTTATTTTAGACTATTTTTATCAAATTGTTGGTGTGTGTGTGTGTGTGTGTGTGTGTGTGCGCGCGCGTATGTCCGTTTCTATGATATCAAATTTTTCGTTAACGTTTTCAGAAAAAGTAATAACGCGATCAGAATAATGAATGATGCATTGGAAGTGCCCCGCTGCAACTTAGAGCTGATAAGATTTTGGTCAAGTTTGGTCAAGAAGTTTTTTAGTTTTTTAGTTTAAAAAAAAAATTTTTTTTTTCTTGAAAAATTCAAAAGACTACATACGTCATGTGGTTGGGCATGCTCTATATGCCTAATACAGTGTTATAATCACTTTCCCTGAAAACATATAATCTTCTTAAAACGTACGTATCGCAAAATAAAAACTAGCTGGTTATTGTTGTTCGCGAGCTTCGCGAGCTCGCGGGTAGGACTGCTCTTGCGAGAGGGTTAGTGGTACGCATTGCTAGTGTGGCATACAGCTATTAATGTTTTTTAACCCCGAAAATCGAAAATCGATTTTTTAGCAGATCTTCACGTTTCATGGTCATTGGAGTCATTTTAGACTATTTTTATCAAATTGTTGGTATGTGTGTGTGTGCGTATGTTATCAAATTTTTCGTTAACGTTTTCTGAAAAAGTAACAACGCGATCAGAATGATGAATGATGCAATCGATGTGCCCCGTCGTAACTTAGAGCTGATTAGATTTTGGTCCATATTGGTCAAGCAGGTTTTTAGATTTTTTAGTTTTTTTCGAAAGAAGTTCATTCAACAATGCAATTTATACGAGAGGATGAAAATTTTCCATCTGTTATCAATTAAGCGGTCTTGGTTGACCACGAGGAGGAACAAGTGAGATGGAATGAATGAGATAAGTGAAAGGAGAAAGGATGAACAAGTAGAGCGAACGGATGGAGTGAGTGAGACAAAGAATATGGGTAGATTCCGGATTCTTGATAAATAACTGTATATTTAGCACTGTACTTAGTACAATTGTCAGCGATACGAAATTACAAATGAAAACAATACTGTACAATAAATGGAACTTTAAAGAGAGATACAACTGATTACTGGCGGTGTTTTAGCAATGATTGCGTAAAAGAGTGAGAGGTCGCGGGTTTTCCCTCCTTTTATTATCTCTTCTCCTTCTGGAACATTCGTCATGCGTCACCGTTTCCGGGAATCATTCGTGAACGTTCCAGAAGGATCGAGAGTGCGTCGCGGCCAATCGCGTGAGAAATCGGGCTCTGCGCAATGTCCTCTGCGCCGCTGGTTGGCTGATTGCCTCGCGTGCGAGTTTGTCGTCTTGGCGAGAATCGCGCCAGTCTTGGCGGGAGCGCGCTGTGCCACAAGGCTAACATGGCGCCCGAGCGCGCCAATTTCAGACATACCGCCCGCCTCGACTTGTCGACTTTCCGTGTTCGTATTACGTGATCAATTGTAGCGGTGATTTTAACGAACGGGTCCGAGACTGAAGTGAACTAGTGCAGTGAACATAAGTGATGTGCTAATTACGTCGAAACTGAATACCTGTGAAGTGAGTGATTGAAACAATGGAACGGGCGACGTAGCAAAACAATTGTGAATAGACTGAGTCATCGAGGCGCATTGATACTTTGCGTCGCGTACTACGCAGTAGTACTATGCGCGGTTGAGGTGCGCGGTGGCATTATCGACGCGTTCATTGATTCGTTCGCGTTGATCGGGAGAACAATCAATTTCGCAACTGGTCTTACGAGTTCGGTGGTTGCTGTGGCCAATTTCACGACTCGCACCTTCCCGTCAGCCCCCGGATTCGTCTCCGTGATGCGTGCGAGCTGCCACTGCGATGGAGGAGTCGTCTCGCCGACGATAATACAGAGACGGCCTGGCTCTAGATCCTCCTTCGGATGACGCCATTTTGACATCGTGGTGAGCCCGTGTAGGTATTCTCTCTGCCACTTCGTCCAGAACTGATCCCGTATTTTCGACACCATCTGCCAACGAGTCAGCCGGTTGCTTTCAGTGTCGAGCAGCGAGGGTTCGGGGAGAGAATTCAGCGCCGTGCCGATGAGGAAATGCCCTGGAGTCAGCGCAGTCACGTCTGTTGGGTCGTCTGAGAGAGCGGCCAGTGGCCTTGAATTAAGGCAGGCTTCCACCTGGGTGAGTAGCGTGGTCATTTCCTCAAATGTGAGGCGAGTCTCCCCTATGGTTCGCCGCAAGTGGAACTTGGTGGACTTCACCGCAGCTTCCCATAATCCACCAAAATGTGGTGCTGCGGGTGGGTTGAAGTGCCATTGTGTTCTCAGGTCACACATCTGACTCCTTAGACTTCTATTCTCTTCACAGTTGGCAGTGAAGAGACGGCGCAGTTCCTTGTCGGCGCCCAGGAAGTTTGTCCCGCAGTCACTGTACAGGTGGGCGCAGATGCCGCGGCGTGACACGAACCTACGGAAAGCACCCAAGAAGGCCTGGGCTGTATAATTGGATACAACCTCAAGGTGTACGGCTTTGGTGGCCATGCAAACAAAAACTGCTATGAAGCCCTTGTAGGCCTTGTGTCCCCGTCCAGATGTGGTGCGCAACCAGATTGGGCCAGCGTAGTCGACTCCGGTGCAGAAGAAGGGACGCGCCTGTGTGACTCGAGGCGCTGGCAGCTGTCCCATCATCTGGTTTGCTGGTTCCGCCCGCCATCGCAAGCAGGTCACACACTTCTGGATTGTGGCTTTGACAGCGGAGCGCCCTTTTGGTATCCAGAATCGCTGGCGAACAGTCCCCAAGGTTGCCTGGACGCCTCCGTGTAAGGTGGTGCTATGAACAAATGAGATGTACAATTTGGTGAGTTTGGAGTTTGGAGGCAAAATGATTGGGTGCATCTCATCTGGATTGAGGAGGGCGTTGCTCAGTCTGCCTCCGACTCTCATGAGACCGTTGCTGTCTAGTGTTGGACAAAGTGATGCCAGGTTGCTTTTGTTCGGCACGCCTTGTCCACTTGTTAAGTGTTTAATCTCCTCCCCATAGGCGCTCCGCTGCACCATCCGAATCCAACCTCTCTCTGCCTCTTCAATATCCGCAACGCTAAGGATTGGTGGCTGCGTGTCTTGAAGTGCACTCGGGTCAGGAGCCGTGGCTGGAGTTGTGCCATGGCATCGTCGAAGCCATCTCCGACACCATGCAGTGACACGCAGCAGCCGGGTGTACGAGGAGAATCGGAGCAGTACGAAGTTGTCTTCTTCGGGCTTCCCCCTTTTGGCGATGGCAGCGACGATGGGTCCCCTTGCTTCTGGCAGCTGCTCTAGGTTGGCGAGTCCTGATGGGGTGAAGCTGTCAGTTTGTCGCAGGAACTCCGGCCCCTGCCACCACAGGTCCCAGCTGAGCAGTTGTGACGGCGTGAGTCCTCGTGAAGCACAATCGGCTGGATTGTTCACGCCAGCCACGTGGTGCCATTATGCCTCTGGGATTCTGCGCTGGATGTCAGCAACTCGATTGGCCACGTACGTTTTCCAGCGGGATGGATGGGCTTGGATCCAACCTAGAGCCACCGTGGAGTCCGACCACAAGTGCAGTGGAGTGTCTTCGAGGTTGAGAGTGGTGACTGTGCGTTGTGTGAGACGTGCCAGTAGGTGTGCTGCGCACAATTCGAGGCGAGGTAAGGATACTTGCTGCAGCGGAGCCACCTTGCTTTTTGCTGTGACTAGTGCGACGCTCCATTGCCCCTCCGCCTCTTTCGTTCGCAGGTAGATGACGGCTCCGTAAGCTCGTTCTGAGGTATCTGCAAAACCATGGAGCTCTCCTTGCCTCGGACGGGCACTGTGAAATAAGGGTCGAGGTACCCTCACCTTTTCTAGCTGCTTGAGGTCCGCACAGAAAGTTCTCCACTCACTTGCCTGCGGGGGTGGCAATGGGTCGTCCCAACCGAGAGCCAACAACCACGTGGATTGTATTGTGATCTTGGCTCGGACCACGACAGGGGTGAACCATCCCAATGGGTCGAAGAGCTGGGCTGCTTTTGAGACGACGCTTCGCTTTGACATTGATTGTGCTTCCTCATCTGCAATGACGAAGAAGAAGCAGTCCTCTCGTGGTGACCACTGGAGGCCGAGCGTGGAGTGGATTGCGTTTGTCCAAGTCTTTGGTTCGTCTTGGACAGACGAGGGCGGCGCTGCAGGATCCTGGCTGGACTGTGTCGTGACGTTGTGCAGGCCTAGCACGTTGGACGCCCATTTCTGAAGAGGGAAGCCGCCCGCCTTGCACAGCTGTTGAAGCTGCGTTGCTGTTTCCTTCAAGGCAGAGATGGTGTCGGCTCCCGTCAAGATGTCGTCTACGTATGTGTCGTGTCGAAGTGCTAGTGCGCCAAGGGGATGCTGGTCACCTTCATCTTCTGCCAGCTGGTGCAACGTCCTCACTGCAAGATACGGTGCGCACGACAAGCCATAAGTGACCGTGTTTAATTGGTATTCACTCACGTGCTCAGCTTCGGTGTTTCTCCACAGGATCCTCTGGTGATTGCGGTCCTCTGGATGCACCAGTATCTGCCGATACATTTTAGTGATATCGGCCGTGAGGACAAATTGGTGTTTTCGCCAGCGCAGTAGGACGTCTGCAAGCAGTGGGAGAAGGTTTGGACCCACGTGCAGGCTGTCATTCAATGACAGCTGGGATGGCTCGGACCAGGAACCATTGAACACCACCCTCAGTTTCGTTGTGGCACTGTTGGGTTTGAGGACTCCATGGTGTGGCAGATAGTGCACTTGGTGGTTATCGGTTGGTTCCATTGCCAGTGACATGTGGCCCAGTGTCTGATACTCCTCGAGGAAGTCTCGGTACAGTGCCTTGAAGTCTTCACTTCTGTGGAAGCGCTGCTCCATTCTCCTTAGGGAGTGCCACGCTGCTGCTCGTGAACCCAGTGTGATGGGACCAGTGTTCCGGAACGGTAGTCGCACCTGGTAGCGACCCTCTGGAGTGCGTGAGTGAGAGGATGCAAAGTGGGTCTCGCACTCCATCTCCTCTGCAGTGAGTGTCGAGCGAGCGTCCTGAAGTTCCTCCTGCTCCCAGAATTTCCGTACCAGCGAGCTCAAGGAATCGCCAACAACTGCCTGGTGCACTTGAGCATGGGCTGAGGTGGTTGATAGGCCTGCCAGTCCGGTGATTATCCACCCAAAGATTGTTGATTGGCCGATAGGCTCGTTCAATTTACCCCTTCTTAACCCTTCTCTTATAATGGCAGGGTATACATCGGCACCGAGCAGGACTTCGATTGGCTTTGACTGTGCGGGAATGGGATCCGCCAGTTTCAGCCCTTTCAAGTGGCTCCAAGTGCGTTGTTGAGTGGTACGACCGAGTGCATATCCCGAGAGTTTCTGCAGTACGATTGCCAAGACTTTGAGTGTACTGCCCTCGCTGGTGGAGATGTCCAGGACGACTCGACCTCGTGCTCTTGCAAGCTGCTGGCCTCCGACTCCAAAAATGTCCACCGCCGATGCTGTTCTTGGCAACTGGAGTCGTTGTGCCAGCCCCTCGCTGACCATCGAAATTTCAGAGCCCTGGTCAATGAGGGCTCGAACTGCTTGCCTTCTGCCGTGCCTATCTGTAACATGAATCAAGGCAGTAGCGAGCAATACTTCACCGGCCATGTTGCAGCAGTCGAGAGTGTGGTGAGTCGTTTTTCTTGGTGACGGGCCATCTCGATACGCATCATGAAGCGATGAATGATGCTTCTCCCCACAGGATAAGCAGCTCTTCGTTGACGGACAAGAATTACAGGAGTGTTCACCGAGGCAGTTGATGCAAAGACGGAGTTTCTCCACGAGGTGCCTGCGTTCCGTTGGTGAAAGGGCCTTGAACTCCTTACACAGTATTGTGAAGTGGTCCTTTCCACACTTAGCACAGGTGGGTTTCGGGCTCTGTTGTGCGTGATTGGCTCGTACAGTTCTTGATGTGCTTTTATGTTTTGGGAGATCGTGATTTGAGCGTGCTCCTGAAGATCTACCCTGACTCTGACTCTGACTGGTCGATCGGCTGGATTTCATGAACGAGGACTCGGGGGATGCTTCCAGCTGCTGGCGTTGCTTCGTCAGAAAGTCCTTCAGGGTTGCGAAGGACGGAGGATCCTTGGAACTGGTGATCCCTTCCTCCCATTTGTCGCGAGTCACGGGGTCGAGCAGGTTGACGACTGAATAGACAAACCAATCTTCAGTTTCATTGATTGGCCTTCCCAGTCCTTCCAGGGTGTTCACCACAGATGAAACTCCTTTCTGTATGTTGGCGATCTCTTCTGGTGAACTCTCTCTCATTTTGGGGAGAGAGGCTAATTTGTCGAGACAGGATCTGACGAGGATTCTTTTGTTCTCATATTGTTCCGTTAGGATCGTCCACGCGCGATCGTAGTTTTCATTGGTGGTGGGCAAATCCTTGACGAGATCCGCCGCTTCCCCTCGAAGAGCACCCTTGAGGTAGTGTAGCCGATCAACCGCACTTAGTTTCTTGTTGCGCTCGACTATTGATTTAAATAGATCCTTGAAGGCTGGCCACTCTACGTACGTCCCGTGGAACTCTGGCAGTTGCATTCGTGGTAGTGGAGCAGACCCAGCATCTGGTTCGTCCTTAGATTCAACCACCGCTGTCGAACTTCTACCCACATCACTGTACTTCACGGACAGGTCGTGAAGCACGCTTCGCTGGTACGCGTATGACTCTTCGACTTGATCCGCGATTTTCTTGACTACGTAGTCAGTTGTTTTAAACACCTCTCTCCTTTTGTACAGGATTATGTGGTTGTTCTGTTGGAATTCGGCCCAGTACTTCTCGAGGAGATTGATTCTGGTCAGGACAACTCCGGCAGTAATCTTGGATTGCGCTCCTGCCTTTTTGAAGTTCTCCAACGTGCGCTCAATCTTCCCCGTGAGATCTTGCTGGACAAGGAGTAAGTCTTCTGGTTGTAGGTCCATTTTGATACGAGTTTGGTTGTTGAATGGTTCCTCACTGGACAAGAAGACTGATTCACCACTGGCTTCACTGGTTTATCGAAGAATCCGGCTCGAAGGACCAAAAATGTTAAAAACTAAGCGGTCTTGGTCGACCACGAGGAGGAACAAGTGAGATGGAATGAATGAGATGAGTGAAAGGAGAACGGATGAACAAGTAGAGCGAACGGATGGAGTGAGTGAGACAAAGAATATGGGTTGTTTCGGAACGCGTGGGAAAATTAGTCAGGAAGATTTTGAACAACCACTTTTTATTCACTCGAAAGGGTGAGAGTCACTTTTTAATGGTCACACAAACTATGTACAAAAAATGTAATAAATAACGCTTGAAGGAGCGAATTTACTTAATTTAAATGTACCTACGCGTACCGCGAATTGAACTAAAACGTTATCAAGAAACCGGTTTAACAACGCACAGTTTTTGAATCGATTTTAGCGAGAGCGATGAGTTAATGAGCGATCTATGGCTACGTTAACTGAACAATGATCAGCGAATTATCGTTCAGGGAACTAAGAGCGGTCTCTTAGCCGGTCGATAATCGATCAGTCAGCGGCGACCAATAGCGTGGCGCGCTGCTGATCGAACATCGATAGTGTCGAGTCGCGCGCGGCAGCCAATAGTTGAAGGAGCGGTCGATAGCTCGTTGATATCGATCGACAGAAACGGCCAATCCCAAACATGGGTAGATTCCGGATTCTTGATAAATAACTGTATATTTAGCACTGTACTTAGTACAATTGTCAGCCATACGAAATTACAAATGAAAACAATACTGTACAATAAATGGAATTTTAAAGAGAGATACAACTGATTACTGGCGGTGTTTTAGCAATGATTGCGTAAAAGAGTGAGAGGTCGCGGGTTTTCCCTCCTTTTATTATCTCTTCTCCTTCTGGAACATTCGTCATGCGTCACCGTTTCCGGGAATCATTCGTGAACGTTCCAGAAGGATCGAGAGTGCGTCGCGGCCAATCGCGTGAGCAATCGGGCTCTGCGCAATGTCCTCTGCGCCGCTGGTTGGCTGATTGCCTCGCGTGCGAGTTTGTCGTCTTGGCGAGAATCGCGCCAGTCTTGGCGGGAGCGCGCTGTGCCACAAGGCTAACATGGCGCCCGAGCGCGCCAATTTCAGACACCATCAAATAAACAAACGTAATTATATATATTTCATTTTTTTTTAATTATGCAGTTAATGCTAATGTTACCGCTTACAACTAACGAATCGGGAAGTTCTTTGTGTGGCTCGTGGAGAGTCACACACAAAATTAAAAAAAAACCATTAATAGCTGTATGCCTCACTAGCAATGCGTACCACTAACCTTTTCGCAAGAGCAGTTCTACCCGCGAGCTCGCGAAGCGAGCGAGCAACAATAACCAGCTAGTTTCTTTAGTTATTTCCCCAATGCGGTCAGCGAAGAAGCTACAGCCTGTGCGTTGTAAATCACGTCTGTGTTTACGTCTTAAGCGTACAAGAGCGGTCAGTAGTGGGTCATCAGGGAGATGAGGTCGAGTAGATTTTTCAGTATATAATGCAGCTCTTTTTAATGAGGCCTGGAGGAATGAACTGAGTGATCTAATGGCCCCATCAATGGCGCTTCGGTCTGATAGAAAGCCAGTCAAATTATGTTTGTTGGTTAATTTTTTGAAAACTTCCCAGTCATAAGCAACATTAATGTTTGGAGCAAACATGGTAGAATTTAATGGAGTAAGTTGAATAGGACTGTGGTCTCTGGGAAGCTGTTCGATGAGCGAACAGTCAAAATCGCCCGGAGTATTAACTAGAAAAATGTCTAGGATTGAAGAAGAAGTGCGATTACGAAACGTAGGTTCGGGTGGAGTCAATAATCTGTGTTTAGCCTTTATAAGATGGTCGAATAAGATTTTGCCGTTTCTGTTTGCACGACTATTTCCCCATAGTGAGTGTTTGGCGTTTAGGTTGCCGCCAAGAATATAAGGATATTTAAGCCTTTTTTTTAGCGTGAGGTAAATGCTTTTACGCATACCCCGAACCCCCTGGGAGAAATACGAGGTTATGTGGGGCTACGTGGCCAGAAGGGCTCACAATACCCACTAAAAACCTCACGACAACCTTCCCTAAGCTATTCGGGGGCGGCTGGGATCTCTAAAGAACACAACCAGCCATCCCCCTTCGCCCTTGGCCCTGTGTGAGGCCTCGTCCCGGGGGGAGAGAAGCTCCCCCCAGCAATACCTACGCTATCAGGGTGTAAGCAGGTTGCCCACTTACACCCCCCTTCCCTGGGCCGTTCGGTGGGCTTCGCGAGTCTCCAGCTCGCTCCGCCCAACGACCCCCGGTGACTCCGTTCCTCGCTCGAGGAGCCCTTCAAAGGGCTCTCGGCCGAAGGACGAAGTCTCCGCGCGCGACAAGGAGGGACGAAGGCGCGCGCCCCGCCCGCGTTCGCCCCTCCCCCACTCCCACCCCCTCCCCCCCGACCCAACGATCTTTACGTCCCCCCGAGGGGACAGAGGAAAGGGGGCGGGAATAGTCCCCCCATAAAAGAGCAACCGCTCTGGGATGCATCTTCGGGGGAGGCGGGAAGGACTTAACGAGTCCCGCCTACCCCGGTCCGTCGCCTGCCCCGTAGCGTGGGGCGGGCCGCTCGGCGAGGACGCCTCGCCAGAGCAATCCTTCTCTCGGAGAGGGGGTCGGCCTCCCTCTCCCTTTCTGCCACCTCCTTCCGCTGCATCACCTCCTCGCAGAAGGAGGTCACGGTCTTGTGCGACCTCTCCTCGCCAATCATGTGGTCGACCACGGCCGACAACGAGAGGTCGCCTCCAATCTCGCTTCTTAGGACACCGCGCGGCGACGACCACGCTGGACACTCTTCCAGCGTGTGCCGCTCCGTGTCCAAAGCCTCCGGACAGTGGTGGCACCGTTCGGTGGGTTCCCTCTTGATCCACGCCAGGTACCGGCCGAAACATCCATGGCCGGTTAACACCTGGGTGGATCTGTAGGTGAGCCTTACTCGCCTCTCGCACCATTCTTCCAGAATGGGAGGAGGGCCCGGACTATTGGCCGGCCCGTATTGGCGGCCAGAGTTTCCGACCGCCACAGGGCCAGCGACTCCTGCCGGGCCTGGCGCTTCACTTCTACAATCCTGGCCTCCTCGTCCGGGTCCGCTTCTCCCGTGCGCAACGAGCGGACGGTCAAATACCAAGCCGTCCGCTCCCTTGCCTGATGGTGCAGGGGTATCAGACCTGCGAGGAGGCACGCCGCCTCGGTGGAGACGGTGCGATAGCCCCGTATGGTCCGCAAGGCCAGCCGGCGCTGCACTCTGTTGCAGAGTGTTTTACTGCGCCGGCTGACCGACAATGCGTCGGACCACACGGGTGCCCCATATAGGAGCTTGCTATGCACCACCCCCGTATAGAGGCGGCGGATCCGTCCATCGGGCCCCCCAATATTGGGCAGCAGTCTCCCTAAGGAGGCCGCCACCGCTTAAGCCTGGGGGGCCAACCGACCGAAGTGCTTCTCGAAGCGCCAGCGACTGTCGAGAGTCAGGCCCAGATACTTCATCTCCTGCCTGACCTCGACAACGGCATCACCTACCTGGATCCCGAGTTGGGGCGGCGGCCGCCGGTTCGGAGGCAATGCGTGTAGCCACATCGCCTCCGTCTTACCGGCGGCTATCTTGAGCCCCAACCCCTCGATCCTACCCACCACGAAGTCCACCACTACAGCCGCCAAGGCTATCGTTCTCCTCCATGTCTCCCCCTCCACGACCACCAGTGTATCGTCCGCATAGCAAATCACACTGGTGTCGCGGGGGAGAGTAGCAGGATATTTAAGCCTGGAGATTGCATCAAGGAAGCGTGAATTAATGGTATTTCGGGGGGATTGTACGCCGCCACCAAGGTTAACCCCGGGGAAATGAGTCTTATGCAAACAGTCTCAATGCTATCGAACTGCGGGAGATCGATAATGTTGAAACCAATGGAATTTTGAACCAGAATGATTACGAACAACTTTTGTGGGTTTTTGTGCTCGCTGTGCCTCGTGTGAGTATTGGGTGACCGGTGATTTGTACTCGGATGACGAGGTAGGAGGGATTGCCGCGGGATTAGCGGAGGTGCCGTGCCGGGGATGCTGACCTTGGTGACGATCGAGGGGGTCAAGGGTCGTGGACGGATTCGATCGTTGCTTCCGCTGCGATCGTTGATTCTAGGCCGGATCTATCGTAATGCAGGTGACGCACCATACATTCAATTTCCCCGTGCAGGTTTTCTCGAGGAACGAGCAAGGTGACGTACCAAGTCGTTGCTCTCGAACTCGTGGACGACTCGTCTCACGGGTGTGTAGGTGACTCACCGTACACTCCAACCTTTCCTAGATGTCTGCTAGAAGGGTGACGCACCTCTTCTAGGTTGCTTTATGTCTCTTTCGAGGACGATTCGTCTCACGAAATCTGACAGACAGGAGCGGGGTGCAGGAGCGGATGCGGGGTTCGCACTGCGAACGGATTCGGGCCGCTTATCAGCAGCGATCTTTTGGGATAGGCGGAGAAATACTCACAGAGCGATTCCTCGGTGTTGCTGGTGGTCGCTAGATACCTCTAGGTGAGCTCGGTCCGGATACAACTCGGAGACAGGTCGATTTTGATGTGTTTCGGGGTGGTTTATATAGTAAAGTTTGGTGATAAGGGGTGAGGTCGCGGCAAGGTGTTTTCCGTGACGTATAATATCCGGTTCCCGCCAAATTCGTGGATTTTCGTATCCGGTTCCCGCGAATTCGTATTTCTAGGAGAGGGGTAAACGCGGTAAGGGTGTTGCGAGACGGTGCCGGGGAGCCGGTGGTTTCTTACGGGGTTCGGTGTTCTTCGGGTTTGTTCGGGGAAGCTCGGTCGGATATTTAGTAACAGAGCTGCTCGGTACAGGTCTGTTACACTTCAACCAGGTTTCGGTTATCAGAGCAACGTTGATGTTATGTTGCTGCAGATAAAGGGCCAGATCCGTATATTTATGAAGTATGGAGTTTGCATTCCATAAGAGAATTTTGGGGTAATTTATTGCTGCGAAAAGGAGTTAGCAACTTGCATGAACGCCATAAATTTTTCCGCCTCCGTTTTACATAATTTTAATTTACTTAGCAGGTTTTTCGCTGCGAGCAGAATTTTATTGATATTGCACAGTTTTGCAATCTCGGAGAAGACAATCATTGTTTCCTCCACCATGGGTTGAGAGGAAGGGTTATTTGGATTTAGATGTTGATTCAAAGTCTCATTGTAAGGGGTCGTTTGATTGTACTCAACGCCGTGAGGTGAGTTTAATTTATTTGCAGTGAGCGCACTGCTATACGACACATTAGGACGTCTTATTGCATCGATTAACGGTTTTTTAGGTCCTACAGAAGGCGAGATGGGAACGAGAGGCGTTCCCACCGGTGGAGAAGTTCTCTTGATCCGCTTCTCAAGATAGTCCAGAAGGGCGGGGCATTTGGAGTAGTTAGCGGTGTGTGAACCATTGCAATTGGCACACAAAGGTGTTTCAACCATCTCAGAAGAGCAATCTGCGGAGCCATGTGAGCCAGCGCATTTGACGCACTTGGGTGGATACCCACAGTTAGAGGACGAGTGCCCGAAGGCCTGACATCTATAACATTGTGTAACCACTCTGGTTACACACCAATACAGTACAGTAGTGGCTCTCAATGA
Organism: Lasioglossum villosulum; assembly: GCA_963971365.1. Classification (NCBI taxonomy): domain Eukaryota; kingdom Metazoa; phylum Arthropoda; class Insecta; order Hymenoptera; family Halictidae; genus Lasioglossum; species Lasioglossum villosulum. The sequence goes on from OZ020495.1 coordinate 33,942,749, forward strand.
GACAGCCGTGATGTCACGCGTAATCCTCATCATAGACAAGGATCGCAGGTGTAACATATAGGTAATATAATGCGCACGCATCGACCCCCCTCTCTCGTCGATCACGATCGAAGGAGGTCGATGCGAGCAGAAAATTCGGACTCTGCGTCTGGACTCGATCCGATAAGAACGCACGAGTATTGCGTCTTTGAGATTTCAATCATCTTGTACGTTGCCAAGCAGGCAGTCATATTCAAACTTTAATAGAATCATATTAATTTATACGTTATAAATCGTGAACTGCCAAGAAGGCGTGATATTTAGCATTTGAATAAAGTCTAATTAACAATTAAAGAACATTATAATATATGTTCTGTGTTGTGCAAATACGACGATCAAATTAGATCGACGTGTAAGCCCGCGTGAAGGGCAAATTGATTTATAGTGCGTACGATCGTCAAGCTATCCATATTGCATTGAATTCAGATAATCAAAAGGGATTTATTTCAGTTTGTTTAACGAGTAATGAACGTGAATCACGTCAGAATTGAATTTAAAGTTGAATATCGTTGATTGGAAAAGAATAGTGCTACTTATTATGCGATTTGTATCTCATTGAGAGAAAGGCAGGTTGCCACAATTATGTTCCATGGTTATTACGAGGAGATATTAAACTGAAAATCAGTTGTGATAATTTAGTATTGTATAGTTGTGTAGAACTTTACTTTGTCGTGAGGTTCGCGAATAGCAATGGTCAAATCGTTCGTTTATCGGGAAGAAGCGTGAGTACGCTGTGACGTGGCAGGTTTTGCCGACGTCCTTCCGAACCCTTAACGAAGGACCGGGTCACCTCGAGCAGTGCCGAAACGAAAGGGCCGTTGCGATCGCTCTCCCTGGGAAAATCCGAGTACCAGTGGCAGAGTATTAACGCGTTTTAAACGTCGCGCCACTGAGCGCAACGCAAAGTTACAGGATCGTAGCCGGACTCCACGAAGGAACCCGGTACCTAATTCCGACAGCTAATTGGCGAAAATACCTCGCGACGAGGCACTCAAAGGACCTATCGCAGCACCGATGCCGTACCGAACATGTCGCGATTGGAGCGAGCCCAGGCCAGCAAGCCTGGAGGAGCGGACGAGGACCTCGTGAATCGGAGACGACCACTCCCTCCGTCCCGTCGGCCCCTCACCCGGAGTAGATCACGAGCAGACTGCCGGACCGGCTCGTACCAACCTCGAGGCGCGCGGCGGAAAATCAGGGCACACCGTCTTCGGAGATCGACAAATTGCCGAAGACAAGGGGGCTCCCCAATTGAGAAGCGCCCCTGCCGCGAGAACCCCTGCGATAGGCGCGAGCGTCGCACCGTCGGAATTAGATGAGGGAGTAGGGGGACGCCCCACTTCCGCGTTCCCGAGCCGACGCGAAGTAGGTCACTGTGCCACAGGATCTTGCCGAAAGTAGTCCAGTTTAACGATTGCTTATTATAAAGTATTTTGCACTGCCGTACCCAGAGGTGTCCTGTGACTGCCGATTTGGTAAGTGCCGGTCAGGTTCTGTGTAATATTTTGTGAACGGTTCGTGATGGCTCGGGGCGTGTTCGCGGATCACACTTTCGCGTCGTAATCACGCGTCCGTCTGCGTAGCCGGGAAACGTGGAAAAGTGCACGCGGCGCGTCGAGACGGCCGTGAAAAGCCACGTTGCCGAGAACCTTCCATCCGGAGGAAGGCGGGACGTGCCGAATTAGGAAAAATATCGTTCATCCTCGGCGCCGTCCACGGTGGGACGACGCGACGTGCCCGATCGTTTTTCGCTCTTATCGTACTTTGCCGCGTCCTTTAGCCAGTCGCCGATTATTGCCGCGTACGACACAAAGCGCGTGGTAGTTACGTCACCATTTATAGGTGAAAGAGTTCCAGTGGATCTCATTGTTGTATACCTTTAATTAAAAGAATATATTTTGTTCCACCCGATATCAATCTCCAACAATTATTTTATTTGTTATCGCCTATCCGCCATCCAGTGCCTGGAAGCACGAATCCATTACAATAGGGACATCGAGTTTTGTAACCGACCCGGTGTAGGATAATATATTGCCCGAGTTCAAAGCATTTCGAATCAAGTCACTAGTGACCCCAGACTACTACAGAATTGCCATGACCACGTATTATGCTCTGCCAATTCTGTGTAGGTAGGTCTGCTAGTTACGGTGTACGGCACTGACATACGGGGTCGATCGCCATCCCTGTGATCATACAGCAGTGCCGATCGAGACGCTGTAGTGTCAGCTTTGATTTTCGCGCATTTAATTAAATAGGGCATCAGATTACTGCAGAATTGCCATGACCACGTATTGTGCTCTGCCGATTCTGAGTAAGTAGATCTGAGTGCAGCAGTGGGCATTGTACTGACATGCGGGATCGATCGCCACACCTGTGATCATACAGCAGTGCCGATCGAGACGCTGCATTGTCCGCAGTGTTTCTTTGAGCTGATACATTGAACAGGAAGGGAATAATTGATCCAGCTAGTGGATGCGATTATCATTTAAAAAATAAGGTGGTAAAATAGTCTGGTTACAATTGAGAGTAGTTTACCCTGGATTGGAAGTTATTCCAGTAAATCCTGGTGTAAAAGAGGTAGTGCACCTTGCGTATTTTATTCAAAGTTACTCCGTTGGAAAGAAAACTTTATATATGCAATATGGGGAATCTATATTGCGTTTACCTCCTATTGGGATACATGAAACAGGATTTAGATCATTGGATCTTAGCTCCTCCATGATTTCTGAGGGGTCCATACGAGGGAGCCCCTTCAGCGTTGCAGAAAGCATTTTTCACTGTTTACAGTGAAGGTGTGGATAGGGAGCTGTGACTTCTCCAGTTTCTTCTTCAGATCTTTAAAGTCAGCAATGGTGCTCAGTTGAACGCGGACTCTAGATCCCAAAAATTTTAATTTAAATTCCTTGCCGTAAGCTTCGGCCAAGGATTTGGTAAGACGAGGAATGTTACCGTCAAAGTTAGAAATATATAATGGAGCCGACGGTGACGGCTGAGAGTTTCCGGCAGTCGGAAGAGCAGAAGATTTGTTGTTGCTAGGTGTAGCAGCGACATTGCAAAGCGATGGGCCCCCGTGTCTTATGTTCGGTTTTAGAGGGGGGAAATCCATGTTATCAATCTTGAAGGAACTGAGAAGGTTGAAACGGTTTGTAACGGGGACATTGGGTTTTGCCCCAATGTTGCTAGGAGCATTCATTTCAATATTTAGAGTCAGGCTGTCTGGAGGAGACGGGGAAGGGGAATCTTCGACTCCGGTTATTTTCGGTTTTTTGTTCTCGTGTAGCACCACACTTAGGTCATCCGGGGGTGCCCGAATTAAGGTTGAAACGTCCGTTACCGTTCGAAAAACAAGCAGAGGGTTATTTACCGAATCTAACACCGTGACAACATTTACATCGGTGTTCAATGGAGACAAATTTGTTTCAGAGGGAGAAAACTGGAGAAGAGGAGCATCCGTGACGGGTGCAGAAGAAGTGAGAAGATCAGCAATTTGATTGTCACTTTTTCCAGATAGAACTACGCTGGAAAGCGAGGGGGGAAAATCAATAGTTAAATGTTGTTGAAGAAAGTTGTCCTCAGGTGAGGTACTGAAAAGCTGAGCAACGGCAGGAGCAGAGAGAGAGTCCGTGCAATAATAGGTCTGCTGGGAGCAGTATTTACATCTCCAACCTTTTGTGGATGCACAAAGGGGAAAGAAGTTTGCTCACAAGAATCCGTTATCTCATTGCCTAAAGTAACAGGCACCAGGGATGTTTGGGAAGAGCTGGCTTTTCCCGAAGCAGAAATTGTACTCTTGGAGACAATCTTGACCTTCTTCACTTTAGATGAGGCCGGAAGAACTAATCCAGGAGCGAATTTTTTATCCACACTGGGATCCAATGGGGATCTCTTAAAATGTTCACTTTTGCGCCTTACATGCGGCCTTTTGTTTAATAAAGACACCGACGGGCGGCCGTCCGCCACGAGGCCGAGAGTTCACAAAGTGGTTTTAAATCACTCGCGACGAACACTGAAGTATTTTAAGGGCACCGTCTGGTCGCGTGACCTTGACGAATTGATCGTCACGCTAAATCGGATGAGCGGCCGGTAGATGAAGCTGAATTAGGGGGCGTTGGGTACACTTTCTAAAGTTGATACGCTCCCGGCGGAGACAGCATTCACTAAAGAGAAAACATGTACACAGCCGGTAAGTTAGGCTTCGTAATCAACTGTGACGTCACAATTCAGCTGCCGATGGAAAAGCGTCGGTGTGCTCGAGTGAGACTGTGTGGCGCGTACACACCGTTCGGCCGGCGCGTTCGTGTGCCTACGAGCATCGCAAGGGTCCGGGAGTAAACGTCTGAATTCGCTATAAAGCAAAGACTAGGTTTCTTATTAGTCAAAATCGATAGATAAAAGTTCAATCTAGGGTGGTATTTGGATAAAAGTCCGACTTTTACGTTCACGAGTAATGTTTTTGCAATATTCGGCAGTGCGCCCGTCAGAGAGGCTATGGACGCTGGCGGCTGCTTGCAGCGTCGGTGTGCTCGAGTGAGACTGTGTGGCGCTACGCACTGCTCGGACGGCGCGTACGTTTTCCTACGATATAATATAAAATCATACGCGTGGAAAACCACGCGCGACAGAAGTGAAACTTCTTGCAGTCTAGTAATGAATTATCAAAATTTTTGACGCAAAGAAGGACACTGTATGGTAGATGCTTTGAACTATGTCTCTTTCTTGCCAATACGCTGTCCTCGTTTGTGTCAAAAGTTTTGATCGTTCATTAGTACAGTGCAACAACAAGATGGTAAAAATTGTATTTTTAAAATACAATTTTTACGCAAAACAATTGGATTTCGATTAAACTTTTAATGAAAAAGGGTGTTTCGGTTGTAGACCACAAGATAGATCATTATCAGTAAAATATATATTTATTTTGATATATCAGATAATTAATTATAATAATTGTATACGACGACGCGTCCACGACCGTCACCGCGTCTCCCTCGTCGACCGCCTCTGCCGGCGTAGCTCTCTTATAATTTGTCTCTGGAACATAATAATATAAATATAAAATAAATAATATAAAAATAACGTATATGTAGTAAAATAATATTCAATTGGATAACTCACCATTTGCGTGTCCGTTAATTTCGGCGTTGCATCTTCCTCAATTTTGGGTCCGATGTTTTCCTTGGGCTGTAACACAAATAATAATGATTAATAATGTATGTAACATACACGTACATGGTCAATAGTTGATAATGTATCGTATACTCACTGGTACTTTTCGGTGCCCCAAAAATAAGTTGGCGAAGACCGTTGCCGTGGCTGGTAATGCTCGAGCCGTCGCCGGTGGTGCTCTGTCCGCCTCCACCGCGGCCGCGGCGCTTATAAAATTGCTTCTGCAGTTCTCACAGGATTCGTATCTGCAACATATAAATATTATATTAATATAGCGAAGACCTAAAATAACGGATATGTGGTAGGAAGATGTTCAGTTTTTGTAACTCACTATTTGATCATCTGTTGCATTGGTTGGAGAGGTCGGCGATTTTCCGCCGGCGTGGTATCTTCCAGTTTTTGTAACATACAAAATATATATCAATTATTAATAATCAATTGTTAGTAATCTTAATGTTAGTGCACAATCGAGTAATTTTTTTTTGTTACGGATGAGGGGGGAAATGACATCACGCACACCCCCCGAAGGGGGTAATGTGGGACTCTGGCCGCGAATTGTCAGCGTGCCCATACCCACTAAAAACCTAAACCTCACCCGGGACGGCTAATAAGACGCCCCTCTAAGTACTATCTTTTACCCGATCCGAACCGAGACATGCGGTCCCATTGTCCACATTCGTCACATGTTTCGACGATCGCCACGTCTTCGAGTACCACACCTGTGGTACATTCGTGGCAGACAGTCCAGATGTTACGTGACTAGAACAGAAACAACACATACATAAACGAAAAACGAAAAAATGCTCAATAAACTTCAAAGTATGAAAAGTAGAATTTCAGTTGTGTGTTTACATCGTTAGCTGATGCTGGATCTGCTGTTGCCTCAGAATCGTGCACTCCGTTCTCGTTTCAGTCATCGTCAATATGGGAATCTGTTTTTCGAAAAACAACATATTTTAATTAATTTTGATAGTTTTGCGTAATTACAATTATTGAACAATTTTAAATGAATCAGCGATTCTGCACACTCGTTTGCAAGTGTACTGCCCGACGTCGGACAGCTCTAGGATTGTATACGATCCTAGAGCTGTGATTGTAATCACTTTACAATCTTTTTATTAATCACCAGCTGATCGAGGCAGTGGTGTTGCACTGGCAAGTGCAACTCGACGTCGGAAAGTTGCAACTGTTTTCAATCGCTGAAATGAATCAGCGATTCTGCACACTCGTTTGCAAGTGTACAGATCGAGGTCGGACAACTTTTGGATCGTATACGATCCTAAAGCTGTGATTGTAATCACTTTACAATCTTTTTATTAATCACCAGCTGATCAAGTCAGTGGTGTTGCACTGGCAAGTGCAACTCGACCTCGATTAGTGTCAACTTTTCTTGCGTATCCTCTTGGCATTCTTTTGCGTTTTGGCCAAGGCTGTGTTTTTGCGTTGTTGTTCCATTTTGTATAGAATTTCTGGAGACTCGTTTTTGAACTCTCTCCGTAAACGAGATAACACTTCTTGTGTGTTGTATTGAATTACAGCAGCATTGCATCTTGCTGTGTACGATCCCCTTAGGCCGAAATTTATTCTTTTTCCGCCAATGTATTTTGCGATTACATTATTAAAACTTTCCACCGGATTATTGTTGCTTTGCTGGAGGAGACTCTCTGCATTCGCCGCCAGGCGTGCAATTATTTCTTGTATCTGTTGATACACTCCTACATGCAATAATTCGCCAACAATGTTTTCTTCGTCTTGCTTCCTAGTCCCATCGCAGAAGTAGCCCATCTTCGCGCACTCTTTGTGCTCTCCAAAAATATGGCTAGGAATATTCGTTATATCTTCATATAACTTCTTTATTTTCTCTGCTGACGGGAAATTCTCATTTGCTCTGTATTCTGCAGCTTTCACGATTCCTGTTCGCATCCGCAGAATACTTGTTTGTACGGCTCGCCTGTAGTAGCCGGCAACAGTTTTTTTTGCAACATCCTTCATTTTGTTGCAGAAGTTGCGCAGCAAATGATTCGTACATTCTGTTTTTTTCACGCGAATCACCGTTTTGTATGGATCGCAGTCCACAATTTTTTGGTACACGCTGCTATCGCCGTCAGCAATAATCGTTGAATACATCAATCCCCGTTTTTCAATGCTTGTCATGAAGCCTTCAGCGATAGCCTCGCTCTCCATTTTGGTGGAGGCATCGGATTTTCTCCAATTCTTATAACATTTATGTTTCTTTGGTTCTTTATTTTTCTTCGTCGCGTCACGACAAATGGTGCACTCTTTATTTTTTACTTGAATGGATAAAACTTTCTTCGTGTGCACACCCACTATTACGCCGACACCAGATGATGAGTCATATTTTCCTGTGCGGTACGACCTCTTCATCCAGCTTCCGTCAGCCACGACAGGAATGTAAGGAATTCCGTTTATTACGTCGTTCCTTGCAATGGCTAGCTTCTTTTCCTCTTCGGCCGCTGCTATCATTTCCTTTTCTGCAGCAGCGTTTAATTTCTCGCCAACGTCATCATGATATTTCTGATACGTTTCCTTGGACATCACGGGAACGTTCATGGCTGCCAAAAATTCTTCCAATTGTACGTATCCGCCTCCGGTGGTTATTGTTCCGGCGATTGCACTTCGGTTGATGTGCATAGCTTTAGGGTCGTGACGTTCGCTACGGACATGAGCCGTATAACCACACATCGAGCATTTCAAAATCATTATCGTCTTCAAGCCAGATCTCATTATCTTTTCTATTTCCATGTTTTTGGACGTACATCCGTACTTATTTCCATGGTTGCTTGCCTCTTTTATTTGTTGAAAGACGTAGCGCATATCAACTATGCTCAACCCGTCTGTGAGGCACGATTCTTCCTGTGGTTCGATCGTCGTTCCTCTTTCCACGACGAAGTACTCCTCTTAGTCGAACACATTTTCTGCTTGCGTGGCGCATGGTATTTCCATTTCTTCTAGTACTTCCATCGCATCTTCAACGTTTTTGTCGAACACCATTTCCTCTTCATGTGTACTCGCTGCCGGCGCTGCATGCGTTTCTTCGATTTCTTGTTGCATTTCATTTAAAAAATCTTCAACGTTTCTGTCGCACACCATTTCCTCTTCAACTGTACTTGATCCCGGAGCTGCATTTTTCTCTGCTGTACAGTGATCCGCAATGGCAAGCTTCGCTAACTGCTTCCGTCTACAAATGGAATACAAAAAACCTGTTGTAGGGATAAGATCATCTTCCTTCACAGATCTGTTTTTAAAAATAGTGGCACTTGAAAAATCGCGACATCAAAGTTATGTCTGGCGAACGCTTCGGCGGTCATCCGAGGCTGAATATCGCGATGCAGCGTTCACTTCAGATAATCTTAATTTTGACAGTTTTAAAGTATTTATCTTTTTAAAAACAGGTCTGTAAAGGAGACACTTGAGGCTATATCCTCATTTTTGCACTTGAGCGGAATTGTATGGTCGATGGAATGGAATAAATTAAAAAGCAATTATTTGCCTTCCCTAACATTCAGTGAGGAAAGCAGATGTTGCCATACTTTTCAAAGTATGTTTCGATGTTATATTGTATTTTATTATAATTCATGAAAGTACCTGTCCCCCGTCCTACGTGAACCTTTCCGTGTCTTCAGTCGTTTTATAACTCTACCAGACACGTTGCGACTACCATTTTATGATTATTTAATCTTATAATATTTTTTAAACGTTTTAATATTGTTTTCAAAAGAATTCTTTAAAAATACCATCAATTATTGTGTAGTCAGAAAAAAATCAATCAAATAAATGAAAATAGTAAAATGATCTATCGGGCATACAATTCAGTCCAAGCATAGTTTTTACCATCTTATCTGGTGATATCCTTGAAATAAAATTCGAAACATTACTCCGAAAAATGATTTCGTTTTGAACGAGTACGCGACGATGACGTTTCGTAGACAGACGTCAATTATTAACTTCCCGATTCATAGGGAAGTTATTGTAATTACTCCGAAAATCAAAAATCGATTTTTTAGCAGATCTTCACGTTTCGTGGTCATTGGAGTCATTTTAGACTATTTTTATCAAAATGTTTGTGTGTGTGTTTGTGTGTGTGTGTGTGTGTGCGCGCGCGCGCGCGCGCGCGTATGTCCGTTTGTATGGTATCAAATTTTTCGTTAACGTTTTCTGAAAAAATAACAATGCGATCAGAATAATGAATGATGCAATCGATGCGCCCCGCTGGAACTTAGAGCTGATTAGATTTTGGTCCATATTGGTCAAGTAGTTTTTTAGTTTTTTTAGTTTTTTTCGAAAGAAGTTCATTCAACAATGCAAATTATACGAGAGGACGGAAATTTTCCACCGAAGAAACAAACATAATAATTACATATATTTTATTTTGATTTTTTTATAATTTAAACAAATTTTTTTTATTTAAAAAAAAAATTTTTTTTATTTTCCTTTTTTAATTATGCAACTAATGCTAATGTTACCGCTTAGAATAATCGAAAATTATCCCAATGCAAGAGTGAGTTATTCATCGCTACTGCCGAGAATACATTTTCAAAGAATATCGATGAAAGTACAAAAACATTTATATTACAATCTTCAAAAAAACAAGCAGTTCAATACGAATTATTAACTGAGATGAAATTGAAAGTTAATATAAAAAAATAGTTAATGGAGCATGCGAGCAACGAGCATACGATGTTGGTTTAATGCGACGCCATACAGCAAACATTTCGATAAGTAGAAAACTATTGAACTTCCCTGAAAACGTATAATCTTCTTAAAACGTACACTAAATAATGATAATAATATACTGCAACTAACGAATCGGGAAGTTCTTTGTGTGGCTCGTGGAGAGTCACACACCAAATAACATCCGTACTACTAACCCTCTCGCGAACTCACAAAGCGAGCTACAACACCCCCACCCGCGAAGCTCGCGAAGCGAGCGAGCAACAATAACCAGCTAGTTTTACATTGGTTGCAGCATTGAATTGACGGCCTAAATATTACGTATAGGGCAGTCATCTTGGATGACCTTGACCTTGACATATGTTGTCAAAGACACCTTTATGAACTACTTTTCTCCATGCCCGTCGCTTGGACTTACTTTCCGACAGAGTTGAGGAAAATATGTAATTGGATACAAATTTCGGATCACGAATAATAGATACAAAATTTGTATATAATTAGTTACTCGAGAGGTTTTAGATATTTACAAAAGTATCTTGTATTCGAAGTTTAATTAGATACTTTTCTATTTGCAGCAGAAGAATTCGAAGCGTCGGACACATTTGTAACTAGTTTCTGTATCTACAATGGGTAAAAAAAGTATTGGCACACTCTTAACGCATTTTAAAAATTTTCAATATTGGCCCACATAAAAAAGTTGTAAAATGTAACTTTTAGTATTTTTGCTACAATTCCGATGAATTGCAATTTTTGACAAAATTTTTTTTCGCATCCTGTGGCAAACTAATTGCTCTAGCTTCCCAAAAAAATTCAAATCGTATAATACGATATGTCGTAGATTAAGACGATAGCATAAGAATTGCCGGAGTCGGCTGCCGAGTGATCACACGTGCACCTTACATTGTAGCGCGGCCGAGATGGTTGATCGAGAGTGGCTGTTAGGATCGGTTTTCTTACGCGCAGCCGAAACGTTTGGTCGGCTGCGACAATCGGAATCGGCTCCTTTGGAATGCGTGCACGTGGACGGAGTGAATCTGCGGAGTGGGGAAAATACGAGGCAAGACCCTCGAGGGCCCGAGACCGGCCGGCAGATTTTTCTGAGGACTCGAAGAGTGCAGATCAGTGCCTCCGCAGATTCAATCAGTCAGATACGTTCGGTAGTCGACACGCGTAAAGACAATGAGGAAGGGAAATGCCGATGCACATGGGTCGCGTCCGACGGCTCGCGCGACGACAGATATTTAAACAGTTATCGCCTTTTTAAGAGTGTGCCAATACTTTTTTTACCCACTGTAATTCAACGATGCTTTTGACAAGTTCGAGGCCAGCTTGAATGAACACGTTCCGAGGCCTCAGCCCAGAACACAATAGTAATGCAATAAACACGAGGAACCCCACGGCCAGCCAGGTATATCGGTGTGAAATAGCTAAAAATGCAATTGCTAAATTTGGTTATTTCACATAATTCTTTCACGGAGTGATGTCAGGAGGGTCCGGGGCGTTTTTCCGATTAGAACAAGACATTACAACCACTAGACGCAACTCGAAAGTCCATCGAGTTTAGCCTTGTTCTAATCGAAAGAACGCCCCGAACTCCACTGGTATCACTCCATGGAAAAATTATGTGAAATAGCCCAATGTAGTGACTGCATTTTTAGCTATTTCACACCGATATACCTGGCTGGCCGTTGGGTTCCCCGTGTTTATTGCATTACTATTGTGTTCTGGGCTGAGGCCTCGGAACGTGTTCATTCAAGCCTTGAGCTGGCCAAAAGGATTTTGAAGGAACCGAAAGGATCTTTGAATTAGATACAGATACTAGTTACACAAATGTATCCGTCGCTTCGAATCCTTCTGCTGCAGATAGAAAAGTAACTAATTAAATTTCGAATACAAGATAATTTTGGATTTTAGTTGAATCCGGATTTACACACTTTTGTATTTAAATACTGTCCAACTCTGATACATACATATATAAGATGAGATTTTTTCAATTCTTGCACGCGCCGGAGCAGCCTAAACGGAGCGTGCAAAACTAAGGAAACTTCAGTGCAATATTAGAAATATGTTTTTGCTAACGGATATCTTGAAAACTAAAAGCGACTCACCTATTTCTAAAAAGGAAAAAGTTGTTAAAAATGTCAAAATCTATAACGCATTTAAATTACATCAAAATAAAAAATTCTTTTGTATAACATTTTCGTAAAAATAAACCGACGGCTAAAAGCTTCTGAAGGTCAATCAGAAGGGTGACCTGGACAACATATGTGAAGGTGAAGGGCATCGGAATTGCCTCCCCTGAACGTAATAATAAATTTACCTTTGTGAATTAACATAAATGTACTCGTCATTCATCTAATTATTATCATTTATTGTTCCCGCTTAATGTCATATACTCTCTGTTGCAACAACCACTTTTAATTGTACATACATGGAATGAATACTGACATCGATCTATTGATCAGCTATGCGCGCGGTTGGTTGTCCCCGCACCGTTCCATCGTCCCCCGCGAGGGCCAAGGATAGATCGATCAGCTCAAGCCTCGCGGGCGCGGCCGGGGGAGCGGACGCGGTGGATCAACGCGCCCAGCTGATCGTTCAGTTTGTCTATTGACATCTAAGATTGTGTTTCTTTGTCTATTGACATCTAATAAAAATTAAATGTCACTTTGGTACCAACGATTCATAGAAATTGTTAGGACTACACTGGTGGATATAGTACAGCAGAAAATAAGAGCTGTCAGAAGAATCTAAAAATTAAATGTCACTTTGGTACCAACGATCCATAGAAATTGTTAGGACTACACCGTCAAGTGTAGTAGAGCAGAAAAGTAGAGCTGTCAGTAAAATCTAACAATTACAGATCGCATCAGTACCAACGATCCATAGAAATTGTTAGGAGTACAACGGTGATTTTGGTACACCAAAAAAGAAGAGCTGTCAAAAATATCTAAGAATTAAAGGTCGCATTGATACTAACGATCCATAGAAGTTGCCATGACTGCACCGGAGAATGTACTACAGCAGTAAAAAGGAGCTGTCAGAAAAATCTAAAAAATATTGTTCGAAATGCTTCCAAGGATCCTTAGAAATCGTTAAGACTACACCGGTGAGTGTAGTGCAGCAGAAAAGAAGAGCTGTCAGAAGAATCTAAAAATTAAATGTCACTTTGGTACCAACGATCCATAGAAATTGTTAGAACTACACCGTCGAGTGTAGTACAGCAGAAAAGTAGAGCTGTCAGTAAAATCTAACAATTACAGATCGCATCAGTACCAACGATCCATAGAAATTGTTAGGAGTACACCAGTGATATTCGTACACCAAAAAAGAAGAGCTGTCACAAATATCTAAGAATTAAAGTTCGCATTGGTACCAACGATCCATAGAAATTGTTAGGACAACACCGTCGACAGTTGTACAGGCGAAAATAAGGGGTGTCAGTAAAATCTAAGAATTACAGGTTGCATTCGTACCAACGATGACTATAAATTTTCAGGACTACACCGGTGAGTGTAGTACAGCAGAAAATAAGTGCTGTCAGAAAAATCTAAAAATTAATTGTCACTTTGGTACCAACGATTCATAGAAATTGTTAGGACTTCACTGGTGAGTGTAGTACAGAAGAAAAGAGGAGCCGTCAGAAAAATCTAAAAATTAAATGTCACTTTGGTACCAACGATTCATAGAAATTGTTAGGACTACACTGGTGGGTATAGTACAGCAGAAAATAAGAGCTGTCAGAAGAATCTAAAAATTAAATGTCACTTTGGTACCAACGATTCATAGAAATTGTTAGGACTTCACTGGTGAGTGTAGTACAGCAGAGAAGAGGAGCCGTCAGAAAAATCTAAGAATTAAATATCACTTTGGTACCAACGATGACTAGAAATTGTCAGGACTACACCGGTGAGTGTAGTACAGCAGAAAAGAAGAGCTGTCAGAAAAATCTAAAAATTAAATGTCACTTTGGTACCAACGGTTCATAGAAATTGTTAGGACTTCACTGGTGAGTGCAGTACAGCAGAAAAGAGGAGCCATCAGAAAAATCTAAAAATTAAATGTCACTTTAGTACCAACGATTCATAGAAATTGTTAGGACTACACTGGTGGGTATAGTACAGCAGAAAATAAGAGCTGTCAGAAAAATCTAAAATTTAAATGTCACTTTGGTACCAACGATTCATAGAAATTGTTAGGATTACACTGGTGGGTATAGTACAGCAGAAAATAAGAGCTGTCAGAAGAATCTAAAAATTAAATGTCACTTTGGTACCAACGATCCATAGAAATTGTTAGGAGTACACCGTCCAGTGTAGTAGAGCAAAAAAGTAGAGATGTCAGTGAAATCTAAGAATTACAGATCCCATTAGTACCAACGATCCATAGAAATTGTCAGGACTACATCGGTGAGTGTAGTACTGCAGAAAATAAGAGCTGTCAGAAAAATCTATGAATTACAGATCGGATTAGTACCAACGATCCTTACGAATCGTCAGGACTACACCGAAGAGTGTACTACTGCAGAAAATAAGAGCTGTCAGAAAAATCTAAAAATTAAATGTCACTTTGCTACCAACAATTCATAGAAATTGTTAGGACTACACTGGTGAGTGGATTACAGCAGAAAATAAGAGCTGTCAGAAGAATCTAAAAATTAAAGGTCGCATTGGTACGAACGAGCCATAGAAATTGTTAGGAGTACACCGTCGAGTGTAGTACAGGCGAAAAGAGGAGCTATCAGTAAAATCTAAGAATTACAGGTTGCATTGGTACCAACGATGCATAGAAATCGTCAGGACTACACCGAAGAGTGTACTGCAGCAGAAAATAAGAGCTGTCAGAAAAATCTAAAAATTATTGTTCGAAATGCTTCCAAGGATCCTTAGAAATCGTCAAGACGACACCAAAGAGTGTAGTACAGCAAAGAAGAAGAGGTGTCAGAAAAATCTAAGAATAACATGTCGCATTGGTACCAACGATGACTAGAAATTGTCAGGTCTACACCGGTGAGTGTAGTACAGCAGAAAATAAGGGCTGTCAGAAAAATCTAAGAATTACAGATCGAATTAGTACCAACGATCCATAGAAATTGTTAGGACTACACCGGTGAGTGTAGTACAGCAGAAAAGAGGAGCTGTCAGAAAAATCTAATAATTAAAGGTCCCATTGCTACTAACGATGCATACAAATTGCCGGGACAACACCGAAGAGTGTACTACATCAAAAAATAAGAGCTGTCAATAAAATCTAAGAATTACAGGTAGCATTGGTACCAACGATCCATAGCATTGTTTGGACAACACCGGCGAGTGTAGTACAGCAAAAAAGAAGAGCTGTAAGAAAAATCTAAGAATTACAGGTAGCATTGGTACCAACGATCCATAGAAATTGTTAGGACTACTAGTGAGTGTAGTACACCAAAACTGAAGAGCTGTCAGAAAAATCTAATAATTAAAGGTCCTATTGCTACTAACGATGCATACAAATTGCCGGGACTACACCGAAGAGTGTACTACATCAAAAAATAAGAGCTGTCAATAAAATCTAAGAATTACAGGTAGCATTGGTACCAACGATCCATAGCATTGTTTGGACTTCACCGGCGAGTGTAGTACAGCAAAAAACAAGAGCTGTAAGAAAAATCTAAGAATTACAGGTAGCATTGGTACCAACGATCCATAGAAATTGTTAGGACTACTGGTGAGTGTAGTACACCAAAACTGAAGAGCTGTCAGAAAAATCTAATAATTAAAGGTCCCATTGCTACTAACGATGCATACAATTTGCCGGGACTACACCGAAGAGTGTACTACATCAAAAAATAAGAGCTGTCAATAAAATCTAGGAATTACAGGTAGCATTGGTACCAACGATCCATAGCATTGTTTGGACTTCACCGGCGAGTGTAGTACAGCAAAAAACAAGAGCTGTAAGAAAAATCTAAGAATTACAGGTAGCATTGGTACCAACGATCCATAGAAATTGTTAGGACTACTGGTGAGTGTAGTACACCAAAACTGAAGAGCTGTCAGAAGAATCTGAAAATTAAAGGTCTCATTGCTACTAACGATGCATACAAATTGCCGGGACTACACCGAAAAGTGTTGTACAGCAGAAAAGAAGAGCTGTCAGTATAAATATAAGAATTACAGGTTGCATTGGTACCAACGATGCAGAGAAATCGTCAGGACTATACCGGTGAGTGTAGTACAGCATAAAATAAAATCTGTCAGAAAAATTTAAGAATTACAGGTAGCATTGGTACCAACGATCCATAAAAATGGTAAGGACTACACCGGTGAGTGTACTACTGCAGAAACGAAGATCTGTCAGTAAAATCTAAGATTTACAGGTAGCATTGGTACCAACGATCCATAGAAATTGTTAGGACTACTGGTGAGTGTAGTACACCAAAACTGAAGTGCTGTCAGAAAAATCTAATAATTAAAGGTCCCATTTCTACTAACGATGCATACAAATTGCCGGGACTACACCGAAGAGTGTACTACAGCAAAAAATAAGAGCTGTCAATAAAATCTAAGAATTACAGGTCCCATTGCTACTAACGATGCATACAAATTGCCGGGACTACACCGAAGAGTGTACTACAGCAAAAAATAAGAGCTGTCAATAAAATCTAAGAATTACAGGTAGCATTGGTACCAACGATCCATAGAAATTGTTAAGACTACTGGTGAGTGTAGTACAGCAAAAAAGAAGAGCTGTAAGAAAAATCTAAGAATTACAGGTAGCATTGGTACCAACGATCCATAGAAATTGTTAGGACTACTAGTGAGTGTAGTACACCAAAACTGAAGAGCTGTCAGAAAAATCTAATAATTAAAGGTCCTATTGCTACTAACGATGCATACAAATTGCCGGGACTACACCGAAGAGTGTACTACATCAAAAAATAAGAGCTGTCAATAAAATCTAAGAATTACAGGTAGCATTGGTACCAACGATCCATAGCATTGTTTGGACTTCACCGGCGAGTGTAGTACAGCAAAAAACAAGAGCTGTAAGAAAAATCTAAGAATTACAGGTAGCATTGGTACCAACGATCCATAGAAATTGTTAGGACTACTGGTGAGTGTAGTACACCAAAACTGAAGAGCTGTCAGAAAAATCTAATAATTAAAGGTCCTATTGCTACTAACGATGCATACAAATTGCCGGGACTACACCGAAGAGTGTACTACATCAATAAATAAGAGCTGTCAATAAAAGCTAAGAATTACAGGTAGCATTGGTACCAACGATCCATAGCATTGTTTGGACTTCACCGGCGAGTGTAGTACAGCAAAAAACAAGAGCTGTAAGAAAAATCTAAGAATTACAGGTAGCATTGGTACCAACGATCCATAGAAATTGTTAGGACTACTGGTGAGTGTAGTACACCAAAACTGAAGAGCTGTCAGAAAAATCTAATAATTAAAGGTCCTATTGCTACTAACGATGCATACAAATTGCCGGGACTACACCGAAGAGTGTACTACATCAAAAAATAAGAGCTGTCAATAAAAGCTAAGAATTACAGGTAGCATTGGTACCAACGATCCATAGCATTGTTTGGACTTCACCGGCGAGTGTAGTACAGCAAAAAACAAGAGCTGTAAGAAAAATCTAAGAATTACATGTCACTTTGGTACCAACGATCCATAGAAACTGTTAGGACTACACCATCGAGTGTAGTAGAGCAGAAAAGTAGAGCTGTCAGTAAAATCTAACAATTACCGTTCGCATCAGTACCAACGATCCATAGAAATTGTTAGAAGTACACCTGTGATTTTCGTACACCAAAAAAGAAGAGCTGTCAGAAATATCTAAGAATTAAAGTTCGCATCGGTACTAACGATCCATAGAAATTGCCATGACTGCACCGGAGAGTGTACTACAGCAGAAAATAAGAGCTGTCAGAAAAATCTAAAAATTATTGTTCGAAATGCTTCCAAGGATCCTTAGAAATCGTCAAGACTACACCGGTGAGTGTAGTACAGCAGAAAAGAAGAGCTGTCAGAAAAATCTAAGAATTACATGTCGCATTGGTACCTACGAACCATAGAAATTGTCAGGACTACACCGGTGAGTGTAGTACAGCAGAAAATAAGAGCTGTGAGAATAATCTAAAAATTAAATGTCACTTTGGTACCAACGATCCATAGAAATTGTTAAGACTACACTGGTGGGTAAAGTACAGCAGAAAATAAGAGCTGTCAGAAGAATCTAAAAATTAAATGTCACTTTGGTACCAACGATCCATAGAAATTGTTAGGACTACACCGTCTAGTGTAGTTAGAGCAGAAAAGTAGAGCTGTCCGTAAAATCCAACAATTACAGATCGCATTAGTACCAACGAACCATAGAAATTGTTAGGACTACACCGGTGAGTGTAGTACACCAGAAAAGAGTAGCTGTCAGAAAAATCTAAAAATTAAATGTCACTTTGGTACTAACGATCCATAGAAATTGTTAGGACAACACCGTCGAGTGTTGTACAGGCGAAAATAAGAGCTGTCAGTAAAATCTAAGAATTACACGTTGCATTGGTACCAACGATGACTAGAAATTTTCAGGACTACACTGGTGAGTGTAGTACAGCAGAAAATAAGAGCTGTCAGTAAAATCTAAGAAATACAGGTTGCATTGGCACCAACGATGACTAGAAATTGTCACGACTACGCCGGTGAGTGTAGTACAACAGAAAATAAGAGCTGTCAGAAAAATCTAAAAATAAAATGTCACTTCGGTACCAACGATCCATAGAAATTGTTAGGACTACACTGGTGAGTGGATTACAGCAGAAAATAAGAGCTGTCAGAAAAATCTAAGAATTACAGATCGCATTAGTACCAACGATTCATAGAAATTGTTAGGACTACACCGTCGAGTGTAGTAGAGCAGAAAAGTAGAGCTGTCAGTAAAATCTAACAATTACAGATCGCATCAGTACCAACGATGACTAGAAATTGTCAGGACTACACCGGTGAGTGTAGTACAGCAGAAAAGAAGAGCTGTCAGAAAAATCTAAAAATTAAATGTCACTTTGGTACCAACGGTTCATAGAAATTGTTAGGACTTCACTGGTGAGTGCAGTACAGCAGAAAAGAGGAGCCGTCAGAAAAATCTAAAAATTAAATGTCACTTTAGTACCAACGATTCATAGAAATTGTTAGGATTACACTGGTGGGTATAGTACAGCAGAAAATAAGAGCTGTCAGAAGAATCTAAAAATTAAATGTCACTTTGGTACCAACGATCCATAGAAATTGTTAGGAGTACACCGTCCAGTGTAGTAGAGCAGAAAAGTAGAGCTGTCAGTAAAATCTAACAATTACAGATCGCATCAGTACCAACGATGACTAGAAATTGTCAGGACTACACCGGTGAGTGTACTACTGCAGAAAATAAGAGCTGTCAGAAAAATCTAAAAATTAAATGTCACTTTGCTACCAACAATTCATAGAAATTGTTAGGACTACACTGGTGAGTGGATTACAGCAGAAAATAAGAGCTGTCAGAAGAATCTAAAAATTAAAGGTCGCATTGGTACGAACGATCCATAGAAATTGTTAGGAGTACACCGTCGAGTGTAGTACAGGCGAAAAGAGGAGCTATCAGTAAAATCTAAGAATTACAGGTTGCATTGGTACCAACGATGCATAGAAATCGTCAGGACTACACCGAAGAGTGTACTGCAGCAGAAAATAAGAGCTGTCAGAAAAATCTAAAAATTATTGTTCGAAATGCTTCCAAGGATCCTTAGAAATCAACAAGACTACACCGGTGAGTGTAGTACAGCAGAAAAGAAGAGCTGTCAGTAAAATCTAAAAATTATTGTTGGAAATGCTTCCAAGGATCCTTAGAAATCGTCAAGACGACACCAAAGAGTGTAGTACAGCAAAGAAGAAGAGGTGTCAGAAAAATCTAAGAATAACATGTCGCATTGGTACCAACGATGACTAGAAATTGTCAGGTCTACACCGGTGAGTGTAGTACAGCAGAAAATAAGGGCTGTCAGAAAAATCTAAGAATTACAGATCGCATTAGTACCAACGATCCATAGAAATTGTTAGGACTACACCGGTGAATGTAGTACAGCAGAAAAGAGGAGCTGTCAGAAAAATCTAATAATTAAAGGTCCCATTGCTACTAACGATGCATACAAATTGCCGGGACAACACCGAAGAGTGTACTACATCAAAAAATAAGAGCTGTCAATAAAATCTAAGAATTACAGGTAGCATTGGTACCAACGATCCATAGCATTGTTTGGTCAACACCGGCGAGTGTAGTACAGCAAAAAAGAAGAGCTGTAAGAAAAATCTAAGAATTACAGGTAGCATTGGTACCAACGATCCATAGAAATTGTTAGGACTACTGGTGAGTGTAGTACACCAAAACTGAAGAGCTGTCAGAAAAATCTAATAATTAAAGGTCCCATTGCTACTAACGATGCATACAAATTGCCGGGACTGCACCGAAGAGTGTACTACATCAAAAAATAAGAGCTGTCAATAAAATCTAAGAATTACAGGTAGCATTGGTACCAACGATCCATAGAAATTGTTAGGACTACTGGTGAGTGTAGTACAGCAAAAAAGAAGAGCTGTAAGAAAAATCTAAGAATTACAGGTAGCATTGGTACCAACGATCCATAGAAATTGTTAGGACTACTGGTGAGTGTAGTACACCAAAACTGAAGAGCTGTCAGAAAAATCTAATAATTAAAGGTCCCATTGCTACTAACGATACATACAAATTGCCGGGACAACACCGAAGAGTGTACTACATCAAAAAATAAGAGCTGTCAATAAAATCTAAGAATTACAGGTAGCATTGGTACCAACGATCCATAGCATTGTTTGGACAACACCGGCGAGTGTAGTACAGCAAAAAAGAAGAGCTGTAAGAAAAATCTAAGAATTACAGGTAGCATTGGTACCAACGATCCATAGAAATTGTTAGGACTACTGGTGAGTGTAGTACACCAAAACTGAAGAGCTGTCAGAAAAATCTAATAATTAAAGGTCCCATTGCTACTAACGATGCATACAAATTGCCGGGACAACACCGAAGAGTGTACTACATCAAAAAATAAGAGCTGTCAATAAAATCTAAGAATTACAGGTAGCATTGGTACCAACGATCCATAGCATTGTTTGGACAACACCGGCGAGTGTAGTACAGCAAAAAAGAAGAGCTGTAAGAAAAATCTAAGAATTACAGGTAGCATTGGTACCAACGATCCATAGAAATTGTTAGGACTACTGGTGAGTGTAGTACACCAAAACTGAAGAGCTGTCAGAAAAATCTAATAATTAAAGGTCCCATTGCTACTAACGATGCATACAAATTGCCGGGACAACACCGAAGAGTGTACTACATCAAAAAATAAGAGCTGTCAATAAAATCTAAGAATTACAGGTAGCATTGGTACCAACGATCCATAGCATTGTTTGGACAACACCGGCGAGTGTAGTACAGCAAAAAAGAAGAGCTGTAAGAAAAATCTAAGAATTACAGGTAGCATTGGTACCAACGATCCATAGAAATTGTTAGGACTACTGGTGAGTGTAGTACACCAAAACTGAAGAGCTGTCAGAAAAATCTAATAATTAAAGGTCCCATTGCTACTAACGATGCATACAAATTGCCGGGACTACACCGAAGAGTGTACTACATCAAAAAATAAGAGCTGTCAATAAAATCTAGGAATTACAGGTAGCATTGGTACCAACGATCCATAGCATTGTTTGGACTTCACCGGCGAGTGTAGTACAGCAAAAAACAAGAGCTGTAAGAAAAATCTAAGAATTACAGGTAGCATTGGTACCAACGATCCATAGAAATTGTTAGGACTACTGGTGAGTGTAGTACACCAAAACTGAAGAGCTGTCAGAAGAATCTGAAAATTAAAGGTCCCATTGCTACTAACGATGCATACAAATTGCCGGGACTACACCGAAAAGTGTTGTACAGCAGAAAAGAAGAGCTGTCAGTATAAATATAAGAATTACAGGTTGCATTGGTACCAACGATGCAGAGAAATCGTCAGGACTATACCGGTGAGTGTAGTACAGCATAAAATAAAATCTGTCAGAAAAATTTAAGAATTACAGGTAGCATTGGTACCAACGATCCATAAAAATGGTAAGGACTACACCGGTGAGTGTACTACTGCAGAAACGAAGATCTGTCAGTAAAATCTAAGATTTACAGGTAGCATTGGTACCAACGATCCATAGAAATTGTTAGGACTACTGGTGAGTGTAGTACACCAAAACTGAAGTGCTGTCAGAAAAATCTAATAATTAAAGGTCCCATTTCTACTAACGATGCATACAAATTGCCGGGACTACACCGAAGAGTGTACTACAGCAAAAAATAAGAGCTGTCAATAAAATCTAAGAATTACAGGTCCCATTGCTACTAACGATGCATACAAATTGCCGGGACTACACCGAAGAGTGTACTACAGCAAAAAATAAGAGCTGTCAATAAAATCTAAGTATTACAGGTAGCATTGGTACCAACGATCCATAGAAATTGTTAGGACTACTGGTGAGTGTAGTACAGCAAAAAAGAAGAGCTGTAAGAAAAATCTAAGAATTACAGGTAGCATTGGTACCAACGATCCATAGAAATTGTTAGGACTACTAGTGAGTGTAGTACACCAAAACTGAAGAGCTGTCAGAAAAATCTAATAATTAAAGGTCCTATTGCTACTAACGATGCATACAAATTGCCGGGACTACACCGAAGAGTGTACTACATCAAAAAATAAGAGCTGTCAATAAAATCTAAGAATTACAGGTAGCATTGGTACCAACGATCCATAGCATTGTTTGGACTTCACCGGCGAGTGAAGTACAGCAAAAAACAAGAGCTGTAAGAAAAATCTAAGAATTACAGGTAGCATTGGTACCAACGATCCATAGAAATTGTTAGGACTACTGGTGAGTGTAGTACACCAAAACTGAAGAGCTGTCAGAAAAATCTAATAATTAAAGGTCCTATTGCTACTAACGATGCATACAAATTGCCGGGACTACACCGAAGAGTGTACTACATCAAAAAATAAGAGCTGTCAATAAAATCTAAGAATTACAGGTAGCATTGGTACCAACGATCCATAGCATTGTTTGGACTTCACCGGGGAGTGTAGTACAGCAAAAAACAAGAGCTGTAAGAAAAATCTAAGAGTTACAGGTAGCATTGGTACCAACGATCCATAGAAATTGTTAGGACTACTGGTGAGTGTAGTACTCCAAAACTGAAGAGCGGTCAGAAGAATCTGAAAATTAAAGGTCCCATTGCTACTAACGATGCATACAAATTGCCGGGACTACACCGAAAAGTGTAGTACAGCAAAGAAGAAGAGCTGTCAGAAAAATCTAAGAATTACATGTCACTTTGGTACCAACGATCCATAGAAACTGTTAGGACTACACCATCGAGTGTAGTAGAGCAGAAAAGTAGAGCTGTCAGTAAAATCTAACAATTACCGTTCGCATCAGTACCAACGATCCATAGAAATTGTTAGAAGTACACCTGTGATTTTCGTACACCAAAAAAGAAGAGCTGTCAGAAATATCTAAGAATTAAAGTTCGCATCGGTACTAACGATCCATAGAAATTGCCATGACTGCACCGGAGAGTGTACTACAGCAGAAAATAAGAGCTGTCAGAAAAACCTAAAAATTATTGTTCGAAATGCTTCCAAGGATCCTTAGAAATCGTCAAGACTACACCGGTGAGTGTAGTACAGCAGAAAAGAAGAGCTGTCAGAAAAATCTAAGAATTACATGTCGCATTGGTACCAACGATCCATAGCATTGTTTGGACAACACCGGCGAGTGTAGTACAGCAAAAAAGAAGAGCTGTAAGAAAAATCTAAGAATTACAGGTAGCATTGGTACCAACGATCCATAGAAATTGTTAGGACTACTGGTGAGTGTAGTACACCAAAACTGAAGAGCTGTCAGAAAAATCTAATAATTAAAGGTCCTATTGCTACTAACGATGCATACAAATTGCCGGGTCCGTTTTGTTAACGTTAGCCAATCTGGATTTAGTGAGCTCCTGTTTGTAGTTGTAAGCCCGCTTTTTTATTAACTTCCCGATTCATAGGGAAGTTATGGTAATTACCCCGAAAATCGAAAATCGAATTTTTAACAGATCTTCACGTTTCATGGTCATTGGATTTATTTTAGACTATTTTTATCAAATTGTTGGTGTGTGTGTGTGTGTGTGTGTGTGCGCGCGCGCGCGCGCGCGCGTATGTCCGTTTCTATGATATCAAATTTTTCGTTAACGTTTTCAGAAAAAGTAATAACGCGATCAGAATAATGAATGATGCATTGGAAGTGCCCCGCTGCAACTTAGAGCTGATAAGATTTTGGTCAAGTTTGGTCAAGAAGTTTTTTAGTTTTTTAGTTTAAAAAAAAAATTTTTTTTTTCTTGAAAAATTCAAAAGACTACATACGTCATGTGGTTGGGCATGCTCTATATGCCTAATACAGTGTTATAATCACTTTCCCTGAAAACATATAATCTTCTTAAAACGTACGTATCGCAAAATAAAAACTAGCTGGTTATTGTTGTTCGCGAGCTTCGCGAGCTCGCGGGTAGGACTGCTCTTGCGAGAGGGTTAGTGGTACGCATTGCTAGTGTGGCATACAGCTATTAATGTTTTTTAACCCCGAAAATCGAAAATCGATTTTTTAGCAGATCTTCACGTTTCATGGTCATTGGAGTCATTTTAGACTATTTTTATCAAATTGTTGGTATGTGTGTGTGTGCGTATGTTATCAAATTTTTCGTTAACGTTTTCTGAAAAAGTAACAACGCGATCAGAATGATGAATGATGCAATCGATGTGCCCCGTCGTAACTTAGAGCTGATTAGATTTTGGTCCATATTGGTCAAGCAGGTTTTTAGATTTTTTAGTTTTTTTCGAAAGAAGTTCATTCAACAATGCAATTTATACGAGAGGATGAAAATTTTCCATCTGTTATCAATTAAGCGGTCTTGGTTGACCACGAGGAGGAACAAGTGAGATGGAATGAATGAGATAAGTGAAAGGAGAAAGGATGAACAAGTAGAGCGAACGGATGGAGTGAGTGAGACAAAGAATATGGGTAGATTCCGGATTCTTGATAAATAACTGTATATTTAGCACTGTACTTAGTACAATTGTCAGCGATACGAAATTACAAATGAAAACAATACTGTACAATAAATGGAACTTTAAAGAGAGATACAACTGATTACTGGCGGTGTTTTAGCAATGATTGCGTAAAAGAGTGAGAGGTCGCGGGTTTTCCCTCCTTTTATTATCTCTTCTCCTTCTGGAACATTCGTCATGCGTCACCGTTTCCGGGAATCATTCGTGAACGTTCCAGAAGGATCGAGAGTGCGTCGCGGCCAATCGCGTGAGAAATCGGGCTCTGCGCAATGTCCTCTGCGCCGCTGGTTGGCTGATTGCCTCGCGTGCGAGTTTGTCGTCTTGGCGAGAATCGCGCCAGTCTTGGCGGGAGCGCGCTGTGCCACAAGGCTAACATGGCGCCCGAGCGCGCCAATTTCAGACATACCGCCCGCCTCGACTTGTCGACTTTCCGTGTTCGTATTACGTGATCAATTGTAGCGGTGATTTTAACGAACGGGTCCGAGACTGAAGTGAACTAGTGCAGTGAACATAAGTGATGTGCTAATTACGTCGAAACTGAATACCTGTGAAGTGAGTGATTGAAACAATGGAACGGGCGACGTAGCAAAACAATTGTGAATAGACTGAGTCATCGAGGCGCATTGATACTTTGCGTCGCGTACTACGCAGTAGTACTATGCGCGGTTGAGGTGCGCGGTGGCATTATCGACGCGTTCATTGATTCGTTCGCGTTGATCGGGAGAACAATCAATTTCGCAACTGGTCTTACGAGTTCGGTGGTTGCTGTGGCCAATTTCACGACTCGCACCTTCCCGTCAGCCCCCGGATTCGTCTCCGTGATGCGTGCGAGCTGCCACTGCGATGGAGGAGTCGTCTCGCCGACGATAATACAGAGACGGCCTGGCTCTAGATCCTCCTTCGGATGACGCCATTTTGACATCGTGGTGAGCCCGTGTAGGTATTCTCTCTGCCACTTCGTCCAGAACTGATCCCGTATTTTCGACACCATCTGCCAACGAGTCAGCCGGTTGCTTTCAGTGTCGAGCAGCGAGGGTTCGGGGAGAGAATTCAGCGCCGTGCCGATGAGGAAATGCCCTGGAGTCAGCGCAGTCACGTCTGTTGGGTCGTCTGAGAGAGCGGCCAGTGGCCTTGAATTAAGGCAGGCTTCCACCTGGGTGAGTAGCGTGGTCATTTCCTCAAATGTGAGGCGAGTCTCCCCTATGGTTCGCCGCAAGTGGAACTTGGTGGACTTCACCGCAGCTTCCCATAATCCACCAAAATGTGGTGCTGCGGGTGGGTTGAAGTGCCATTGTGTTCTCAGGTCACACATCTGACTCCTTAGACTTCTATTCTCTTCACAGTTGGCAGTGAAGAGACGGCGCAGTTCCTTGTCGGCGCCCAGGAAGTTTGTCCCGCAGTCACTGTACAGGTGGGCGCAGATGCCGCGGCGTGACACGAACCTACGGAAAGCACCCAAGAAGGCCTGGGCTGTATAATTGGATACAACCTCAAGGTGTACGGCTTTGGTGGCCATGCAAACAAAAACTGCTATGAAGCCCTTGTAGGCCTTGTGTCCCCGTCCAGATGTGGTGCGCAACCAGATTGGGCCAGCGTAGTCGACTCCGGTGCAGAAGAAGGGACGCGCCTGTGTGACTCGAGGCGCTGGCAGCTGTCCCATCATCTGGTTTGCTGGTTCCGCCCGCCATCGCAAGCAGGTCACACACTTCTGGATTGTGGCTTTGACAGCGGAGCGCCCTTTTGGTATCCAGAATCGCTGGCGAACAGTCCCCAAGGTTGCCTGGACGCCTCCGTGTAAGGTGGTGCTATGAACAAATGAGATGTACAATTTGGTGAGTTTGGAGTTTGGAGGCAAAATGATTGGGTGCATCTCATCTGGATTGAGGAGGGCGTTGCTCAGTCTGCCTCCGACTCTCATGAGACCGTTGCTGTCTAGTGTTGGACAAAGTGATGCCAGGTTGCTTTTGTTCGGCACGCCTTGTCCACTTGTTAAGTGTTTAATCTCCTCCCCATAGGCGCTCCGCTGCACCATCCGAATCCAACCTCTCTCTGCCTCTTCAATATCCGCAACGCTAAGGATTGGTGGCTGCGTGTCTTGAAGTGCACTCGGGTCAGGAGCCGTGGCTGGAGTTGTGCCATGGCATCGTCGAAGCCATCTCCGACACCATGCAGTGACACGCAGCAGCCGGGTGTACGAGGAGAATCGGAGCAGTACGAAGTTGTCTTCTTCGGGCTTCCCCCTTTTGGCGATGGCAGCGACGATGGGTCCCCTTGCTTCTGGCAGCTGCTCTAGGTTGGCGAGTCCTGATGGGGTGAAGCTGTCAGTTTGTCGCAGGAACTCCGGCCCCTGCCACCACAGGTCCCAGCTGAGCAGTTGTGACGGCGTGAGTCCTCGTGAAGCACAATCGGCTGGATTGTTCACGCCAGCCACGTGGTGCCATTATGCCTCTGGGATTCTGCGCTGGATGTCAGCAACTCGATTGGCCACGTACGTTTTCCAGCGGGATGGATGGGCTTGGATCCAACCTAGAGCCACCGTGGAGTCCGACCACAAGTGCAGTGGAGTGTCTTCGAGGTTGAGAGTGGTGACTGTGCGTTGTGTGAGACGTGCCAGTAGGTGTGCTGCGCACAATTCGAGGCGAGGTAAGGATACTTGCTGCAGCGGAGCCACCTTGCTTTTTGCTGTGACTAGTGCGACGCTCCATTGCCCCTCCGCCTCTTTCGTTCGCAGGTAGATGACGGCTCCGTAAGCTCGTTCTGAGGTATCTGCAAAACCATGGAGCTCTCCTTGCCTCGGACGGGCACTGTGAAATAAGGGTCGAGGTACCCTCACCTTTTCTAGCTGCTTGAGGTCCGCACAGAAAGTTCTCCACTCACTTGCCTGCGGGGGTGGCAATGGGTCGTCCCAACCGAGAGCCAACAACCACGTGGATTGTATTGTGATCTTGGCTCGGACCACGACAGGGGTGAACCATCCCAATGGGTCGAAGAGCTGGGCTGCTTTTGAGACGACGCTTCGCTTTGACATTGATTGTGCTTCCTCATCTGCAATGACGAAGAAGAAGCAGTCCTCTCGTGGTGACCACTGGAGGCCGAGCGTGGAGTGGATTGCGTTTGTCCAAGTCTTTGGTTCGTCTTGGACAGACGAGGGCGGCGCTGCAGGATCCTGGCTGGACTGTGTCGTGACGTTGTGCAGGCCTAGCACGTTGGACGCCCATTTCTGAAGAGGGAAGCCGCCCGCCTTGCACAGCTGTTGAAGCTGCGTTGCTGTTTCCTTCAAGGCAGAGATGGTGTCGGCTCCCGTCAAGATGTCGTCTACGTATGTGTCGTGTCGAAGTGCTAGTGCGCCAAGGGGATGCTGGTCACCTTCATCTTCTGCCAGCTGGTGCAACGTCCTCACTGCAAGATACGGTGCGCACGACAAGCCATAAGTGACCGTGTTTAATTGGTATTCACTCACGTGCTCAGCTTCGGTGTTTCTCCACAGGATCCTCTGGTGATTGCGGTCCTCTGGATGCACCAGTATCTGCCGATACATTTTAGTGATATCGGCCGTGAGGACAAATTGGTGTTTTCGCCAGCGCAGTAGGACGTCTGCAAGCAGTGGGAGAAGGTTTGGACCCACGTGCAGGCTGTCATTCAATGACAGCTGGGATGGCTCGGACCAGGAACCATTGAACACCACCCTCAGTTTCGTTGTGGCACTGTTGGGTTTGAGGACTCCATGGTGTGGCAGATAGTGCACTTGGTGGTTATCGGTTGGTTCCATTGCCAGTGACATGTGGCCCAGTGTCTGATACTCCTCGAGGAAGTCTCGGTACAGTGCCTTGAAGTCTTCACTTCTGTGGAAGCGCTGCTCCATTCTCCTTAGGGAGTGCCACGCTGCTGCTCGTGAACCCAGTGTGATGGGACCAGTGTTCCGGAACGGTAGTCGCACCTGGTAGCGACCCTCTGGAGTGCGTGAGTGAGAGGATGCAAAGTGGGTCTCGCACTCCATCTCCTCTGCAGTGAGTGTCGAGCGAGCGTCCTGAAGTTCCTCCTGCTCCCAGAATTTCCGTACCAGCGAGCTCAAGGAATCGCCAACAACTGCCTGGTGCACTTGAGCATGGGCTGAGGTGGTTGATAGGCCTGCCAGTCCGGTGATTATCCACCCAAAGATTGTTGATTGGCCGATAGGCTCGTTCAATTTACCCCTTCTTAACCCTTCTCTTATAATGGCAGGGTATACATCGGCACCGAGCAGGACTTCGATTGGCTTTGACTGTGCGGGAATGGGATCCGCCAGTTTCAGCCCTTTCAAGTGGCTCCAAGTGCGTTGTTGAGTGGTACGACCGAGTGCATATCCCGAGAGTTTCTGCAGTACGATTGCCGAGACTTTGAGTGTACTGCCCTCGCTGGTGGAGATGTCCAGGACGACTCGACCTCGTGCTCTTGCAAGCTGCTGGCCTCCGACTCCAAAAATGTCCACCGCCGATGCTGTTCTTGGCAACTGGAGTCGTTGTGCCAGCCCCTCGCTGACCATCGAAATTTCAGAGCCCTGGTCAATGAGGGCTCGAACTGCTTGCCTTCTGCCGTGCCTATCTGTAACATGAATCAAGGCAGTAGCGAGCAATACTTCACCGGCCATGTTGCAGCAGTCGAGAGTGTGGTGAGTCGTTTTTCTTGGTGACGGGCCATCTCGATACGCATCATGAAGCGATGAATGATGCTTCTCCCCACAGGATAAGCAGCTCTTCGTTGACGGACAAGAATTACAGGAGTGTTCACCGAGGCAGTTGATGCAAAGACGGAGTTTCTCCACGAGGTGCCTGCGTTCCGTTGGTGAAAGGGCCTTGAACTCCTTACACAGTATTGTGAAGTGGTCCTTTCCACACTTAGCACAGGTGGGTTTCGGGCTCTGTTGTGCGTGATTGGCTCGTACAGTTCTTGATGTGCTTTTATGTTTTGGGAGATCGTGATTTGAGCGTGCTCCTGAAGATCTACCCTGACTCTGACTCTGACTGGTCGATCGGCTGGATTTCATGAACGAGGACTCGGGGGATGCTTCCAGCTGCTGGCGTTGCTTCGTCAGAAAGTCCTTCAGGGTTGCGAAGGACGGAGGATCCTTGGAACTGGTGATCCCTTCCTCCCATTTGTCGCGAGTCACGGGGTCGAGCAGGTTGACGACTGAATAGACAAACCAATCTTCAGTTTCATTGATTGGCCTTCCCAGTCCTTCCAGGGTGTTCACCACAGATGAAACTCCTTTCTGTATGTTGGCGATCTCTTCTGGTGAACTCTCTCTCATTTTGGGGAGAGAGGCTAATTTGTCGAGACAGGATCTGACGAGGATTCTTTTGTTCTCATATTGTTCCGTTAGGATCGTCCACGCGCGATCGTAGTTTTCATTGGTGGTGGGCAAATCCTTGACGAGATCCGCCGCTTCCCCTCGAAGAGCACCCTTGAGGTAGTGTAGCCGATCAACCGCACTTAGTTTCTTGTTGCGCTCGACTATTGATTTAAATAGATCCTTGAAGGCTGGCCACTCTACGTACGTCCCGTGGAACTCTGGCAGTTGCATTCGTGGTAGTGGAGCAGACCCAGCATCTGGTTCGTCCTTAGATTCAACCACCGCTGTCGAACTTCTACCCACATCACTGTACTTCACGGACAGGTCGTGAAGCACGCTTCGCTGGTACGCGTATGACTCTTCGACTTGATCCGCGATTTTCTTGACTACGTAGTCAGTTGTTTTAAACACCTCTCTCCTTTTGTACAGGATTATGTGGTTGTTCTGTTGGAATTCGGCCCAGTACTTCTCGAGGAGATTGATTCTGGTCAGGACAACTCCGGCAGTAATCTTGGATTGCGCTCCTGCCTTTTTGAAGTTCTCCAACGTGCGCTCAATCTTCCCCGTGAGATCTTGCTGGACAAGGAGTAAGTCTTCTGGTTGTAGGTCCATTTTGATACGAGTTTGGTTGTTGAATGGTTCCTCACTGGACAAGAAGACTGATTCACCACTGGCTTCACTGGTTTATCGAAGAATCCGGCTCGAAGGACCAAAAATGTTAAAAACTAAGCGGTCTTGGTCGACCACGAGGAGGAACAAGTGAGATGGAATGAATGAGATGAGTGAAAGGAGAACGGATGAACAAGTAGAGCGAACGGATGGAGTGAGTGAGACAAAGAATATGGGTTGTTTCGGAACGCGTGGGAAAATTAGTCAGGAAGATTTTGAACAACCACTTTTTATTCACTCGAAAGGGTGAGAGTCACTTTTTAATGGTCACACAAACTATGTACAAAAAATGTAATAAATAACGCTTGAAGGAGCGAATTTACTTAATTTAAATGTACCTACGCGTACCGCGAATTGAACTAAAACGTTATCAAGAAACCGGTTTAACAACGCACAGTTTTTGAATCGATTTTAGCGAGAGCGATGAGTTAATGAGCGATCTATGGCTACGTTAACTGAACAATGATCAGCGAATTATCGTTCAGGGAACTAAGAGCGGTCTCTTAGCCGGTCGATAATCGATCAGTCAGCGGCGACCAATAGCGTGGCGCGCTGCTGATCGAACATCGATAGTGTCGAGTCGCGCGCGGCAGCCAATAGTTGAAGGAGCGGTCGATAGCTCGTTGATATCGATCGACAGAAACGGCCAATCCCAAACATGGGTAGATTCCGGATTCTTGATAAATAACTGTATATTTAGCACTGTACTTAGTACAATTGTCAGCCATACGAAATTACAAATGAAAACAATACTGTACAATAAATGGAATTTTAAAGAGAGATACAACTGATTACTGGCGGTGTTTTAGCAATGATTGCGTAAAAGAGTGAGAGGTCGCGGGTTTTCCCTCCTTTTATTATCTCTTCTCCTTCTGGAACATTCGTCATGCGTCACCGTTTCCGGGAATCATTCGTGAACGTTCCAGAAGGATCGAGAGTGCGTCGCGGCCAATCGCGTGAGCAATCGGGCTCTGCGCAATGTCCTCTGCGCCGCTGGTTGGCTGATTGCCTCGCGTGCGAGTTTGTCGTCTTAGCGAGAATCGCGCCAGTCTTGGCGGGAGCGCGCTGTGCCACAAGGCTAACATGGCGCCCGAGCGCGCCAATTTCAGACACCATCAAATAAACAAACGTAATTATATATATTTCATTTTTTTTTAATTATGCAGTTAATGCTAATGTTACCGCTTACAACTAACGAATCGGGAAGTTCTTTGTGTGGCTCGTGGAGAGTCACACACAAAATTTAAAAAAAACCATTAATAGCTGTATGCCTCACTAGCAATGCGTACCACTAACCTTTTCGCAAGAGCAGTTCTACCCGCGAGCTCGCGAAGCGAGCGAGCAACAATAACCAGCTAGTTTCTTTAGTTATTTCCCCAATGCGGTCAGCGAAGAAGCTACAGCCTGTGCGTTGTAAATCACGTCTGTGTTTACGTCTTAAGCGTACAAGAGCGGTCAGTAGTGGGTCATCAGGGAGATGAGGTCGAGTAGATTTTTCAGTATATAATGCAGCTCTTTTTAATGAGGCCTGGAGGAATGAACTGAGTGATCTAATGGCCCCATCAATGGCGCTTCGGTCTGATAGAAAGCCAGTCAAATTATGTTTGTTGGTTAATTTTTTGAAAACTTCCCAGTCATAAGCAACATTAATGTTTGGAGCAAACATGGTAGAATTTAATGGAGTAAGTTGAATAGGACTGTGGTCTCTGGGAAGCTGTTCGATGAGCGAACAGTCAAAATCGCCCGGAGTATTAACTAGAAAAATGTCTAGGATTGAAGAAGAAGTGCGATTACGAAACGTAGGTTCGGGTGGAGTCAATAATCTGTGTTTAGCCTTTATAAGATGGTCGAATAAGATTTTGCCGTTTCTGTTTGCACGACTATTTCCCCATAGTGAGTGTTTGGCGTTTAGGTTGCCGCCAAGAATATAAGGATATTTAAGCCTTTTTTTTAGCGTGAGGTAAATGCTTTTACGCATACCCCGAACCCCCTGGGAGAAATACGAGGTTATGTGGGGCTACGTGGCCAGAAGGGCTCACAATACCCACTAAAAACCTCACGACAACCTTCCCTAAGCTATTCGGGGGCGGCTGGGATCTCTAAAGAACACAACCAGCCATCCCCCTTCGCCCTTGGCCCTGTGTGAGGCCTCGTCCCGGGGGGAGAGAAGCTCCCCCCAGCAATACCTACGCTATCAGGGTGTAAGCAGGTTGCCCACTTACACCCCCCTTCCCTGGGCCGTTCGGTGGGCTTCGCGAGTCTCCAGCTCGCTCCGCCCAACGACCCCCGGTGACTCCGTTCCTCGCTCGAGGAGCCCTTCAAAGGGCTCTCGGCCGAAGGACGAAGTCTCCGCGCGCGACAAGGAGGGACGAAGGCGCGCGCCCCGCCCGCGTTCGCCCCTCCCCCACTCCCACCCCCTCCCCCCCGACCCAACGATCTTTACGTCCCCCCGAGGGGACAGAGGAAAGGGGGCGGGAATAGTCCCCCCATAAAAGAGCAACCGCTCTGGGATGCATCTTCGGGGGAGGCGGGAAGGACTTAACGAGTCCCGCCTACCCCGGTCCGTCGCCTGCCCCGTAGCGTGGGGCGGGCCGCTCGGCGAGGACGCCTCGCCAGAGCAATCCTTCTCTCGGAGAGGGGAATCGGCCTCCCTCTCCCTTTCTGCCACCTCCTTCCGCTGCATCACCTCCTCGCAGAAGGAGGTCACGGTCTTGTGCGACCTCTCCTCGCCAATCATGTGGTCGACCACGGCCGACAACGAGAGGTCGCCTCCAATCTCGCTTCTTAGGACACCGCGCGGCGACGACCACGCTGGACACTCTTCCAGCGTGTGCCGCTCCGTGTCCAAAGCCTCCGGACAGTGGTGGCACCGTTCGGTGGGTTCCCTCTTGATCCACGCCAGGTACCGGCCGAAACATCCATGGCCGGTTAACACCTGGGTGGATCTGTAGGTGAGCCTTACTCGCCTCTCGCACCATTCTTCCAGAATGGGAGGAGGGCCCGGACTATTGGCCGGCCCGTATTGGCGGCCAGAGTTTCCGACCGCCACAGGGCCAGCGACTCCTGCCGGGCCTGGCGCTTCACTTCTACAATCCTGGCCTCCTCGTCCGGGTCCGCTTCTCCCGTGCGCAACGAGCGGACGGTCAAATACCAAGCCGTCCGCTCCCTTGCCTGATGGTGCAGGGGTATCAGACCTGCGAGGAGGCACGCCGCCTCGGTGGAGACGGTGCGATAGCCCCGTATGGTCCGCAAGGCCAGCCGGCGCTGCACTCTGTTGCAGAGTGTTTTACTGCGCCGGCTGACCGACAATGCGTCGGACCACACGGGTGCCCCATATAGGAGCTTGCTATGCACCACCCCCGTATAGAGGCGGCGGATCCGTCCATCGGGCCCCCCAATATTGGGCAGCAGTCTCCCTAAGGAGGCCGCCACCGCTTAAGCCTGGGGGGCCAACCGACCGAAGTGCTTCTCGAAGCGCCAGCGACTGTCGAGAGTCAGGCCCAGATACTTCATCTCCTGCCTGACCTCGACAACGGCATCACCTACCTGGATCCCGAGTTGGGGCGGCGGCCGCCGGTTCGGAGGCAATGCGTGTAGCCACATCGCCTCCGTCTTACCGGCGGCTATCTTGAGCCCCAACCCCTCGATCCTACCCACCACGAAGTCCACCACTACAGCCGCCAAGGCTATCGTTCTCCTCCATGTCTCCCCCTCCACGACCACCAGTGTATCGTCCGCATAGCAAATCACACTGGTGTCGCGGGGGAGAGTAGCAGGATATTTAAGCCTGGAGATTGCATCAAGGAAGCGTGAATTAATGGTATTTCGGGGGGATTGTACGCCGCCACCAAGGTTAACCCCGGGGAAATGAGTCTTATGCAAACAGTCTCAATGCTATCGAACTGCGGGAGATCGATAATGTTGAAACCAATGGAATTTTGAACCAGAATGATTACGAACAACTTTTGTGGGTTTTTGTGCTCGCTGTGCCTCGTGTGAGTATTGGGTGACCGGTGATTTGTACTCGGATGACGAGGTAGGAGGGATTGCCGCGGGATTAGCGGAGGTGCCGTGCCGGGGATGCTGACCTTGGTGACGATCGAGGGGGTCAAGGGTCGTGGACGGATTCGATCGTTGCTTCCGCTGCGATCGTTGATTCTAGGCCGGATCTATCGTAATGCAGGTGACGCACCATACATTCAATTTCCCCGTGCAGGTTTTCTCGAGGAACGAGCAAGGTGACGTACCAAGTCGTTGCTCTCGAACTCGTGGACGACTCGTCTCACGGGTGTGTAGGTGACTCACCGTACACTCCAACCTTTCCTAGATGTCTGCTAGAAGGGTGACGCACCTCTTCTAGGTTGCTTTATGTCTCTTTCGAGGACGATTCGTCTCACGAAATCTGACAGACAGGAGCGGGGTGCAGGAGCGGATGCGGGGTTCGCACTGCGAACGGATTCGGGCCGCTTATCAGCAGCGATCTTTTGGGATAGGCGGAGAAATACTCACAGAGCGATTCCTCGGTGTTGCTGGTGGTCGCTAGATACCTCTAGGTGAGCTCGGTCCGGATACAACTCGGAGACAGGTCGATTTTGATGTGTTTCGGGGTGGTTTATATAGTAAAGTTTGGTGATAAGGGGTGAGGTCGCGGCAAGGTGTTTTCCGTGACGTATAATATCCGGTTCCCGCCAAATTCGTGGATTTTCGTATCCGGTTCCCGCGAATTCGTATTTCTAGGAGAGGGGTAAACGCGGTAAGGGTGTTGCGAGACGGTGCCGGGGAGCCGGTGGTTTCTTACGGGGTTCGGTGTTCTTCGGGTTTGTTCGGGGAAGCTCGGTCGGATATTTAGTAACAGAGCTGCTCGGTACAGGTCTGTTACACTTCAACCAGGTTTCGGTTATCAGAGCAACGTTGATGTTATGTTGCTGCAGATAAAGGGCCAGATCCGTATATTTATGAAGTATGGAGTTTGCATTCCATAAGAGAATTTTGGGGTAATTTATTGCTGCGAAAAGGAGTTAGCAACTTGCATGAACGCCATAAATTTTTCCGCCTCCGTTTTACATAATTTTAATTTACTTAGCAGGTTTTTCGCTGCGAGCAGAATTTTATTGATATTGCACAGTTTTGCAATCTCGGAGAAGACAATCATTGTTTCCTCCACCATGGGTTGAGAGGAAGGGTTATTTGGATTTAGATGTTGATTCAAAGTCTCATTGTAAGGGGTCGTTTGATTGTACTCAACGCCGTGAGGTGAGTTTAATTTATTTGCAGTGAGCGCACTGCTATACGACACATTAGGACGTCTTATTGCATCGATTAACGGTTTTTTAGGTCCTACAGAAGGCGAGATGGGAACGAGAGGCGTTCCCACCGGTGGAGAAGTTCTCTTGATCCGCTTCTCAAGATAGTCCAGAAGGGCGGGGCATTTGGAGTAGTTAGCGGTGTGTGAACCATTGCAATTGGCACACAAAGGTGTTTCAACCATCTCAGAAGAGCAATCTGCGGAGCCATGTGAGCCAGCGCATTTGACGCACTTGGGTGGATACCCACAGTTAGAGGACGAGTGCCCGAAGGCCTGACATCTATAACATTGTGTAACCACTCTGGTTACACACCAATACAGTACAGTAGTGGCTCTCAATGAGACAGCCGTGATGTCACGCGTAATCCTCATCATAGACAAGGATCGCAGGTGTAACATATAGGTAATATAATGCGCACGCATCGACCCCCCTCTCTCGTCGATCACGATCGAAGGAGGTCGATGCGAGCAGAAAATTCGGACTCTGCGTCTGGACTCGATCCGATAAGAACGCACGAGTATTGCGTCTTTGAGATTTCAATCATCTTGTACGTTGCCAAGCAGGCAGTCATATTCAAACTTTAATAGAATCATATTAATTTATACGTTATAAATCGTGAACTGCCAAGAAGGCGTGATATTTAGCATTTGAATAAAGTCTAATTAACAATTAAAGAACATTATAATATATGTTCTGTGTTGTGCAAATACGACGATCAAATTAGATCGACGTGTAAGCCCGCGTGAAGGGCAAATTGATTTATAGTGCGTACGATCGTCAAGCTATCCATATTGCATTGAATTCAGATAATCAAAAGGGATTTATTTCAGTTTGTTTAACGAGTAATGAACGTGAATCACGTCAGAATTGAATTTAAAGTTGAATATCGTTGATTGGAAAAGAATAGTGCTACTTATTATGCGATTTGTATCTCATTGAGAGAAAGGCAGGTTGCCACAATTATGTTCCATGGTTATTACGAGGAGATATTAAACTGAAAATCAGTTGTGATAATTTAGTATTGTATAGTTGTGTAGAACTTTACTTTGTCGTGAGGTTCGCGAATAGCAATGGTCAAATCGTTCGTTTATCGGGAAGAAGCGTGAGTACGCTGTGACGTGGCAGGTTTTGCCGACGTCCTTCCGAACCCTTAACGAAGGACCGGGTCACCTCGAGCAGTGCCGAAACGAAAGGGCCGTTGCGATCGCTCTCCCTGGGAAAATCCGAGTACCAGTGGCAGAGTATTAACGCGTTTTAAACGTCGCGCCACTGAGCGCGACGCAAAGTTACAGGATCGTAGCCGGACTCCACGAAGGAACCCGGTACCTAATTCCGACAGCTAATTGGCGAAAATACCTCGCGACGAGGCACTCAAAGGACCTATCGCAGCACCGATGCCGTACCGAACATGTCGCGATTGGAGCGAGCCCAGGCCAGCAAGCCTGGAGGAGCGGACGAGGACCTCGTGAATCGGAGACGACCACTCCCTCCGTCCCGTCGGCCCCTCACCCGGAGTAGATCACGAGCAGACTGCCGGACCGGCTCGTACCAACCTCGAGGCGCGCGGCGGAAAATCAGGGCACACCGTCTTCGGAGATCGACAAATTGCCGAAGACAAGGGGGCTCCCCAATTGAGAAGCGCCCCTGCCGCGAGAACCCCTGCGATAGGCGCGAGCGTCGCACCGTCGGAATTAGATGAGGGAGTAGGGGGACGCCCCACTTCCGCGTTCCCGAGCCGACGCGAAGTAGGTCACTGTGCCACAGGATCTTGCCGAAAGTAGTCCAGTTTAACGATTGCTTATTATAAAGTATTTTGCACTGCCGTACCCAGAGGTGTCCTGTGACTGCCGATTTGGTAAGTGCCGGTCAGGTTCTGTGTAATATTTTGTGAACGGTTCGTGATGGCTCGGGGCGTGTTCGCGGATCACACTTTCGCGTCGTAATCACGCGTCCGTCTGCGTAGCCGGGAAACGTGGAAAAGTGCACGCGGCGCGTCGAGACGGCCGTGAAAAGCCACGTTGCCGAGAACCTTCCATCCGGAGGAAGGCGGGACGTGCCGAATTAGGAAAAATATCGTTCATCCTCGGCGCCGTCCACGGTGGGACGACGCGACGTGCCCGATCGTTTTTCGCTCTTATCGTACTTTGCCGCGTCCTTTAGCCAGTCGCCGATTATTGCCGCGTACGACACAAAGCGCGTGGTAGTTACGTCACCATTTATAGGTGAAAGAGTTCCAGTGGATCTCATTGTTGTATACCTTTAATTAAAAGAATATATTTTGTTCCACCCGATATCAATCTCCAACAA
Organism: Lasioglossum villosulum; assembly: GCA_963971365.1. Classification (NCBI taxonomy): domain Eukaryota; kingdom Metazoa; phylum Arthropoda; class Insecta; order Hymenoptera; family Halictidae; genus Lasioglossum; species Lasioglossum villosulum. Next base: position 33,981,447 of record OZ020495.1, read on the forward strand.
TTATTTTATTTGTTATCGCCTATCCGCCATCCAGTGCCTGGAAGCACGAATCCATTACAATAGGGACATCGAGTTTTGTAACCGACCCGGTGTAGGATAATATATTGCCCGAGTTCAAAGCATTTCGAATCAAGTCACTAGTGACCCCAGACTACTACAGAATTGCCATGACCACGTATTATGCTCTGCCAATTCTGTGTAGGTAGGTCTGCTAGTTACGGTGTACGGCACTGACATACGGGGTCGATCGCCATCCCTGTGATCATACAGCAGTGCCGATCGAGACGCTGTAGTGTCAGCTTTGATTTTCGCGCATTTAATTAAATAGGGCATCAGATTACTGCAGAATTGCCATGACCACGTATTGTGCTCTGCCGATTCTGAGTAAGTAGATCTGAGTGCAGCAGTGGGCATTGTACTGACATGCGGGATCGATCGCCACACCTGTGATCATACAGCAGTGCCGATCGAGACGCTGCATTGTCCGCAGTGTTTCTTTGAGCTGATACATTGAACAGGAAGGGAATAATTGATCCAGCTAGTGGATGCGATTATCATTTAAAAAATAAGGTGGTAAAATAGTCTGGTTACAATTGAGAGTAGTTTACCCTGGATTGGAAGTTATTCCAGTAAATCCTGGTGTAAAAGAGGTAGTGCACCTTGCGTATTTTATTCAAAGTTACTCCGTTGGAAAGAAAACTTTATATATGCAATATGGGGAATCTATATTGCGTTTACCTCCTATTGGGATACATGAAACAGGATTTAGATCATTGGATCTTAGCTCCTCCATGATTTCTGAGGGGTCCATACGAGGGAGCCCCTTCAGCGTTGCAGAAAGCATTTTTCACTGTTTACAGTGAAGGTGTGGATAGGGAGCTGTGACTTCTCCAGTTTCTTCTTCAGATCTTTAAAGTCAGCAATGGTGCTCAGTTGAACGCGGACTCTAGATCCCAAAAATTTTAATTTAAATTCCTTGCCGTAAGCTTCGGCCAAGGATTTGGTAAGACGAGGAATGTTACCGTCAAAGTTAGAAATATATAATGGAGCCGACGGTGACGGCTGAGAGTTTCCGGCAGTCGGAAGAGCAGAAGATTTGTTGTTGCTAGGTGTAGCAGCGACATTGCAAAGCGATGGGCCCCCGTGTCTTATGTTCGGTTTTAGAGGGGGGAAATCCATGTTATCAATCTTGAAGGAACTGAGAAGGTTGAAACGGTTTGTAACGGGGACATTGGGTTTTGCCCCAATGTTGCTAGGAGCATTCATTTCAATATTTAGAGTCAGGCTGTCTGGAGGAGACGGGGAAGGGGAATCTTCGACTCCGGTTATTTTCGGTTTTTTGTTCTCGTGTAGCACCACACTTAGGTCATCCGGGGGTGCCCGAATTAAGGTTGAAACGTCCGTTACCGTTCGAAAAACAAGCAGAGGGTTATTTACCGAATCTAACACCGTGACAACATTTACATCGGTGTTCAATGGAGACAAATTTGTTTCAGAGGGAGAAAACTGGAGAAGAGGAGCATCCGTGACGGGTGCAGAAGAAGTGAGAAGATCAGCAATTTGATTGTCACTTTTTCCAGATAGAACTACGCTGGAAAGCGAGGGGGGAAAATCAATAGTTAAATGTTGTTGAAGAAAGTTGTCCTCAGGTGAGGTACTGAAAAGCTGAGCAACGGCAGGAGCAGAGAGAGAGTCCGTGCAATAATAGGTCTGCTGGGAGCAGTATTTACATCTCCAACCTTTTGTGGATGCACAAAGGGGAAAGAAGTTTGCTCACAAGAATCCGTTATCTCATTGCCTAAAGTAACAGGCACCAGGGATGTTTGGGAAGAGCTGGCTTTTCCCGAAGCAGAAATTGTACTCTTGGAGACAATCTTGACCTTCTTCACTTTAGATGAGGCCGGAAGAACTAATCCAGGAGCGAATTTTTTATCCACACTGGGATCCAATGGGGATCTCTTAAAATGTTCACTTTTGCGCCTTACATGCGGCCTTTTGTTTAATAAAGACACCGACGGGCGGCCGTCCGCCACGAGGCCGAGAGTTCACAAAGTGGTTTTAAATCACTCGCGACGAACACTGAAGTATTTTAAGGGCACCGTCTGGTCGCGTGACCTTGACGAATTGATCGTCACGCTAAATCGGATGAGCGGCCGGTAGATGAAGCTGAATTAGGGGGCGTTGGGTACACTTTCTAAAGTTGATACGCTCCCGGCGGAGACAGCATTCACTAAAGAGAAAACATGTACACAGCCGGTAAGTTAGGCTTCGTAATCAACTGTGACGTCACAATTCAGCTGCCGATGGAAAAGCGTCGGTGTGCTCGAGTGAGACTGTGTGGCGCGTACACACCGTTCGGCCGGCGCGTTCGTGTGCCTACGAGCATCGCAAGGGTCCGGGAGTAAACGTCTGAATTCGCTATAAAGCAAAGACTAGGTTTCTTATTAGTCAAAATCGATAGATAAAAGTTCAATCTAGGGTGGTATTTGGATAAAAGTCCGACTTTTACGTTCACGAGTAATGTTTTTGCAATATTCGGCAGTGCGCCCGTCAGAGAGGCTATGGACGCTGGCGGCTGCTTGCAGCGTCGGTGTGCTCGAGTGAGACTGTGTGGCGCTACGCACTGCTCGGACGGCGCGTACGTTTTCCTACGATATAATATAAAATCATACGCGTGGAAAACCACGCGCGACAGAAGTGAAACTTCTTGCAGTCTAGTAATGAATTATCAAAATTTTTGACGCAAAGAAGGACACTGTATGGTAGATGCTTTGAACTATGTCTCTTTCTTGCCAATACGCTGTCCTCGTTTGTGTCAAAAGTTTTGATCGTTCATTAGTACAGTGCAACAACAAGATGGTAAAAATTGTATTTTTAAAATACAATTTTTACGCAAAACAATTGGATTTCGATTAAACTTTTAATGAAAAAGGGTGTTTCGGTTGTAGACCACAAGATAGATCATTATCAGTAAAATATATATTTATTTTGATATATCAGATAATTAATTATAATAATTGTATACGACGACGCGTCCACGACCGTCACCGCGTCTCCCTCGTCGACCGCCTCTGCCGGCGTAGCTCTCTTATAATTTGTCTCTGGAACATAATAATATAAATATAAAATAAATAATATAAAAATAACGTATATGTAGTAAAATAATATTCAATTGGATAACTCACCATTTGCGTGTCCGTTAATTTCGGCGTTGCATCTTCCTCAATTTTGGGTCCGATGTTTTCCTTGGGCTGTAACACAAATAATAATGATTAATAATGTATGTAACATACACGTACATGGTCAATAGTTGATAATGTATCGTATACTCACTGGTACTTTTCGGTGCCCCAAAAATAAGTTGGCGAAGACCGTTGCCGTGGCTGGTAATGCTCGAGCCGTCGCCGGTGGTGCTCTGTCCGCCTCCACCGCGGCCGCGGCGCTTATAAAATTGCTTCTGCAGTTCTCACAGGATTCGTATCTGCAACATATAAATATTATATTAATATAGCGAAGACCTAAAATAACGGATATGTGGTAGGAAGATGTTCAGTTTTTGTAACTCACTATTTGATCATCTGTTGCATTGGTTGGAGAGGTCGGCGATTTTCCGCCGGCGTGGTATCTTCCAGTTTTTGTAACATACAAAATATATATCAATTATTAATAATCAATTGTTAGTAATCTTAATGTTAGTGCACAATCGAGTAATTTTTTTTTGTTACGGATGAGGGGGGAAATGACATCACGCACACCCCCCGAAGGGGGTAATGTGGGACTCTGGCCGCGAATTGTCAGCGTGCCCATACCCACTAAAAACCTAAACCTCACCCGGGACGGCTAATAAGACGCCCCTCTAAGTACTATCTTTTACCCGATCCGAACCGAGACATGCGGTCCCATTGTCCACATTCGTCACATGTTTCGACGATCGCCACGTCTTCGAGTACCACACCTGTGGTACATTCGTGGCAGACAGTCCAGATGTTACGTGACTAGAACAGAAACAACACATACATAAACGAAAAACGAAAAAATGCTCAATAAACTTCAAAGTATGAAAAGTAGAATTTCAGTTGTGTGTTTACATCGTTAGCTGATGCTGGATCTGCTGTTGCCTCAGAATCGTGCACTCCGTTCTCGTTTCAGTCATCGTCAATATGGGAATCTGTTTTTCGAAAAACAACATATTTTAATTAATTTTGATAGTTTTGCGTAATTACAATTATTGAACAATTTTAAATGAATCAGCGATTCTGCACACTCGTTTGCAAGTGTACTGCCCGACGTCGGACAGCTCTAGGATTGTATACGATCCTAGAGCTGTGATTGTAATCACTTTACAATCTTTTTATTAATCACCAGCTGATCGAGGCAGTGGTGTTGCACTGGCAAGTGCAACTCGACGTCGGAAAGTTGCAACTGTTTTCAATCGCTGAAATGAATCAGCGATTCTGCACACTCGTTTGCAAGTGTACAGATCGAGGTCGGACAACTTTTGGATCGTATACGATCCTAAAGCTGTGATTGTAATCACTTTACAATCTTTTTATTAATCACCAGCTGATCAAGTCAGTGGTGTTGCACTGGCAAGTGCAACTCGACCTCGATTAGTGTCAACTTTTCTTGCGTATCCTCTTGGCATTCTTTTGCGTTTTGGCCAAGGCTGTGTTTTTGCGTTGTTGTTCCATTTTGTATAGAATTTCTGGAGACTCGTTTTTGAACTCTCTCCGTAAACGAGATAACACTTCTTGTGTGTTGTATTGAATTACAGCAGCATTGCATCTTGCTGTGTACGATCCCCTTAGGCCGAAATTTATTCTTTTTCCGCCAATGTATTTTGCGATTACATTATTAAAACTTTCCACCGGATTATTGTTGCTTTGCTGGAGGAGACTCTCTGCATTCGCCGCCAGGCGTGCAATTATTTCTTGTATCTGTTGATACACTCCTACATGCAATAATTCGCCAACAATGTTTTCTTCGTCTTGCTTCCTAGTCCCATCGCAGAAGTAGCCCATCTTCGCGCACTCTTTGTGCTCTCCAAAAATATGGCTAGGAATATTCGTTATATCTTCATATAACTTCTTTATTTTCTCTGCTGACGGGAAATTCTCATTTGCTCTGTATTCTGCAGCTTTCACGATTCCTGTTCGCATCCGCAGAATACTTGTTTGTACGGCTCGCCTGTAGTAGCCGGCAACAGTTTTTTTTGCAACATCCTTCATTTTGTTGCAGAAGTTGCGCAGCAAATGATTCGTACATTCTGTTTTTTTCACGCGAATCACCGTTTTGTATGGATCGCAGTCCACAATTTTTTGGTACACGCTGCTATCGCCGTCAGCAATAATCGTTGAATACATCAATCCCCGTTTTTCAATGCTTGTCATGAAGCCTTCAGCGATAGCCTCGCTCTCCATTTTGGTGGAGGCATCGGATTTTCTCCAATTCTTATAACATTTATGTTTCTTTGGTTCTTTATTTTTCTTCGTCGCGTCACGACAAATGGTGCACTCTTTATTTTTTACTTGAATGGATAAAACTTTCTTCGTGTGCACACCCACTATTACGCCGACACCAGATGATGAGTCATATTTTCCTGTGCGGTACGACCTCTTCATCCAGCTTCCGTCAGCCACGACAGGAATGTAAGGAATTCCGTTTATTACGTCGTTCCTTGCAATGGCTAGCTTCTTTTCCTCTTCGGCCGCTGCTATCATTTCCTTTTCTGCAGCAGCGTTTAATTTCTCGCCAACGTCATCATGATATTTCTGATACGTTTCCTTGGACATCACGGGAACGTTCATGGCTGCCAAAAATTCTTCCAATTGTACGTATCCGCCTCCGGTGGTTATTGTTCCGGCGATTGCACTTCGGTTGATGTGCATAGCTTTAGGGTCGTGACGTTCGCTACGGACATGAGCCGTATAACCACACATCGAGCATTTCAAAATCATTATCGTCTTCAAGCCAGATCTCATTATCTTTTCTATTTCCATGTTTTTGGACGTACATCCGTACTTATTTCCATGGTTGCTTGCCTCTTTTATTTGTTGAAAGACGTAGCGCATATCAACTATGCTCAACCCGTCTGTGAGGCACGATTCTTCCTGTGGTTCGATCGTCGTTCCTCTTTCCACGACGAAGTACTCCTCTTAGTCGAACACATTTTCTGCTTGCGTGGCGCATGGTATTTCCATTTCTTCTAGTACTTCCATCGCATCTTCAACGTTTTTGTCGCACACCATTTCCTCTTCATGTGTACTCGCTGCCGGCGCTGCATGCGTTTCTTCGATTTCTTGTTGCATTTCATTTAAAAAATCTTCAACGTTTCTGTCGCACACCATTTCCTCTTCAACTGTACTTGATCCCGGAGCTGCATTTTTCTCTGCTGTACAGTGATCCGCAATGGCAAGCTTCGCTAACTGCTTCCGTCTACAAATGGAATACAAAAAACCTGTTGTAGGGATAAGATCATCTTCCTTCACAGATCTGTTTTTAAAAATAGTGGCACTTGAAAAATCGCGACATCAAAGTTATGTCTGGCGAACGCTTCGGCGGTCATCCGAGGCTGAATATCGCGATGCAGCGTTCACTTCAGATAATCTTAATTTTGACAGTTTTAAAGTATTTATCTTTTTAAAAACAGGTCTGTAAAGGAGACACTTGAGGCTATATCCTCATTTTTGCACTTGAGCGGAATTGTATGGTCGATGGAATGGAATAAATTAAAAAGCAATTATTTGCCTTCCCTAACATTCAGTGAGGAAAGCAGATGTTGCCATACTTTTCAAAGTATGTTTCGATGTTATATTGTATTTTATTATAATTCATGAAAGTACCTGTCCCCCGTCCTACGTGAACCTTTCCGTGTCTTCAGTCGTTTTATAACTCTACCAGACACGTTGCGACTACCATTTTATGATTATTTAATCTTATAATATTTTTTAAACGTTTTAATATTGTTTTCAAAAGAATTCTTTAAAAATACCATCAATTATTGTGTAGTCAGAAAAAAATCAATCAAATAAATGAAAATAGTAAAATGATCTATCGGGCATACAATTCAGTCCAAGCATAGTTTTTACCATCTTATCTGGTGATATCCTTGAAATAAAATTCGAAACATTACTCCGAAAAATGATTTCGTTTTGAACGAGTACGCGACGATGACGTTTCGTAGACAGACGTCAATTATTAACTTCCCGATTCATAGGGAAGTTATTGTAATTACTCCGAAAATCAAAAATCGATTTTTTAGCAGATCTTCACGTTTCGTGGTCATTGGAGTCATTTTAGACTATTTTTATCAAAATGTTTGTGTGTGTGTTTGTGTGTGTGTGTGTGTGTGCGCGCGCGCGCGCGCGCGCGTATGTCCGTTTGTATGGTATCAAATTTTTCGTTAACGTTTTCTGAAAAAATAACAATGCGATCAGAATAATGAATGATGCAATCGATGCGCCCCGCTGGAACTTAGAGCTGATTAGATTTTGGTCCATATTGGTCAAGTAGTTTTTTAGTTTTTTTAGTTTTTTTCGAAAGAAGTTCATTCAACAATGCAAATTATACGAGAGGACGGAAATTTTCCACCGAAGAAACAAACATAATAATTACATATATTTTATTTTGATTTTTTTATAATTTAAACAAATTTTTTTTATTTAAAAAAAAAAATTTTTTTTATTTTCCTTTTTTAATTATGCAACTAATGCTAATGTTACCGCTTAGAATAATCGAAAATTATCCCAATGCAAGAGTGAGTTATTCATCGCTACTGCCGAGAATACATTTTCAAAGAATATCGATGAAAGTACAAAAACATTTATATTACAATCTTCAAAAAAACAAGCAGTTCAATACGAATTATTAACTGAGATGAAATTGAAAGTTAATATAAAAAAATAGTTAATGGAGCATGCGAGCAACGAGCATACGATGTTGGTTTAATGCGACGCCATACAGCAAACATTTCGATAAGTAGAAAACTATTGAACTTCCCTGAAAACGTATAATCTTCTTAAAACGTACACTAAATAATGATAATAATATACTGCAACTAACGAATCGGGAAGTTCTTTGTGTGGCTCGTGGAGAGTCACACACCAAATAACATCCGTACTACTAACCCTCTCGCGAACTCACAAAGCGAGCTACAACACCCCCACCCGCGAAGCTCGCGAAGCGAGCGAGCAACAATAACCAGCTAGTTTTACATTGGTTGCAGCATTGAATTGACGGCCTAAATATTACGTATAGGGCAGTCATCTTGGATGACCTTGACCTTGACATATGTTGTCAAAGACACCTTTATGAACTACTTTTCTCCATGCCCGTCGCTTGGACTTACTTTCCGACAGAGTTGAGGAAAATATGTAATTGGATACAAATTTCGGATCACGAATAATAGATACAAAATTTGTATATAATTAGTTACTCGAGAGGTTTTAGATATTTACAAAAGTATCTTGTATTCGAAGTTTAATTAGATACTTTTCTATGTGCAGCAGCAGAATTCGAAGCGTCGGACACATTTGTAACTAGTTTCTGTATCTACAATGGGTAAAAAAAGTATTGGCACACTCTTAACGCATTTTAAAAATTTTCAATATTGGCCCACATAAAAAAGTTGTAAAATGTAACTTTTAGTATTTTTGCTACAATTCCGATGAATTGCAATTTTTGACAAAATTTTTTTTCGCATCCTGTGGCAAACTAATTGCTCTAGCTTCCCAAAAAAATTCAAATCGTATAATACGATATGTCGTAGATTAAGACGATAGCATAAGAATTGCCGGAGTCGGCTGCCGAGTGATCACACGTGCACCTTACATTGTAGCGCGGCCGAGATGGTTGATCGAGAGTGGCTGTTAGGATCGGTTTTCTTACGCGCAGCCGAAACGTTTGGTCGGCTGCGACAATCGGAATCGGCTCCTTTGGAATGCGTGCACGTGGACGGAGTGAATCTGCGGAGTGGGGAAAATACGAGGCAAGACCCTCGAGGGCCCGAGACCGGCCGGCAGATTTTTCTGAGGACTCGAAGAGTGCAGATCAGTGCCTCCGCAGATTCAATCAGTCAGATACGTTCGGTAGTCGACACGCGTAAAGACAATGAGGAAGGGAAATGCCGATGCACATGGGTCGCGTCCGACGGCTCGCGCGACGACAGATATTTAAACAGTTATCGCCTTTTTAAGAGTGTGCCAATACTTTTTTTACCCACTGTAATTCAACGATGCTTTTGACAAGTTCGAGGCCAGCTTGAATGAACACGTTCCGAGGCCTCAGCCCAGAACACAATAGTAATGCAATAAACACGAGGAACCCCACGGCCAGCCAGGTATATCGGTGTGAAATAGCTAAAAATGCAATTGCTAAATTTGGTTATTTCACATAATTCTTTCACGGAGTGATGTCAGGAGGGTCCGGGGCGTTTTTCCGATTAGAACAAGACATTACAACCACTAGACGCAACTCGAAAGTCCATCGAGTTTAGCCTTGTTCTAATCGAAAGAACGCCCCGAACTCCACTGGTATCACTCCATGGAAAAATTATGTGAAATAGCCCAATGTAGTGACTGCATTTTTAGCTATTTCACACCGATATACCTGGCTGGCCGTTGGGTTCCCCGTGTTTATTGCATTACTATTGTGTTCTGGGCTGAGGCCTCGGAACGTGTTCATTCAAGCCTTGAGCTGGCCAAAAGGATTTTGAAGGAACCGAAAGGATCTTTGAATTAGATACAGATACTAGTTACACAAATGTATCCGTCGCTTCGAATCCTTCTGCTGCAGATAGAAAAGTAACTAATTAAATTTCGAATACAAGATAATTTTGGATTTTAGTTGAATCCGGATTTACACACTTTTGTATTTAAATACTGTCCAACTCTGATACATACATATATAAGATGAGATTTTTTCAATTCTTGCACGCGCCGGAGCAGCCTAAACGGAGCGTGCAAAACTAAGGAAACTTCAGTGCAATATTAGAAATATGTTTTTGCTAACGGATATCTTGAAAACTAAAAGCGACTCACCTATTTCTAAAAAGGAAAAAGTTGTTAAAAATGTCAAAATCTATAACGCATTTAAATTACATCAAAATAAAAAATTCTTTTGTATAACATTTTCGTAAAAATAAACCGACGGCTAAAAGCTTCTGAAGGTCAATCAGAAGGGTGACCTGGACAACATATGTGAAGGTGAAGGGCATCGGAATTGCCTCCCCTGAACGTAATAATAAATTTACCTTTGTGAATTAACATAAATGTACTCGTCATTCATCTAATTATTATCATTTATTGTTCCCGCTTAATGTCATATACTCTCTGTTGCAACAACCACTTTTAATTGTACATACATGGAATGAATACTGACATCGATCTATTGATCAGCTATGCGCGCGGTTGGTTGTCCCCGCACCGTTCCATCGTCCCCCGCGAGGGCCAAGGATAGATCGATCAGCTCAAGCCTCGCGGGCGCGGCCGGGGGAGCGGACGCGGTGGATCAACGCGCCCAGCTGATCGTTCAGTTTGTCTATTGACATCTAAAACGACATTCGCTCATGTATCGATCAGCTGTTCCGAATCGCTTACACAATCGTTTCGTCAAAGCACCACACACTCCTCTCTCTCTCGCTCTCTCTCTTTCAATTTCTTTTCTTTCACATTAGATAACACGGTCCAATACGTTGTGTGGTGTATGGGCGCTCGAGCGTATGCCGGTAGCGTGCGTGTGAAGGTGTGTGAGAGACGCGACGTCGTCGGTATGGAGCGCCGCAAGTGAGACGGGTTATCCAGTCGAGCAGAGCGAGCACGTGTTGCTAGTACGGTTGAGATAGTGTTGTACTAAATAATAGAAGGGTCTTGTTATAATAAATAAATAAGTGTTTCGGGCAACTGCCGAGTACGAGTTGAGTTATTGGTGTGCGTGTACACAACACGTTGAAACTGTTTTCTAACGTTTCGATTCTCACTATGTTATTCTGATAGAGTTTTTCGTACTGATTCCAAATCTGTCCTTGATTTTTCTCACAGACCCACAGTTTTTGAGAAATTCGAGTTTCCAAAAAGACATAGTATTCGACTTTGAACAAATATTATGATGTTGTTATAAAAGATATTGTATTGTTTTTTACAGCAAAGGATTTCACCACCAAACCCAATAGTTGTGAACTGAAACTTTAATTTTTTTCCTACAATTTCGCAATTGTATATCACGGTGCATAAACACGGGGACAAACCTATGAAATCTGTGTCACAATCAAAGAACTTTCGAAAAAAATGAGATAGAGTGATGAATTTTTTAAAAATTAAAACTGAAACTTTTCTGAATGCGGGATCATATACACAGGAAGTAAGATAACTATTTCATCATTGTAACTTGCTTTTCATCAACGAATCTTCTAACTTGTAGTGATAAAAATAAAAATACAAGGTATCACTAGAAGTTAGAAGAATCGTTGATGAGAAGCAAGTTACAATGATGAAATACTTACCTTACTTCCTGTGTAAATGAGATTATAAATATGAGAAATAGATATACCTAATTTAAATTACATTACAGTCACACATAGCCTACAAGGAGTGCCAGCGACAATCGCAACGATACTTCAAGTGATCGTTCGTCAAATAAACGTTCAAATACTTCAAACTAGCGGGTTACCAATTCATTTCAATAAAAAAGTCATTTTATTAGTTTCGTTCACAAAAAAATTCGATTTCTTACAAAATCCCGAGGTCGTAGACAAATTTTGAGACCAGATTTGAAATCAGCAGTGAAAACATTTACGGGAAATTGTGTATAGCATGTGAAAAGAAGATTTTGTACGCGCGTCGTATTGTAAAAACCACGATTTTTTTGAAATTGTGCAAGTTTAAAGAATTTTTTCAAGATTCAAAAACGTTCGTACCGCATTTCCATAATTATCGCATATTCTGCAAAGGTACAGCTGTAATTTCAAAAAAATTCACCGCTCTATCTCATTCACCATTCTGTCCATCGAAAGTTGTTTGATTTTGACACAGATTTCATCGGTCCCACTGTGCGCGACGGCCGATTTTCGAGGACTAGGCCACCCACCCTTACTTTCCGTGGTACACCGTTCAATTGAAATACAAAGTTTCACTCGGCTTGAGAGAATCTTGAGAAGTATGAAAAATTTTGTTGAAAATCATGCAGTATATGTACACTTACCTATTTCGTTGTGCCTTGCTTCTGCTGTATCTTTTCGCACCCAGTCGAAGTTTTTTTATGCATCCTATACCTTTGGATGTTCGCGTAATCCCATTTGTGCTCTCCATAATTAGTCACCACTAATCACTAATCACCAACTAATCGCTAACTAACTACCGCACAATACCGCGCAAAGACTACATATACTAGGAATGGCTCAAGGAACCATTCACGTCTAAACGCGTTACTGTTCGCCAGTTATACTGAAACTGAAGACTTCATCCCGTAGTAGACAAACGATGATGCCACTAGAGTTTCAAGACTTTGGGAAGTGGTGTGTGTTTTTCGTACTGACAATACCACGAAGAATGTGGAATCATGCACATGGCCACCAAGATTCTTGAGACTCTTGAAGATGTCAACGAATTCGGCGCGCCGCGGCAGGACGTCAAGAACGCGTCGAACGCTTCACAAGGGTCGTCGAGAACGTTGGAAAGCAATGTGCGTGTGGTATCCCGAACAAATCCAAATGTATTGCAGAACTGATAATAAATTGAATTTGTTTACATTACAGGTGCTTTATATGTTTATACGATGTGTTTCGATCTTCGTTGGTTTCCGGCAAACGGTAACTTAAACTCACGATCGCGAAATAGCAAAAGGGTGAAAAATGAATTAGACGGATTTGGGAGAGCGTTTTCGATTTATTCGTCGATCCGCAATCGTTCGCGGCACGGGATTAACGGTTTCGCTTTGTCTCTATCGGCAGAGACGAAAGGATCGATCGCGTGTAATCACTATTGACAATTTCGACAAGAGAGAATAATAAGAACAGAACGGGACTCGATCAGCTGTTGTGTATATATTGTCGTCGCTACTCGTCCCCCTCACCGCGCACCTCGAACTACTCGGTCCGCCCGAAGACCGCGGAGAGAGACCGACGAACAACGATAACCGTCGAGTCCTCGTTACAGGTGATTTTCGACAATCTTCGGAAATACATTTATAACGGCACGCTACGCGAATATAATCGCATAATCGCACAACGATGCCGGCAGATGAATTTTAATCGAACACGATGGTACATACGTATCTGACATAAGAACGAAATTATTCACAAAACTGAATAAAAAAACCCTGGTAATATAGACAAAATATGTTGCAACAGTGCAAATGAGCTTTTAAACTTAGTCTTCTAAAATTTGTACATTACTGAGTCAAAAAAATTGCAATTGCTAAGAACTACAAGAGAAACTAAAACAGGCAGTTTTAAAATTATCAGATTAGAGCCCCCGCGATGAAAATTTAAAATATGTGTTAATTAGAGGGATGGATTTGGGCACTGAGTTCAATACGTCACATTTATTCACTGTAGTTTCGTCAATTACACTAGGCTTAACAATATTACAATGTAAAGTTTTGTACTGCGAGATCTTGTTGAAATAAATACACTTTGCTTGAAAGTTCCCTGTATAGCTTTGAGATACGTTCACGACGAGTATCGTGAACCCCTGATTGATTTTCTTTACCGGTCAAGAGACGCGCGATAAAAGAATAGAGTGAGAGATTCTAAGTAATGATTGAATAGAACTGGTCGGGCGATGGATCAGTTGGCGGCTACAAGGCACGAAGCGACGAGCGATCGATGGATCGATGAGCTATCGGCCAATCAGTCATCCGTTCCGCGGTTGACAATCGATCGTAATCGACCTCGTCGCTTCGGCCAATCATGCCGCGAGCTGACCATCGACCAATTGATCTCGATCAGCCGAGCGGGGCTGATGCGTGTCGGCTCCCCTCGTGGATACTCGGTCGTCGCCGATCCGCTCAGTCAATCCCAAACATATGCGTTTTGAAGGTGTATGTTAATTATGTACATGCTCGTATACGTATGCAATACATAATTATTGAATGCTGAACATTTCATCGGTAAAGGCAAAGATAAAGTTCAGCTAGTATTACTATTATTATTAGTATTATTCTAAGCAGCTTGCTGGTGTGCTTTCTGGTAATTGAACTTATTTATAAATACAGCAATACGTAATTGTTGCTGGAAAAAAAAACTCTCAAGTATCAACCCGACGAGGATCGCGCAGCCCGTAATGCCTCACGGTTCGCATCTCAACGTTTATGGTACGTCAATCGCTTTTGAGCCAGAACCTTGGGCCTAACTGCATTAGTAATAAAAAACATCTGGAAACCAGTTGTACCTTTCCGTTCAAAATGTAGGAACTCAAACGTCCCATGATTTCTGAAATATAAAACGTTCTGGGCTGAATGTTACTTTATTAAAAATTGTAGACCTTTTTTATGTTTTAGGTAACGCTTGCATAAAATAATACTTTACCCACAATTACTTATAAATTTTGTAAAACTTACAATTAATTGAATGATATAAGAAAATTTTTTCAATATTCGTCACAAAATTTTTTCAAAATGTAGTTTCAACATTTAGCCCAATTTTTGAAATCTAATTTCTTTTTTCTTTTTAAAAGGTGGTGGGCAATTTTTGTGCACGTCCCCCTATACAATAAGGCAACGAGCAAGCATATACTATATTTCCATTTGTTAGCGATCTGTCAGTAACTCTGTCCTGCTCACGTACATGTGATTGTATGTATGTCTCAGCTCGTCCCGTCTGTTAGCCACTTTTGCCTCAACTTGATTTTTCCGTCGGAACACCCAAGCTGAGAAAGCAATTGAGGGTGCCATAAATTAGTCCTTCCCTCGTCCAGGCCGAGCGAACTGTCCGGAGACTACGCTGTAGGACACATTTTTTCTGTACCATTGTCATCGCACAGGGCCGGCGCACCGTGGGGAAAGTTGACCTAACTCGATTCAAAAAAGGAACAACTTTCGATAGAAATGTAATAGAGCGATGAAATTTTTTTTAATCAAAGCTGAAACTTTGCAGAATATGAAATAATTATGGAGATTGTGGTACGAACACTTTTTAACCTTAAAAAATTCGTTAAACTTGCACAATCTCCAGAAAATTATGGTTTTTCCAATACCACGCGCGGAAAAAATTTTTTTGGAACATGCTCTACATCATTTCCCGTACATTTTTTCACGCTGATTTCAAATCTGGCCTCAAAATTTGTCTACGACCTTAGGATTTTGCAAAAAAGTCGAGTTATTGTTAAAAATTTACATTTTTATTTTTCCAACGTTAAAAAATGTTCATACTACCATCTCCATAATTATTCCATATTCAGGAAAGTTTCAGCTCTAATTAAAAAAAAATTTCATCGCTATAACTCATTTCTATCGACAGTTCTTCGATTTTACCACAGAATTCATCGGTTTATCGCACTGTGCGGCGCGAGGCGGCCTCAGCGCGTTCGCTGGAACCCGGTCTCGCGTTTTGAAAGGCCGCGCGCGATCTACGAAAACTCATCAGACATTTTGCAGAACCTTCTGTATAGTAGATTAAATATTCGGGTGTGTGTGGAAAAAATGTAATCGCATAATAATAGTAATTCTTTATTGTGAAGTGTAGGATTTGAATGTGTATTTTGGCCCCGCAAAATTTTTGAGCGGAGCCCCGCAAAAGGTGACATCGGCACTGTCATCGTAAACGAACTTTTCGAATACACTACACAGCATACTGTGTAACTCGCTGCATTCTAATTTTAATAATTAGTGCAGAATAATTATGTTTATATATAATAATACGAGTGTCCAAAGTATGGAAAAAATCGAGAAAAATTCCGCAGATTCTAATGTATTTTTCTTTAACAAAAAGACTTTTGTTACTAATATGTTGGAGCGAGAGGGCTACGATGAACCCTCCTCTATCAAATGAACCTTTGTGCAGCTCAAAATATGCTCGTATAAGGACAAAATAAAATTCCCGCGTGATGGCATAATCTTTTTTCTGTACAGTGGTTGGTAACATTGATGAATATCCTAAAGTTTGCGACGAGTCCGTTTTTACCGCCGGCTCGTTACAACGGGTCCACGTGCCTGTGGATGCTCGCCGTGCCGGGGTTCGCGTTTCGACGAGGAACTAACCGGCTCAGAGGTTGCGGGAAGATGCGGGTACGAAATAACATCCTTCGATATACTTTTATGCTCGCGGATCGCTCGCTCCCGGGGTAACGCGCGTCCGGGGTAACGCGGTGTATTCGCGGTGGTTGTCGGACCGTTATCGCCGGCTCGCGGGCGGCTTGCGGTCGCGGTCGCGACGCGGGAAACCTCGAGGACCTGGTGACAGCCGTCCTCGATGCTGCTCGCCGGGGAACGCCGCGAATCCCCGTGGGACACGGGTTCGAACGCGTGGGTTCGTACGGGACGCGCTGATTGTCCGTGGGACACGGAATCAAACGCGTGGGCGATACGGTACGCGTCGAGCGTCCGTGGGACACGGGTTCGAACGCGGGGGTTCGGGCGGAACGCGCCGATGGTCCGTGGGACACGGATTCGAACGCGTGAGCTTACACGGAGCGCGCCGACGTTCCGTGGGACACGGAGTCAAACGCGGGGGTGGCACGGAAGGCGTCGGTAGCCCGTGGGGCACGGGGTCGAACGCGGGGAAATAGCGGGACGGGCCGATGGTCCGTGGGACACGGAGTCGTACGCGAGAGAGTCGCGGGTCGCGCCGAGGATCCGTGGGGCACGGATTCGAACACGTGAGAAAACCGGGACGCGTCGATGTCCGTGGGACACGGATCCGTACGCGTGGGAATTTCGGGTGTCGAGGAGCCGTGGGACACGGGCTCGACCGCGGGGCAGACCGGGACGCGTCGATGTCCGTGGGACACGGATCCGTGCGCGTGGGAAATTCGGGTGTCGAGGAGCCGTGGGACACGGGCTCGAACACGAGATAAGGAGCTACTTACTGGAGTGGCCTGGTCGGATCGGAGATCGGCGAGGAACGAGAGCGCGCGTGATCTCTGCAGCGACTCTTATAGCACTCGCTTCGTGATGCTACGGGGCGGTGCGGTGTGGAACTTGACGGAAGTTCCGGTGACGTCGCGTTTCCGTGTTGCCCATATTTGGCTTCCGTTTGGCGCCAAATATGGCTCGTAGACGAGGGGACGCGCGGCGCGGTCGGTTCGTCGCGCATGGTTGGCGCGGCGCGGTTCGGTATGTTTCGGTAACGGTCGGGGTGTTTCGGGTTACGGCGAGCGTCTACTAGTAACAGGCCTGTACCGGGAACAGGTCTGTTACAAGTTTGAAATTCGCAAGGGTTGCCTACCCCGTCTGGGACCGTAGAATGATCGCGCAGGCGCACAACGCGGAGAGGGGTTGCAGAAATCGTCCGAGCAACGACAAGCGCATATCGTCAGTGACCATAATTCGAAACACTCATAACTGTATATCGAAATTGTAAGTAGAAGAAATCGCGAAAATTTTTTGTTAAGGTGTTATTAGTTTGGTGTAGTTTTTTAATATTTTTAAGTGTTTTTACATTTGTTTGGTTTCAATGAAAGTTCGTGGTGTTATTAAAATGAAATAATGTATGAATAGATGTTTTATCGATAAACATCGACGATCAATGACCTCGAAGATCTTGCAATATGTTGTCAAGCTGGAGATTTACGCTTTTAAAATCATTATTTACCGATTCTACAAAAGATTTTCTATAATTTTGTAACAACTTGGTTACCCGGGGTGTTTAGCTCGTCGTGCCGGGGTTCGTGTCGATCGGGGAGGGGAAGGAGGTGTAGAGAAATAAAACACTGAATGCGGTCGAAATAGGTTTCGCCGCGGATTGGTTCCCTACGCGTCGCGGTACACGGTTGAGTGGAGGCGCGGCTGAACTGGACGGTCGGTACCACGGTCTCGAGTGGAGGCGCGGCAGGCGCGGACGGTCGGTATCGTTCGGCGACACACGGTTTGAGCGGAGGCGCGGCTATCGTGGACGGTCGGCAGTGTCTGCGGGGGTCACTGGGGCGAGCCGGTCGCTGGCACGGCGATCGGCGGTAGCAAGGGCGACGTGTCGGCACGACACTTCACCGTAAACTGTATAAGAGAAACAGGCGGAGAAAAAGGAGACAGATCGTCGGCTCGAGGATCGTCTGTTAAACGGAGATACGTTCGTCGGCTCAACGATCGTACTTTTGTACCGCTGAATTATAATACTTACTCTCCGGTCTGGCTTTCGGGACTCTCGGTATGTTCGATCTACGTCGGCTCGACGGTGGATCACTCTGCCATTTGTCGCGTCGTTCGATTCCTATATCCTCGCGACGGTATCATTTTATCAACGAGAATCGGTAATCGCGGCGTTGGCCATCTAGCGGCCGATTCCCGAAGGTGTGCTGTGCGTACTTTCTCTTGCGAGAGTCGTAGCCATCTAGCGGTCGGTTCGTGGTACTTGCGCGGCGCGTTAGTAACAGGCTTGTGGGAGCAAGTCTGTTACACCCCCCTCCTTCTTCGGGGTAGTGGCAGCGAAACCCAGTTTATTTGTATAGTAACATGACAATTTTATATAACACGGTTCTGTCCGTATAGCAAAATATGAAACAAAATATATAAAACAAAAAAAAATATATAAAACAAAATAGAAAGTAAAAATATATAACAACAAAAATATAATACTGTTTGCCTAGCAAATGTAACAACATAACAAAATAAAATCGTGTATACTTGAGTATCATACTTAAAACTACCTTACAGACTACTTCTTATCTACTAATAGGGCTGGGGTGTGGCTGTGGCGGGTCCTCGGTGGATAAACCGTCGTGGCTTCCCTGTTTTATCAAACAGGATCCGCCATCTCTCCCCGTTCGCGTTTACGCAGCATCCCCCTGTGCGTGCGTATTTCCTCGGCACTTCCACTTTTTGCCCGGTGGGCAACGTGTGCCACGTCGTCGTACCGGGTGGGTGGTCTCCGGGGTAAGGCGCGGGTGCCAGGTGGCTGGCGTCGCCGCTCCATATCTGTCCCGGCGTTGGTGGCGGCGGCTGTTCGGGTGTCGGGGGCAGTGCTTCTTTAGGGAGCTGCGGTGGGGGCGGGGGGGCGGTTTGGTCCTTGGTTGCCGGTGGTTTCTCTGCGGATAGGGTGGGGGGCGGCCTTGTCCCTGGCCGGTGGCCCGCACGTTATCGTCACCTTTCTCGATGGTGGGAGCCACGATACCGCCCGGATTTTTAATTTGGTGGTGGCGGTGGTGGGCCGCTGGTTCCTTGCGGTAGGTGGGGGTCGCTTGTTTGTCGGGATCTTGGGTCTTGTGTGCTTCCGCGCTGTCTGGTCCCCTTCGACCAGCTCCATCAGTTCCCTCACGTATTCCGGCTCGTTGGGCATTCCTATTAAGTTAGCGGGTGGTATTAGTTTTCGGGGTCGTCCTCGGCGACGAGGCGCTGGGTTTTCGGCGGGAGGTGGTACTGGTGTAGGATCTTGGGGAGTGTCAGGGTCTTCGGTGGGATCTGAGGTCCGGTTGTCGCGGTCGTTTGCAGGTTTTAGGTCCTGCACGTGTATGTGCCGGTACCATTTTTTCCCGTCGTAGAGGTCCACTATTACCGGCGACACAATTTTTTTGACCGTGTATGGCCCCGTGTATTTAGGGGCGAGTTTGGCGGCGATACCCGCTCCTTTGTTGGATAGGGTGTGTTCTCTCTTCCACACCGACTCTCCTATGGCCGGCCTCCATTCCCGGTGCCGTAAGTTATAGTGCCGTTCTTGGCGTCCGAACGCTTGTGCTAGTCGTAGTCGGGCCAGTTCCTGGGCTTCTTTTAGGTGCTTCCATCGCTGATTTGGTGGAATGGGGACCCCTTCGGTGCGTGTTTGTCCCGGTGTACGTAGTTCTCGGCCGTGATTGAGGTAGGCGGGGCTGTACCCAGTCGCTTCGTGCCATGCGGTGTTTATTGCGAATCTGGCCTCGTCGATTTTCTCGTCCCATCGGTCGTGATATTTCCCGGTGTATTGGGCCAGCATTGTCTTCACTACTTTATTTGCCCGTTCCACTGGGTTACAGTGTGGCGAGTATGGAGGTGTTCGGCGATGTGTGATGCCGGTGCTCTGCAGTAGGCTCGTGAATGGGTCCCCTATAAATTGTTTTCCGTTGTCGGAAATGATTATTTCTGGGGTTCCGTGGCGCAGTATAATGTCTTTTTGTATGGCGGCGGCGATGGCGGCGCTGGTGGCTTTTCGTAGGGGTGTGAGTTCGACCCATTTGGTGAACCGGTCTAGTGCGACTAGTAGCCATATGTGCCCTTGTCGGGAGCGCGGGAGCGGTCCTATCAGGTCGACCGAGACGGTGTGCCAGGGCTGTGTTCCGGGGTTGGCGTGTAGTAGTCCGGGAGGTTTGTGTGGTGGCGTTTTATATTGTTGGCAACTCTTGCAGCTGCGGACGTATTGCGCCACTTGTCGGAACATGCCTCGCCAGTAAAATTTCTGGGCAATGCGGATTATTGTCTTCGCAATGTCCAGCGAGGGGGTCGTCGTGGTACCGTCGGAGGATCTCTGCTCTCTCGGTGGTGGTTACGCATGTTTTCCATGCGGTGTCGGGTTCGGGTTCGTTGTAATCGAGTTGGTGGAGGATATGTCTCTGTAGCTTGCCTTGTTGCACCCGGAACTCGGGAACGGAAGCGGGATCTTGCTGTACGGCTTTTATTTTTCGTTCGTACCATGTGTCGGGATGTTCCTTTGGTTGTAGCATATTTATTTCCGGGGTCGGTGGTGTTCGGGATAATGCGTCTGCAACCTGGTTGTTTTTCCCCGGGCGGTATTTGATGTTGAAGTTGTACTGTTGGAGCTCGAGTGCCCATCTTGCCAGTCTTCCCGTCGGGTTGTCGATCTGTTGCAGCCACCGTAGTGCCTGGTGGTCGGTGATAACCGTGAAGTGGTACCCTTCCAGGTACGGTCTCATCTTCCTGATTCCCCATACTACGGCCAGGCACTCTTTTTCGGTCGCACTATAGTTGCGCTCAGTGGCGTTGAGGGTGTATTGCATATGCTATGACCTTTTCGTTCTCCTCGGGTCCTTGTGTGAGCACGATTCCGAGGCCGTGATCGCTGGCATCGGTCTGTAGTGTGAATGTTTTACTGAAGTCTGGGCAAGCCAGTATCGGGGCGGTAACCAGTTTTTCTTTCATCGTGCGGAAGGCTTCTTCCTCTGTTTCGGTCCAGTTCCATTTGGCGTTTTTTCTGGTTAATCTCGTTAGTGGCTCCATGATCTCCGCGAAGTTCGGCACGAACCGGCGGTACCAGGAGGCCATTCCGTGGAATCGACGGACTTCTCGTATCGTTTTGGGTGTGGTAAGTAAGGCGATTGCGCTAGTTTTCTCGGGGTCGGTTCTTATCCCCTGCTGGTCAATAATATGGCCCAGGTATTTGAGACTCTCCACGCAGAATCGGCATTTTTCCGGGTTCAGTCGTAGTCCTGCAGTACGTAGTCGATGGAACACTTCTTTGAGGTGTTTCAGGTGTTCCTCGAATGATCGGCTCACGACGATGATGTCGTCGAGGTAGGCGAATGCAAACGGTTCCAGTTTGGGGCCGATGATCTGATCGAGTAGGCGTTGGAAGGTCGCCGGGGCGGAGTGCAAGCCGAATGGCATCACCGTAAATTGAAACAATCCCTTCCCTGGCACAGTGAAGGCGGTGAGCGGTCGGCTGTTTTTTTCGAGCGGGATTTGCCAGTACCCGTTTTTGAGATCCAGGGTTGTTAGGAATTTTGCTCCTCGTAGTTTGTCAAGGGTGGCCTGTATGTGTGGCAGCGGGTAGGCGTCCTTTTCTGTCCTGTCGTTTAGTTTGCGAAAGTCAACGCAGAATCGCGGTTTGCCGTCTTTCTTTTTCACGATTACAATGGGTGAGCTCCACGGGCTATTTGAGGGTTCTATGACCCCTTCTCGGAGCATTTTGTCTACTTCCTCATCTATGATCGCCTGCATGGCCGGGTTTCGTGGGCGGTACCGCTGCTTGATAGGTGTACTATCTTTCAACTTGATGCGGTGTTGTGTCAATGTGGTTCGCCCTGTGACATCCTCGAAGTGTCGTAACTCGGTCCTGAGAAAGTCCTCGAGGTGTTTCTGGTCGGTTTCTTGTGGTTGTCGGAGTCCTATTTGCAGGTAGGGCTCGGCGAGGCAGGTGGCGGGCCAATTGACGATTTGGAGCGGTGGTTGGAAGCTGATTTCTAGTGCGGCGATTGTTTGTATTCCCAGGAGGACTGGTGGTCCCATGCCTGGTAGTATCGTGAATTCTTGGGTCCACGTATAGCCTTCGGTACTGAATGGGATTCGTATCTTCCCTGAGGTTTGCGTTATGGACCCGTCGGCGAGGCTGATGTTTTCGGCTGGAGCGGTCGGTTGGATCCCTTGGGCGAGAGCCCACTCGAGTATTTCCCCATTGATACCCGAGAGTTGGGCTCCCGTGTCGAGGAGTGCCTTGATTTCCCGGCCGAGCATCTTGATGCTCAATTGTGGGCGCGGGTTGTACTCGATTTTTGTGTATTTCTTTTTCATCGTTGGGGCCGCCGGTCGCTGTATCGCGGCGGTCCCCGTGGTCCGTTTCCCGGGGCAGTCGGTGGGTGGCAGTCGCGTGTTAGGACTCCGTCGCGGCCGCATCGGGAGCAGAACTTTTTGAATTCGTTGCGGCACTCCCATCGTGTGTGTCCGCGTTGCTTGCATCTCCAGCAGTGTGCGTCCGGGTTGTATGGTGCCGGGCTGGAGGGGCGGGGTCTAGAGGGGCGTATCTCGCCTGGATCTGTTCGCGGTATTGCGGAGATGCATGGTGTCTCGTAGGTCCCTTCAATGGTGGCGGTGGCAGGGCGGTTGTTTTGCTGTGTGGCCCGTTTGGTCCTCTCCTGTGCTCGTTCGATGCGTTGGACCTGTTTGAGTAGTTCGTCGAGATCGCTGAGATTGTCGGGGTCGATGAGCATGGCGTACTCTGGTGCCATGTTCTCGTAGAGGAGCTCGAGATATTTCTCGGAGGGGATATCTGCACGCCGTATGAGGGTGCACAGTGCGTTCATGAAGAGGTTGAACGGCTCGCCGGGCCGCTGTGTTCGGTCGCGGGCTTCACGTTCTCGTTGGGATTGAGTACGATTTGGGGAAAAAAATCCAAAAAATTTTTCCTTACACCCGGTTTTCGTTAGTATTTGCTGCCGGTTATTCCGGAACCAGAGCTGTGCTTCGCCTCTCAATAGTTCTGGGATGCCCCGTAATACTTCCGCGTCTATTAGCTGGTAGGTGTCCTGCAGCTCATCGATTCTCTCGATGAATGTGAATGGGTCTTTCCCATCACTGGTACAGCCCCATTTCCGCATGCGGTCGAGATTTTTACGCGGGTCCGGGGTGGCGGAGGCGTTTACGACGATGGTTGGCGGTGGTGCGAGGGTGTCGTTGCTGGTGCCTGCGGGATGCATAGCTGTACTGACGAACAGTACAGTTATTGCGGCCCAGCGTTGTCGGAGTTCCTCTGTTGTTCCGGTGACGGGGAGATTCAGTCTCCGTAGTTCGTTTATAATTCTTTCTTTCGTAACCCGTAGGGAGGAGGTTCGGTTCATTACTCGTAGCGATGTTTAAAAAAAAAATCCGCGGTTGCGTTGGTCTATTGATTACGCGTCAGGTCCCTGTTCGGGCGCCATGTAACAACTTGGTTACCCGGGGTGTTTAGCTCGTCGTGCCGGGGTTCGTGTCGAACGGGGAGGGGAAGGAGGTGTAGAGAAATAAAACACTGAATGCGGTCGAAATAGGTTTCGCCGCGGATTGGTTCCCTACGCGTCGCGGTACACGGTTGAGTGGAGGCGTGGCTGAACTGGACGGTCGGTACCACGGTCTCGAGTGGAGGCGCGGCAGGCGCGGACGGTCGGCAGTGTCTGCGAGGGTCACTGGGGCGAGCCGGTCGCTGGCACGGCGATCGGCGGTAGCAAGGGCGACGTGTCGGCACGACACTTCACCGTAAACTGTATAAGAGAAACAGGCGGAGAAAAAGGAGACAGATCGTCGGCTCGAGGATCGTCTGTTAAACGGAGATACGTTCGTCGGCTCAACGATCGTACTTTTGTACCGCTGAATTATAATACTTACTCTCCGGTCTGGCTTTCGGGACTCTCGGTATGTTCGATCTACGTCGGCTCGACGGTGGATCACTCTGCCATTTGTCGCGTCGTTCGATTCCTATATCCTCGCGACGGTATCATTTTATCAACGAGAATCGGTAATCGCGGCGTTGGCCATCTAGCGGCCGATTCCCGAAGGTGTGCTGTGCGTACTTTCTCTTGCGAGAGTCGTAGCCATCTAGCGGTCGGTTCGTGGTACTTGCGCGGCGCGTTAGTAACAGGCTTGTGGGAGCAAGTCTGTTACAATTTACTTACGGATAATCCATGAATTCTCGAATTTTCATATTTCTCCAGTTCCTGCCATAAAAAGTTGTTCTAAATCTCCAGCTTGACAACATATTGAAAGATCTTCGAAGTCGTTGATCGTCGATGTTTATCGATAAAGCATCTATTCATACATTGACTCGATAACATATTCACAAATCTGTTCCATTACTTTTTGCCATTTTTGTAACTATATCTTTCCTATTATTCCATTTTAATTTCTCCACGAACTTTCGTTACAACCCAATATTGTACGATCACGTGTATATTAACTTATATTGTGTACAATTGCAGAAATATGGCAAATACCGTTACAAATATGGAAACGTCTCCGATTGGGGACCACCCGGAGGAGGTGAGAGCAGCGGCGAGAGCCGATACCCTGGCGGCTGCAGGGCCGTCGGCACGTTGCCGTTACATCAGCCTGTGAGTATACGATACATTATCAACTATTGACTATGTACGTGTATGTTACTATTTATTATTATTCCGTATGTTATAGCTCCAGCATAACAGCAAGAAAGACGATGAACCTGGAGAGGCAATCGAAGTCATATTGTCCGAGGGACAAATGGTGAGTTCTTCAATGGAATCTTCTTTTACTATACAGGGTGAGTCACGAAACATCTTTGCACCTCAAATATCTTTGTTGTTTCTAAAGATACGTAAAATATGGTAAGGACAAAGTTGAATGGCACAATGGGGCTGACACGATGCAAAACCAAAATTTTGTTTTTATGTCATTTTTTTAGAGATATCAAGCTCAACTTCATTTTTTAAAATGGAATGTGGTATTTTAGAGTTATTTCAATTAAAATATCTCCTGAATTACTAACTTCTCGACATACATAGGTTAGTACTTTTTTATAACGAATGTCTAGCTGCATCGATTGATGTATTAAAAAATACCACATTCCATTTAAAAAAATGAAGTTGAGCTTGATATCTCTAAAAAAATGACATAAAAACAAAATTTTGGTTTTGCATCGTGTCAGCCCCATTGTACCATTCAACTTTGTTCTTACCATATTTTACGTATCTTTAGAAACAACAAAGATATTTGAGGTGCAAAGATGTTTGGTAACTCACCCTGTATATGTATACGTTATTTTTATTCTTCGTTGTATTAATGTTATTTTGTTATGTTACAGAACCGATTGCTAAAAGAGTTGCGAAAGCAACACTACAAGCGCGGGGGCCGCGGTCGAGGTGGTGGAGGACGCGGGCGAGGCGGTGGACAGAAACGCGGGCGAGGCGGTGAACAGAAACGCGGGCGAGGCGGCGGACAGAAACGCGGGCGAGGCGGTGAACATAAACGCGGGCGAGGCGGTGAACATAAACGCGGGCGAGGCGGCGGAGACGGGCGCGGAAATGTTGTCATTTATCAAAATTACTATAATTGAAATAAAAAATGTTATTTTAAAAAGTTAATTATAGTTAATTTTCATTCTTTACCTATCCAATAAGCGCCATTACTTAGAAAAAAATGACATATAATTATACATGTAGTTAAATAATTTGCAAACAATGCGTTAATTTGATACATTGCGTATAAGCTTAGAGTAATAATTCTTATTCACGTTAAGTTAGATTGCCAATTTATTCTAAAATATCAATATTATTATGCGTTATAATTATTTTTTGTCTAAGGGCTTAAATTATATCTTTTTTTCTAACAAAAGTTCGAACTATAAATGCACATGATTCGCATGTAAATAGACTATTTTGTATACTGTTTTCAGATGAATTTTGAATTTATTTTTAAATTTCAATTGGTCTTATTGAAATAATATTTATACCTACTTGTAGCTAAGACCTCTGAATATATAATATAATTATTTAATCTCTTAATTATTGATTTTACTTTGAAAATTCAATTGTCTATATCTCCACCCTCGCGGAAAATGTATAATAATATGCTCCCCTCTATACCGTCTATGTTTTTTTGAAAAACAGTTGTATGCTATGTTGTAATAACAAATAAAATGTATGTATGTTACATAATGTTTCTATTATCTTCCCATTACACCTATAAAATACATCTGTAGCGTCGTCGTATACAATTATTATAATTAATTATCTGATATATCAAAATAAATATATATTTTACTGATAATGATCTATCTTGTGGTCTACAACCGAAACACCCGTTTTGCGTAAAAACTGTATTTTAAAAATACAATTTTTACCATCTTGTTGTTGCACTGTACTAATGAACGATCAAAACTTTTGACACAAACGAGGACAGCGTATTGGCAAGAAAGAGACATAGTTCAAAGCATCTACCATACAGTGTCCTTCTTTGCGTCAAAAATTTTGATAATTCATTACTAGACTGCAAGAAGTTTCACTTCTGTCGCGCGTGGTTTTCCACGCGTATGATTTTATATTATATCGTAGGAAAACGTACGCGCCGTCCGAGCAGTGCGTAGCGCCACACAGTCTCACTCGAGCACACCGACGCTGCAAGCAGCCGCCAGCGTCCATAGCCTCTCTGACGGGCGCACTGTCGAATATTGTAAAAACATTACTCGTGAACGTAAAAGTCGGACTTTTATCCAAATAGCACCCTAGATTGAACTTTCATCTATCGATTTTGACTAATAAGAAACCCAGTTTTTGCTTTATAGCGAATTCAGACGTTTACTCCTGGACCTTTCCGATGCTCGTAGGCACACGAACGCGCCGGCCGAACGGTGTGTATGCGCTACACAGTCTCACTCGAGCACAACGACGCTGCGGGCAGCCGCCTGCGTGTATGTCCTCTCTGATGGGCATACTGCCGAATATTGCATTTTGACGCAAATAGCACCCTAGATTGATCTTTCATCTACCGATTTTGACTACTGAAAAGTCAAATCGTTGCGTTATAAGGTTTTCAGAAGCGTACTCCCGGACCCTTCCGATGCTTGTAGGCACACGTACACGCCGCCTGAACGGGGTGTAAGCGCCACAGAGTCGCACTCGAGCACGCCGACGCTTTTGCATCGGCAGCCGAATTGTGACGTCACGGTTGCTTACGACGCCTAACTTACCGGCAACATATTTTCTGCTTCTTCTGTTTTACCGATACAGGGCTTGCTGACGACGACAATGATCGGAAGGAGACATCAACGCTCGTAGCGGAAAATGTCGGAACTGTATTTTGACACAAAACCTCGCTATTCAGCTATTTTCAGTAGAAGTAAACGCACAGATTCTTTAATACGCAAGTAAACAACAGAACAACGACTGCACTAGCAACGTATATGCCCCCGCCAATGTGGTATTTGCCCACTTTTTCCATACAAGCTCTAAATTTCTTGATATTTATGAAAATGTAGCCTCTCTGACGAGCATGTTGCCGAATATTGCAAAAATATTGTTCATAAACGTAAAAATAAGACTTTTGAGCCAAATAGCACCCTAGATTGAACTTTCATCTAC
Organism: Lasioglossum villosulum; assembly: GCA_963971365.1. Taxonomy (NCBI): domain Eukaryota; kingdom Metazoa; phylum Arthropoda; class Insecta; order Hymenoptera; family Halictidae; genus Lasioglossum; species Lasioglossum villosulum. Next base: position 34,009,316 of record OZ020495.1, read on the forward strand.
CAATTTTGACTAATAATAAACCCAGTTTTTGCTTTATAGCGAATTCAGACGTTTACTCCCGGACCCTTACAATTTTCGTGTACATATACAACGTGGTCAGTGGTGTGTGTGCTCGCACACCACCAACCTACCAGACCAGACGGTGCCCTTAAGCAGACACGATGAACACGGAGGAGAAAAACTCACAAAGAACTGTATAAGTGGAAACTCCAAGGAATTCGGAGAGAACAGAGAACAAAAAACGCTCGTTAGCTCGACGAAACACGTCCGTACGCGTCGAACGCTAGCAGCCGAGTGACTGTTTTTCGAATGCTGTTGAATATGTTTTGATTTTTTTTTTGTAACCTAGGGTATGTAGTCCTGTACCTAGCGGCTTAGGTGTCGCTTTACCAGGGAAGCTAAACAAGTAAGTTGGTATTACCTAATTAACGGGTACTATTGCCATTTGGCAAGTAAATTGTTAGGATTAAAATTTCAAAATTTTCCTATGTGCTCGAAGCAGAAGCCGAGATAGAGTGCGGCTGAGTAAGGTTTTGTAAGCGGGTTGTTCGAGTAAAAACAGATCAGCTGTTCGCGACTTCGGTGCGAATGTACGAATACATTCGCTCGACGTGCCGTGTTGAACGCGTATGCGTGTCAATTGTCAGAAATGTAACGGTAATGAGGATTCGGCTGTTGTCGTCGCCCGTCTCCCTCTCTCCCGCTCACTTCGGGCGGACCGAGTAGTTCGGGGTGCGCGGTGAGGGGAGCGAGCCGCGACAATATACACAACAATAAGCCGGGTCCTCGCTCTCTTTTCTGAGAATTGTTCGCGACGATACATAGATTAGCAATTTCACCAGCTCGATCCTTTGTTCGTGCCGAAAAGCAATAAACCGTTTTTGCAGTTGTTAATTTGTATCGCGAGTGACGGTGGTCAAATACGATTAAAACGCTCTCCCACAAATCCGACCTTGGATAAAGTTTCTTTATTCCTCCTCTATTTCGCCGAATCGTAAATTCAAGTTTCCGCTTGACGGAAACCAAAGAAGATTCAAACATTTGGTGCCGAAACCAGGGAATAGAGTGTGTCGATTGCTCTGTTCCATCGTCGTGTTTGATCCACAGCAGAATTACGAAGAATTCTGTGCATCACCGCGAGTTCGTCGTTGCTTCGTTTCTTGTTTCCTCGAGTGATCCGCGAGTGCATCGAGCATCTTCTGAGGCCACGTCGAGGACAATCAGGAATCACCTAGAAAAGAGCAAAAGTGAATTCTCCGAATAGAATTCGTGAGTCCAGTCGCGAAAAACTCGAATTCGACCGCGTGGCGAACCGTTACGAATTCGAAAATTCCGTGACCTTCGGCAGAAGCGTTACCGCTTGTTCGAATCGATCGAGCAAAGTCGTTTGCCGCGAGACGCGCAAGGTCCCTTTTGTTTTTCGCGTACGATCACACCTTGTTGTTCCGCTCATTTTTGAAATTTAACCGCCGGCAGGATGTCGCAAACGTTCGTCGAATGGGCTCGAGCTCAGGAAGATCTTGCTAGCCGAATCAAAAGGTTTATCGCGAACACTGAAAAAATGGGATCCGCGAAGCTCACGGTGATCGCGCTTCAAAAACGAGTGAAGTTGCTGGACAATTACTGGCGTGATTTTACCGCAAATCATCGAGCGATGTCATCGATGGCAGAATTCGCCGCCAGTGACTACAAAAAGGGGGGCCTATTCGATGAAGTCGAAGAGACCTACTTGGAGAGTTCGACGGACTTGGATGAAAGAATTGAAAATTTGAAACCAACCGTCGTGACAGATCCGACGGAAGTCGAACACCACGAGTGCCACGGAGGAACCAGGTTACCGACCCTTCAAATAGAAAAGTTTTCGGGCAATCTGTTGCAGTGGGAGGAGTTTCGTGATTCGTTTCGTGCCACGATTCATAACGCGAAACGGTTGCGAGACGTTCAACGCCTGCAATATTTGAAGGCGAACCTCACCGGTGAGGCCGCGAAGGTCATCGCGCGCACGTCTCTGACCGATGCCAATTATGCAACGGCGTGGGCGGCACTCGAACGTCGCTACGGAGGAATCCGCGTTCTGACCAAAGCGCACATCGGAAGACTCTTAGATTGTCCGGCCATAAAACGAGCTACGAAGGAGGAGTTAACTCGAGTACTCGATGAATTTTGTCAAGCTCGGGATGCTTTGGCCGCGTTGAGGAAATCAGTCGAGACTTGGGACGATTGGTTTGTAACCCTCATCGTAAGGAAACTGGATGCAACCACTACCTTAGAGTGGGAAAAACTGTTCCCAGATCCGACGATCATGCCGTCATTCGAAGAAATTCGAGATTTTCTCGAATCACGAATACATGCTCTGGCCTCGGCATCAGAGCCGGAGACTTCACCGACGACTCCCAAGCGAGAGGAACCGCGAAGGGCAGAGAAGAGGACAGCCCTGACGGTCCAAGCGACAAAAAAGCCATCCGTTAAAGGCAAAGAAATTCGGAGGTGTCCGCTGTGCTCGGAAGATCACCAACTAGGACGCTGCGGTCGATTTAAAACCCTTGGTGCTCAGGGACGAAAGAACTTCGTTTACCAACACAAACTGTGCATCTCGTGTTTTTCAGGTAAACATTCGCTCGCGGAGTGCCCGTCTTCGTATCGGTGTATGGTGTGCGACGGACAACATCATACCTCGCTTCACGAGGCGTTTTCAAGAAATGCGAACATCGCGGAACCAAGCACGAGCTCGGTGAATACGTTCCGATCGAATCGCGTTGTTTTGCTGGCCACCGCGCGCGTCCTGTTAAAATCCTCGAACGGCCGCAGTGTTCACGCGCGCGCGTTACTCGACCCCGGGTCCGAGATGTCCTTCGTCACCGATGACATCGTGCAAGCGTTACGTCTTCCGCGCCGGAATGTAGAAGTACACTTAACCGGATACCAGGAAATAAACGTGGGTACGGTACGACACGAAGTATCCGTATTACTCGCATCCACTCGCGATTCCAATTTCCAACTACCATTGAACGCGTTGGTGACACGGAAAATTACCGCTCCGACTCCAGCGGTAAAAATCAATGACGAGAAATGGACTCACCTGCAAGGACTTCCGCTGGCCGACGAGGACTTCCACTCCCCAAATAGGGTGGAGTTGCTTCTAGGGGCAGATGCGTGTGGACACCTTCTCCTCGAGAATCGAGTCGGACCAATGGGTACTCCTCCGATAGTCCGAACACCCTTCGGCTGGGCGCCGATGGGCGCAACTACTTCCACGACGACTGATGATCGTGGATATCGGGTGCGATCCTTACTAGTTCAGCCGGCTCGAGACCCACGCGACGATTGGCAGAGGTTCTGGGAACTGGAGGAAGTATCGTCAAAGCCGATAAGCTCGCCTCAGGATGAGGCCTGCGAACGATACTTCCAGGATACGCACAGCCGAGACCAGGAAGGACGCTACGTTGTGCGTTTACCGTTCATCACCACTCCAAGCATCGATGTCGGGGTTCCGCGAACTGTTGCCGTTCGCATGCTCGTCTCATCCGAAAGACGACACCAGAAGGACGAGATGCTGAGAGGCAAATATTCCGAATTTCTGGAGGAGTACGAACGGCTCGGTCACATGGAGTTAGTCTCGGGGCACTCGACTGTCGGGGGGGAGAATTACCTTCCGCATCACGCTGTGTGGCGAGGAAATGGAGCTGCAAAAAAAATACGAGTAGTATTTAACGGCTCATATGTTTCAGGCACAAGTGGTACCTTGAATAATTACCTGGCTGCGGGACCGAAGCTCCAATCCGACCTCTGGGCTGTCATAACGAAGTGGCGGTTCTATCGACACGCCTTCTCCACGGACATTGTAAAAATGTTTCGTCAGGTTAAGGTGCATCCAGAGGATCGGGACTGGCAGAGGATCGTCTGGAGAAACGATCCAAGCGAAGAAGTTCGAGACTTTCGCTTGACGACGGTGACCTACGGTACGACGTCTGCTCCGTACCTCGCCACGAGAGTGCTGCTTCAGCTTGCCGACGATGAGGAGGTTCGATATCCGCGAGGAGCAGCGATGCTCCGAGCGAATTCCTATGTCGATGACATCCTTGCCGGAGAAGACGACATCGACGATGCCGAGGAAGCTCGACGCCAACTCACGGACATCTTGACGGCGGGCGGATTCCCGTTAGACAAGTGGGCGACGAACTATTGGCCGTCGAGCTCCGATTTCATTGAATTGTTGCAGGATCACCAGGAGACAGGAGCACTGGGCCTCAGGTGGAGTACAGCGAACGATACGCTGTCGCTAGCAGCTCCAAAACTTATATCCTCCACACCAGGTCAACGATGGACCAAACGATTGGTCTTGTCCGAGACGGCCAGGCTCTTCGATCCAATGGGTTGGTTGTCTCCGATCACCGTGGCCGCGAAGATTTTGTTACAGGACCTCTGGTTGTCTGGACTGTCGTGGGATGAGCCACTGTCTGCGCAGTTCTCCGAGCGATGGAAGCAGCTTCGATTCGAGATGGAAAGGACCGACCGAATCACTGTTCCGAGATGGATTGGCTACCGTGCGGCGAGCAGCGATCAGGTAGAACTGCACGGATTCAGCGACGCCTCGGAAAGGGCATACTCTGCAGCAATCTTCATCAGGGTGCCAGTTACCGGTGCGAAGGCCGAGACGCACTTACTGATGGCGAAAACCAAGGTCGCTCCAACGAAACCGCAGTCTATTCCCAGACTAGAGCTATGTGGCGCTCTTCTGCTGGCCCGATTGCTGAGAGCAGTGAGAGACTCGATGCAGCTTCGCGGTGTGACGATGCATGCGTGGACCGATGCATCTGTCGTGCTAGCCTGGGTGAGATCGCATGCTTCCAGATGGAAACCATTTGTGGCGCATAGGGTGGCCGAGATCCAGCGCCTGCTGCCGGAAGTTGAGTGGCGGCATACGAGGACGCACGAAAACCCTGCAGATCTTGCCACGCGTGGGATCACAGTGCAGGTATTGGTCCACGATGACCTCTGGTGGACGGGTCCTTCGTGGTTGTCAAAGCCTCAGGAGAACTGGCCCGACACACTGCAGGTCAACGAGGATGAGGCCCCGGAACGCAGAGTGACCGTGACGACGACGACGGTCAAGCAAACGAAGCCGAACGAGAAACCCAGCCTGCAAGCCGTTTTCCAGTCGCCTTGGGATTCGCTCCCATTCTCTTCTGTATTGCGGTTGGTCAGGGTGACTGCGTATGTGCGACGTTTCGTCCACAACGCTCGTTCCATCGACACACCCCGACATGGGTTCTTGACCGCTGCCGAGATTAATGAGGCGTGGGTGAGCATCCACCGAATGAGCCAAGCGGACGACTTTGATGACGAACTTGCGGAGCTGAAAAAAGGTAAGAGCGTAAAGACGACTTCGACTCTTGTTTCTCTTCGGCCGAGTATAGATGCTCAAGGTGTCTTACGAGTGGGAGGACGACTGGATCTCGCAACGGTGTCATTCGATCAAAGACACCCTGTGATCATTGACCGACACTCTCCATTGGCAACCTTGCTGATAAAGTCGGCTCACCTTCAGACGCTCCATGGCGGAGTGACCTTGACGCGGGCAACGCTTAGACTCACCCACTGGATTCCGCGAGACAAAACTCTGGTGAAGCGGACCATAAAAGGTTGCGTCACATGCACTCGCCTCCAAGGTCGCACTGGTACACAGCAGATGGGCATGCTGCCTGCCCCACGAGTGCAACCAGCAAGGGCATTTTCTGTCAGCGGAGTCGATTATGCTGGCCCGATTCCGATGCTCATGACGAGAGCAAGAGGCCAGCGCACCACCAAGGGATACATTGTCGTCTTCGTGTGCTTGTGCACCAAGGCAGTACATTTAGATGTTGTTTCAGATCTGTCCTCAGCTTCCTTTATTGCCGCCTTCAAGCGCTTCGTAGCTCGACGAGGAAAATGCACGAAAATGCTGAGCGATAACGCCACGACCTTTAGAGGTGCCGACCAGCTCCTGAAGCGCATGTTCAACGCTGCGTCGACTTTTTACAAGGAAACGGCGGAGTTACTGGCCACCGACGGGACGGAATGGAGTTTCATACCTCCGTACTCTCCCCATTTTGGTGGTCTTTGGGAAGCGGCAGTGAAATCGACGAAGAGGCATCTGCGACGCACGATCGGGGAACAACAGCTCACCTTCGAGGAGCTTTCCACCTTGCTGTGTCAAGTGGAAGCTTGCTTGAACTCTCGCCCCCTTGCCGCTTTGTCCGATGACCCAAATGACCTTTCCTTCCTCACGCCGAATCACCTAATCAACGCTAATTCGTTGTGTGCAGTTCCAGAACCGGGTGACGAAATCACGTACGACGCTGGCAGACGGAGATGGAACTTAATATCCAGACTCCTGGAAGGCTTCTGGAAGCGCTGGCGTACCGAGTACCTGAGCCAGTTGCAGACACTCCCGAAATGGCACAAGGCACAGGAGAATCTTGCTGTCGGAGCCATCGTATTGCTGAAGGACGACCTCGCGCCGCCTACGAAATGGCCGCTTGGAAGAGTCGTCGAAGTACGTCGAGGGTCCGACGGACGAGTCCGTGTGGCTGTTGTGAAGACTGCTACTCGCACCACCACCAGGGCCATCCAACGCCTTGTACCACTCGTTTCGGCAAAGGAATCCGCGGACAAAGAGACTTGACTCTCCTCACGGCGGGCGGTGCACCGATGCACTGAAAGTCGCTGAGATTCGTTGACGCGCACTTTAATGATGTATATAATGTATATAGCTTGTATATAGTTCACTTTGTTTTGTCTACGTTGTTTACATTCAGCACTTAACGGGTAGAGTTGCACTGTAACGATATTGTTCACCGCACCATTGTAAAATCACCGAAAGATTTTAATCACTCACATTGAACACACGTCGCGAGGCCGCAAGAATCGTAGCAACTTATTTCGTTGCCGACCCGACAACGAGGCGGGCGGTATGTTCGAGTAAAAACAGATCAGCTGTTCGCGACTTCGGTGCGAATGTACGAATACATTCGCTCGACGTGCCGTGTTGAACGCGTATGCGTGTCAATTGTCAGAAATGTAACGGTAATGAGGATTCGGCTGTTGTCGTCGCCCGTCTCCCTCTCTCCCGCTCACTTCGGGCGGACCGAGTAGTTCGGGGTGCGCGGTGAGGGGAGCGAGCCGCGACAATATACACAACAATAAGCCGGGTCCTCGCTCTCTTTTCTGAGAATTGTTCGCGACGATACATAGATTAGCAATTTCACCAGCTCGATCCTTTGTTCGTGCCGAAAAGCAATAAACCGTTTTTGCAGTTGTTAATTTGTATCGCGAGTGACGGTGGTCAAATACGATTAAAACGCTCTCCCACAAATCCGACCTTGGATAAAGTTTCTTTATTCCTCCTCTATTTCGCCGAATCGTAAATTCAAGTTTCCGCTTGACGGAAACCAAAGAAGATTCAAACACGGGTACAATAAAACCATGCAGGGAATAAGCGTTGTAGAAGAAAAGTATGATAATGTTTGAGTAACTTAGGATAGTTGTAATAAGAGATGAACTGTGTAAATCTGAGGAGAAAGCGAGAGGGTAAAAATTCTCCTATGGAGGTTTTAAATGATGGTAGTATAGAGGAAACCTACGTTTCAATTTGGTATACGGAATCATGTTTAGTTTGTATGTGCCAGTTTGCCGTATGGCCGGATTTTCATGGTCTTCGACCTTGTATTTGTTTATTGTGTCAACACAAAATTCCAGGATGCTGGGCATTCCAAGAAGCTCATTCAGAATGCAAGTGGGAGCTCTATAGGGGAACCCTGAAATAATTTTTAGAATTCTGGACTGGGATCTACTAACCAACAGAAAGTTTGAATAAGCGGAAGCTATCCAAAGGTGGAGTCCGTATGTTAAGACTGGACGCAGGCAAACTTTATATAGGGTAAGCCTCAGATTTTTGTTGAGGGGAGATCCTTGAGCAATCAGTTTATGAAGGGCGCCAGCCGCTGCTCTAGTTTTCTTAATCCTGTCCGTTATTGCGCTTTTCCAAATTAATCTGTGGTCCATAATGACACCTAAATATGAGATTTTTGTTTCCCACGGGATTACCGTATTATTGATTACCAAATTGGGATAATTAAGTGATTTACGGAGAGCAAACATGATGGCTTGTGTTTTTGTCGGGTTAATCCGTAGAACCCATGAGTTGAAAAAGGTGCTGATCCGATCTAGATACAACTGGAAATACCTTACGGCAATACTGGGTGATCTATGTGAACAGAACAACAGGGTGTCGTCCGCATACATCGCAAGCTGACAGTGTTTACTCAATGGAATGTCGTTGACATAGATATTAAACAATAATGGACCCAAGATGGAACCCTGCGGGACCCCAGCTAGTACAGGGTAGGTAGATGAAGACCGACCATTGATGTTGACAAATAAAGCTCTGTTTGATAAGTAGCTGATAAGAAATTTCAGCATCCTTGTGTCTAACTTATATTTGGACAGTTTGTAGATTAGTCCATCGTGCCAGACCGTGTCGAAGGCCTTGGTCAGGTCTAAGAAAACCGCAGGAACAACTCTGAAGATGTTTAATTGGTGTGTGACCAGTTGGGTAAATCTCACCAGCTGGTGAGTGGTTGAGTGTTTGGTTCGAAAACCGAACTGCTGCTGGATAAGCACGTTATTTTGCTGGAGAAATTTTAGCAGATGAATCTGTATGCATTTCTCGAGCAGCTTACTTAGAACAGGCAGGAGACTCACCGGTCTATAGTTGCCAGTAGATTTATGATCTTTACTTGCTTGGGTATGGGAACAACTCTGGCGATTTTCCATTGTTCAGGGAAATAGGCAAGATTGAAGCATGAGTTAAAGATGTAATATAGTTGTAAGATAATCTTAAAACCTGCATTTTTAAGCATTATGGCTGAGATTCGGTCATGGCCGGGGGCTTTGTCATTTCGCAGCTCCCTAACCAAGCCAGCTATGACGGAAGGGGCAGCTAATAATTGTCTGTCAGTGGTGCAAAGAGAAGTGTTGTTGATGTTATCTATAGTAGTTTCTACGTTTCTCACGTGGTGTGATTGTGACAGATCGGATCCTGCAGATGCGCTAGCGAAAGTTTTAGCGAAGAGCTCAGCCTTCTCCCTGTCAAGAACGATTGGAAGGGGGTTTTCGCTGGTAATCAACGGTGGAATTTTTGTTTTCGCAGCGGTAAGAATTTTGTAATTACTCCAGAATGTGGGGTCCGTTTTGTTGACTTTTGTCAATCTGGATTTAGTGAGCTCCTGTTTGTAGTTGTTAGCCCTCTTTTTTATTTCTTTAGAAATTTCCCCAATGCGGTCAGTGAAGAAGCTACAGCCTGTGCGTTGTAAATCACGTCTGTGTTTACGTCTTAAGCGTACCAGAGCGGTCAGTAGTGGGTCATCAGGGAGATGAGGTCGAGTGGATTTTTCAGTGTATAATGCAGCCCTTTTTAATGAAACCTGGAGGAGGGAACTGAGTGATCTGATGGCCCCATCAATGGCGTTTCGGTCTGACAGAAAGCCAGTCAAAGTGTGTTTGTTGGTTGATTTTTTGAAAACTTCCCAGTCATAAGTCACATTAATGTTTGGAGCAAACATGGTAGAGTTTAATGGAGTAAGTTGAATAGGACTATGGTCTCTTGGAAGCTGCTCAATGAGCGAGCAGTCAAAATCGCCCGGAGTTTTAACTAGAAAGATGTCTATGTTTGAAGAAGACGTGCTATTTCGGAACGTGGGTTCGGGTGGAGTCAATATTCTGTGTGTAGCTTTAACAAGATGATCGAATAGGATTTTGCCATTTTTGTTTGCACGACTATTTCCCCATAGTGAGTGTTTGGCGTTTAGGTCGCCGCCAAGAATATAAGGATATTTAAGCCTGGAGATTGCATCAAGGAAGCGTGGATTAATGGTATTCCGGGGGGGATTATAGGCCGCCACCAAGGTTAACCCCGGGGAAATGAGTCTTATGCAAACAGTCTCAATGCAATCGAATTGCGGGAGATCGATAATGTTAAAGCCGATAGAATTTTGAACCATGATCATTACTCCTCCCCCTTTACCATTCTTGTGACTGGTCGGTCTATCAGAACGTACTACTTTGTAGCCAGACATAACAAAAGCCTGGTTAGGCGTCAACCAGGTTTCAGTTATCAGAGCAACATTGATGTTATGTTGCTGCAGATATAAGGCCAAATCTGTATATTTATGAAGTATGGAGTTTGCATTCCATAAGAGAATTTTGGGGTTATTTATTGCTGCGAAAAGGAGTTGGCAACTTGCATGAACGCCATAAACTTCTCTGCCTCCGTTTTACATAGATTTAGTTTATTTAGCAGGTTTTTCGCTGCAAACAGAATTTTGTCTATGTTGCACAATTTTGCAATCTCTGAAAAAACCATCATTGTTTCCTCCACCGTAGATTGAGAGGAAGGGTTATTGGGGTATGGGTTTTGATTCCAAGTCTCGTTGTACGAGGTCGTTTGATTTTGCTCAATGCCATATGGAGAGTTTAATTTGTTTGCAGTGAGCGCACTGCTATAGGAGACATTAGGCCGCCTGATTGCATCGCTTAGCGGTTTTTTAAATCCTACAGAAGGCGAGATGGTAACGAGAGGCGTTCCCACCGGTGGAGAAGTTCTCTTGACCCTCTTCTCAAGATATTCCAGAAGGGCGGGGCATTTGGAGTAATTAGCGGTGTGTGAACCATTGCAGTTTGCACACAGAGGTGATTCAATCATTTCAGAGGAACAATCTACGGAGGCATGGGAGCCGGCGCATTTGACGCACTTGGGTGGATACCCACAGTTTGAAGACGAGTGCCCGAAGGCCTGACATCTGTAGCATTGAGAGTAGTTAACCCTAGATTGGAATTTGTCCCAGTAAATTCTGGTATAAAAGAGATAGGGCACCTTGCGTATTTTGTTCAGTGTTACTCCGTTGGGAAAACAAACTTTATAAATGCAATATGGAGAATCTATATTGCGTTTCCCTCCTATTGGGATACATGAAACCGGATTTAGATCGTTGGATCTAAGCTCCTCCATGATTTCAGAGGGGTCCATACGAGGGAGCCCCTTCAGCATTGCAGAGAGCACTTTCTCGCTGTTGACAGTGAAGGTGTGAAAAGGGAGCTGTGACTCCTCCAGTTTCTTTTTCAAATCTTTGAAGTTATCAATGGAGTTCAGTTGGACTCGGACCCTGGATCCCAGGAATTTTAGTTTGAACTCCTTGCCGTAAGCTTCGGCTAAGGATTTGGTAAGACGTGGAATGTTACCACCAAAGTTAGAAATGTACAATGGGGGGTGGGGTTTAGTAAAATTCCTGACAGTTGTTTGAGTCGGCTGCGACGGCTGAGAGCCGCCGGCCGTCGGAAGAGCAGAAGATTTGTTGTTGCTAGGTGTAGCAACGTTATTGCGAAGCGACGGACCCCCGTGCCTTATGTTCGGCTTTAGAGGGGGGAAATCCGTGTTATCAACCTTGAAGGAACCAAGCAGGCCGAAACGATTTGTCACGGGGACATTGGGTTTTGCCCCGATGTTGCCAGGAGCATTCATTTCAATGTTTAGAGTCAAACTGTCAGAAGGAGACGGGGAAGGGGACTCTTCGACTCCGGTTATTTTCGATTTTTTGTTATCGTGTAGCCCCACACTTAGGTCATCCGGGGGCGACCGAATTAAGGTTGAGACGTCCGTTACAGATTGAAAAACATCAGCGGGCGTCGAATTATTTATCGTATCAAATACCGTTACGACATTTTCATCGGTGTTCAATGGGAACAAATTTGTTTCAGAGGGAGAAAAATGGAGAAGAGGGGCTTCCGTGTCGGGTGCCGAAGAAGTGTGAAGATCAGCAATTTGATTTTCACTATTTCCAGAAAGAACTACGCTGGAAAACGAGGGGGGAAAGTCAGTAGTTAGATTATTTTGAAGGAAGTTGTCCTGAGGTGAGGTACTGAAAAGCTGATCAACGGCAGGAGCAGAGAGAGTTCGTGCAATAATAGGTCTGCTGGGAGCAGTGTTTACATCTCTTACCTTTTGTGGATGCACAAAGGGGGAGGAGAATTGCTCACAAGTATCCGTAATCACATTTCCTAAAGGAACAGGCACCAGAGATGATTGGGAAGAACTGGCTATTCCCGGAGCAGAAACTGTACTCTTGGAGACAATCTTGACCTTCTTCACTTTGGATGAGGCCGGGAGAATTAATCCAGGAGCGAATTTTTTATCCACACTGGGATCCAGTGGGGATCTCTTAAAATGTTCACTTTTGCGCTTTACATGCGGCCTTTTGTTTAATAAAGACCCCGACGGGCGGCGGTCCGCCACGAGGGCGAGAGTTCACAAAGTGGTTTTAAATCACTCGCGACGAAAACACTACAGAATTTAATCAAACACGGTGAACACGGAGGAGAGAAAACTCACAAGGAACTGTAAGAGTGGAAAAACTCCAAGTAAGACGGAAAGAACAGAGAACGAGAACGCTCTTAAGCTCGACGAAACACGTCCGTACGCGCCGAACGCTAGCAGCCGAGTGACTGTTTTTCGAATGCTGTTGAATGTTTTGATTTTTTTTTTAAAGATGACCTAACGTCGGTTCGCCTGTGCCTAGCGACACTTGCCGCTTTACCAGGTAAGCTAAGAACAAGAAGTGGTGTTACCGACATAAGGTATTTGTGCCTATTGGCGAATAGTTGTGAAGGATCAAAAAATTTTCAAAAAGGTCCTGAGGTTTTAAAAGCAATAAAGTTGAAGTTTTCATCTATTAACAGCGAGAAGGCGTAGGAATTGTAAGACATTCCAATGGTGAACACACAGAAATCAGAATTTTCAAGAATAACCAGAGCATTGCAATGACAGAACTAAACATGCATGTATAATTGAATTTTAAAGCGAAAGAATTTAGAATGAAGCACAGCAGAATTTCTATTACGGAGGTCTCAGGTGGTGATAATAAAGCGGAAATCTCCTTTTCAAATTTTGATAGGGGATCATATGGGGATTGTAGAGACCAGTTTGTCTCACAAGAGAATTTGAATGGTCATCTACCTCGTATCTTTCGATTTGTTCAACACAAAATTCATATATGCTGGGCATTTCCAATAGTTCGTTCAAAATGCATGTGGGAGTTCTCATGGGGAAGCCAGAGATGATTTTAAGTATTCTGGATTGTGTTCTGCTTACTGCTTGAAAATAGGATTGGGCTGCTGCAATCCAAACGTGCAATCCATATGTCAATACGGATCTCAGACAGACCTTGTAAAGTGTCAGCCTTAATTTTTTGTTTAGCGGGGAACCCTGAGCTATTAATTTATGAATTGCCCCGGCAGCATTCCGGGGTTTTTTTATACGGTCTAAAATCGCAGGTTTCCACGTCATCTTCCTGTCCATGATGACTCCCAAGTATCTTATTTGGTTTTCCCATGGGATCACCGTGTTGTTTATGATAAGATTTTGATACTTCAGATTCTTTTTGCGTATGGCGAACATAATGGCTTGTGTCTTGGCCGGATTAACTAATAAACCCCAAGATTCGAAGTAGAAGCTTATTCGGTCCAAGTGCAGCTGAAGATATCTCGTAGCAAAACGGGTTGACATGTGAGGACAAAACAATAACGTGTCATCCGCGTACATAGCTAATTTTGTGTGCTCACACATTTGAACGTCATTTACAAAGATGTTGAAGAGTATTGGGCCCAGAATGGAGCCCTGAGGCACCCCTGCAGAGACAGGGAGGTTGGAAGATTTATGTCCGTTTATCGAAACGAAGAGTTCCCTATCTCAAAGGTAATTCAGTAAGAATTTCAACATTCTGGTGTCTAGATTATAATTTGCTAGTTTGTAAATTAGTCCATGGTGCCAGACCGTGTCAAAGGCCTTAGTAAGGTCTAGGAAAACTGCTGGGACAATTCTGTTAATGTTCAAATAGTGTGTAACTTCTTGCGAGAATCTAATTAATTGGTGTGTGGTGGAGTGACCTGCCCTGAACCCAAACTGTTGTTCGATGAGAATGTCATTTTGTTTAAGGAATTTTATAAGGTGAATTTGAACACATTTCTCCAGGAGTTTGCCCATAACAGAGAGGAGACTCACAGGTCTGTAATTTCCAGGAGACTTGTGGTCTTTGCCAGGCTTTGGTATTGGAACCACCCTGGCGACCTTCCACTTAGTTGGAAAATAAACGAGATTGTAACAAGAGTTAAATATATAATACAATTGCAGCAAGATCCTGGAGCTAGCATTTTTCAGCATGAGAGCCGATATGTGATCATGGCCTGGGGCCTTGTTGTTTTTTAACTTCCCGATTCATAGGGAAGTTACTGTAATTACCCCGAAAATCGAAAATCGATTTTTTAGCAGATCTTCACGTTTCATGGTTATTGAAGTCATTTTAGACTATTTTTATCAAATTGTTAGTATGTGTGTGTGTGTGTGTGTGTGTGTGTGTGTGCGTGCGTATGGCCGTTTTTATGTTATCAAATTTTTCGTTAACGTTTTCTGAAAAAGTAACAATGCGATCAGAATAATGAATGATGCAATCGATGCGCCCCGTCGTAACTTAGAGCTGATTAGATTTTGGTCCATATTGGTCAAGTAGTTTTTTAGATATTTTAGTTTTTATAGTTTTTTTCGAAAGAAGTTCATTCAAGAATGCAATTTATACGAGAGGATGGTAATTTTCCACCGAATAAACAAACGTAATTATATATATTTCATTTTTATTTAAAAAAAATTTTTTAATTTAAAAAAAAAATTTTTTTTTAATTATGCAACTAATGCTAATGTTACCGCTTACAACTAACGAATCGGGAAGTTCTTTGTGTGGCTCGTGGAGAGTCACACAAAATAAATAAAAAAACCATTAAGAGCTGTGTGCCCCACTAGCAATGCGTACCACTAACCCTTTCGCAAGAGCAGTCCTACCCGCGAGCTCGCGAAGCGAGCGAGCAATAACAACCCCACCCGCGAGCTCGCGAAGCGAGCGAGCAACAATAACCAGCTAGTTAATTCTCTAATTAACCCCGCGATGACAGGGGGGGTGGCGAGTATCACTCTTTCAGAGGGAAGAGTGGTTTCGCCAATTTGTTTAATTTTTTCGTTCACCTTATTCAGGTGGTGAGATTTTGAATGATCAGCGCTCTCGAAAGCTTTTGCGAACGTTTTGGCAAAGAGATCAGCCTTTTCCGCATCCAGAGTGATAGGGGTGGAGCTATCACTAGAGATTAAATCTGGGATTTTTGTTTTGGTAGCTGTTAATATTTTATAATTGCTCCAGAAAGTGGGGTCGGCCTTGTTTAAATTTTTGAGTCGGGAACGGGTGAGTTCCTGCTTGTACTTAAAGGCTCGGGATCTAATCTCTTTTGTAACTTGTTTAATGCGTTCCAGGGAATAGCTGCAATTTAGTCTCTGGAGGTCTCGTCTGAATTTCCGTCTGAGTCGAATCAGAGCGGAGAGCAGAGGGTCGTCAGGGAGGTGCGCACGTTTTGATCTCTCGGTGTGAAGAGAAGCCTTCTTGAGGCATGCCTGAAGGAAGGAGCTTAACGATCTGACAGACCCATCCACCGCTGTGTGATTTGATAAGAAACCTGACACTCTGTATCGGTTCGTTAATTTTTTATATTCTTCCCAAGCATAGGTGGTCTGAATGCTTGGGGAGATCATAGAAGTATTCAACGGAATGAGTTGAATAGGACTATGATCTCTTGGTAATTTGTCGACCAGAGTGCAGTCAAAATCATTAGTTATTTCTATTAAGAAAATATCAAGAACAGTGGCTGTTTTTGATCTCCTAAACGTGGGTTCGGGAGGGTGGAGAATTCTATATTTGGCGCTGAGAGCGTGGTTGAAGAGAATATTACCGTTGGTGTTTGCACTCTTGTTTCCCCAACATCTATGCCTAGCATTTAAGTCCCCTCCGAGAATATAGGGTTTTTTTAACCTAGATACTGCATCCAGAAATCGTGGATTCAACTGATTATTGGGGGGGTTGTAAACCATCATCAGAGTTAGACCTGGGGAAAGAAGACGAATGCAAACGGTTTCGGTTCCTTGGAAGGAAGGAAAACTAATAATTTTAAAGTCCAAGGAATTTTGTACCAAAATTAAGACTCCTCCACCCTTTGTTGTATTCCCAGGGGGTCTGTCAGATCGTACCACCCTGTATCCAGGCATGAAAAAAGCCTGGTTCGGACTCAGCCAAGTCTCCGTAATCATTGCTATGTTAATATCATTTTTTTGCAAATATAGTGTTAGCTCTGTATGTTCTTTAAGAATCGAATTTGTGTTCCAGAGCAGAATTTTCGGTAAGTTTACGGTTGTGAAAATGAGTTAGCCGTTTGCATAAAAGTAAAGAATTGCTCTGTCTCATTTTTGCAGTTTTTTAGTCTATTAAGTAACTCCTTCGCTGCTAGTAACATTTTATTGATGTTGCATATTGATGCAATCTGGTTGAAAATTGATAGGGTTTCTTCAACCGGTGTTTGTGAAGAATGGCAAAAAAATGCTGGGTCAGTATTTAATTCTGACTGCATATTTTTTGTGCCAGCAGCGAAAGAGTTAGTTCTATTGGTAAGAGCGTTACTATAAGAAACCGTTGGACGTCGCAATGATTCTATGACAGACCCGTGAGGGCCCGACGGTGTT
Organism: Lasioglossum villosulum; assembly: GCA_963971365.1. Lineage (NCBI taxonomy): Eukaryota > Metazoa > Arthropoda > Insecta > Hymenoptera > Halictidae > Lasioglossum > Lasioglossum villosulum. The sequence goes on from OZ020495.1 coordinate 34,025,958, forward strand.
ATGAGCATCTCCCGAGAGGGAACGGTTCTCTTGGCTCGTTTCTCGAGGTATTCGAGAAGGGACGGACACTTCGAGAAATTAGCCGTATGTTCACCCTTGCAGTTTGCACAAATAGGTTTTTCGACAGTTTGTGAATGACAATTTGCAGACGAGTGAGAACCAGCGCACTTTACGCATTTGGGGGGGTACCCGCAATTTAGGGACGAGTGGCCGAAAGCCTGGCAATTATAATATTGCGAATAATTTGTTCTCGACTGGAATTTGTCCCAGTAGATTCGGGTGTAGAAGAGATAAGACACCTTACGGACCTTGCTAAGGGTGACCCCATTGGGGAAGGACACTTTGTATATTACATAAGGAGAATCTAAGTTACGTTTTCCCCCAATGGGGATGCAAGAAACTGGATTTAAATCGTTCGCCCTGAGCTCGTCGAGGACCTCCCCGGGATCCATCCTGGGCAATCCCTTCAAGGTGGCAGATAAGACCTTCTCGCTGTTTATAGTGAAAGTGTGGAATGGTAACTTCGCACTTTGTAAATTTGCTTTTAAGTGTTTAAAATTTTCGATCGAGTTTAATTGAACTCGTACACGAGTTCCGAGAAATTTCAGTTTGAAATCTTTACCGTATGATTCGGCAAGATTTTTGGTAAGTCTAGGGATATTTCCGTCAAAATTGGAAATATATAAGGGTGGCGGCTTGGCCAGAGTTTTTTGCGTCGCCACAGGAGGCGTAGCAGAAGAACCAGTATTTGTTGTGATGGGAGGTGAGGCCGGTTTACCGGTTTGTGTACTAGCTGGAACGTTGCGCAGCGACGGGCCGCCGTGTCGAACGTTAAGTTTATGGGGAGGAAAATTCTCGGATTCGATTTGAAACGAGTTCAACACACTAAATTTATTTGTCACGGGGACATTGGGTAGAACCCCGAGATTTGAAACTTCCATATTTGTTTTGCTAGGAAGGTTTGGAGAAGGAGAGAGAGAACCTATGTCCGCTATTGTCTTTTGTTTCTTATTCTCGTGTAGTAAGACACTGTAGTCGCCAGGAGGTGACCTTTCTAGCGTTTGAATTAGTTCGATTGCCGGGGAAGTCTCGGCGACGGGTAAAGAACGATTTGAATTGTACGTGTTAAATAAATTAGATTGGATTTCACTCTAACACTAAAATAATAATACTTTATTTAATACATAAGTGGAACCATGATGCTTGTTAGCGAAGCGTTCTAGTCCGACTGACTTTTGTTTCTACGTTTGCTGAATACAATGCGTACGCGTGTGTGTGTGATGGCGCCACGAGTATCGATATAGATGTTGAAATATTCATCATTTACAACACGCCTCCTTGAATTTTCAACATCATACTATTCATTTAAACTTAAATTATTTTTAACGCTTTTCTATTCTTAACGAATTTCACTTTGTCTAGACTTTTTGTAAGTATATCAGCTAGATTAGAATCTGAATCAATTTTTACAATATCTATTATACCTTTTTCATAATTCTCGTTAATAAAATGATATTGTACTTCGATGTGTTTCGAGTTCTTTGTATAGTTGCCAAATTTACCTATAGCTATAGCGCCTGAGTTATCTTCGTATACTTTGATAGGTTCTGTAATTTTTAAATTAAAGGATTCATTCAAGAGGTTTCTTAGAAATAAAATTTCAGTTACGGCTTCAGATAAAGCAACGTACTCGGCAAAAGTGGAACATTTGGTCACAGTATTTTGTTTACGTGCTTTCCAATATACTACATTTCCATACAATCTTATAATGTAGCCTGTTGTAGATTTTCTATCAATATTGTCACCAGCATAATCAGAATCTACCATACAATTAAAACTATCATTTTTTATATTATCATCAGAATAAGTTAGGTTCAGGTCTTTAGTCTTGTACAGGTACTTTAAAACTCTTAAAGCATATTTAAAATGCGTGGTATTGTAACAACTTTGAAATCTACTTAGATAATTTATGCTATATGAAATATCTGGCCTCGTACCCGTACTTATGTACAGTAGTTCACCTATCAAATTTCTATACTTGATTCTTTCATCGATTTCACTTGCCTGTTCTAATTTTAAATTTCTCTCCATAGGAGTATCATACAATCTTGCGTCTTCTAGATTGTATTTTGCAGCCAAAGATTCAATGTATTTTGTTTGACTTAATGACATTTTCTTTCTATCATCACTATAATCAACATTTATTCCTATATAATTCTTAATTTTTCCTAAACCTTTCATGGAAAATTTTTTCATCAAATTCGCTTTCACTTCTTCAATTTTATTTTTGTTTTTGCAACAAATTAGAAGATCATCAACAAACACTAGTATATATATTGAATCTTTGCTTGTATTGTTTACGTATAAACAATAATCATAACTACTTCTTACAAAATTCAACTTTTCAACACACTGATTAAAACAATCATACCATGCTCTTGGACTTTCTCTAAGACCATATAGAGCCTTTTGCAGCTTGCAAACTTTGTTTTGACCTGTTTCATAACCTTTCGGTTCATAAATATAAACTTCTGATTTTACTCTACCGTTCAGGAAAGCAGTTTCGACATCCATCTGATCAATGTATAAATTATTCGCACAACAGTAACTTAACAGAACTTTCAAAGTTTGCATTCTGCTTACAGGTGAGTATACGTTTTCTAAATACTCTTTCTGTTGGAAGCCTCTGACAACTAATCTGGCTTTATGCGTATTATCGTCCTTCTTTTTGTATACCCATTTAACATCCATTACCTTTTTATCTTTGGGTTTGTCTACAACAATCCAAGTTTTGTTTTTTTTCAAACTTTCTATCTCTGAGTTCATTGCTTTTTGCCAATTTTTTGACTCTTTGGAGTTTATCGCCTCCTCAAATGTACTTGGCGCGTTCGCGTTCACATAATTAACATATATAAAATGAGCAACGGGATTACCAAATCTCTCAATAGGTTTAACTATTCTATTTGAACTTTTTCTCTGTACTGGTGCATTATTTGTATTTTGTGAATTTACATTGTCATCAAAAACATCATTATTAATATCCTCATTACTTGAACTCGATTCATTATCACTATCATTACTGATATTTGATTCATTTTCTGAATTTAAACTTAAACTGTTTTCATCGTCATAATTTGAATCTTCGTTTTCTACAGGTTTTTGGAAGCATATGAGTTCTTTACCATCCTCAATTACTCTTACATGCCTTGCATTTATGATTTTATTACTTACAAGTACTCTATAGCTGTTTTCGTTATAACCTACAAGTACGCCTACTTTCGCTTTATCATCCCATTTATTTTTCCTTAATTCTTCTGGGACTTTTACAAAGACTCGACTGCCATATATTTTAATATGTTTCACACTTGGTTTTTTTCCAAAGAAAATTTCGAAAGGAGTTTTATTTTCACTTGTGTTTGCTATAGTGCGATTTTTTAGATAAGCGACCGTTTTCATAATCTCTGGCCAATATCGATGATTTATCTTGGCTTCTTTAGCTAAACATCTACCCATATCCATTGCGGATCTATTATATCGTTCAGCCACACCATTTAGTTCGTGAACATATGGTGGGCAAGGTAAAATTTCAATACCTCTGTCTCTCGCAAAATTATAAATTTCTTTGTTCAAGTATTCCTTACCGTTATCGCATCTTAATTTCTTTATTCTTTTATTAAATCTGTTCTCGACTAAATTGACAAATTCTTTGAAACAATTGGCTGTTTCTGATTTACGTTTAATACAATAGATCTTAGTACACTTACTGTAATCATCTATGAATGTTAGGAAATATTTTTCACCGCCATTGCCTATGGTTCGGTGAGGACCATTTAAATCTGTATGGATCAATTCTAAAATTTCACTCGTTCTAGATCTATCATTTTTAAATGGAATTTTTGGCATTTTACTTTCAATACAATTTGCACAAGTAAGTAAATCGTTTTCTAATTTTTCAGGTAAACCTTCTACTAATTTAGAATTTACAAGTTTACTAAGGTATTGAAAATTTATATGGCCTAAAGCTCTGTGCCATTTTTCCTTATCGCTAATTTTTGCTGTATTTGCATATAAATCTTTGGTTTCATATTCTATTATAGTACTTTTCATTGAATACAAGCCATTAACTTTGTTAGCTACTGCTATTAACTTTCTATTGCTATTATATATTTTAGCAGTTTCATTTTTAGCTATTATAGTACTATTTTCAGTTATTTTAGAAAAACTAAGCAAATTCTTTTTTATTCCTTCGGCATAATATACGTTTGTTAATTTAACTTCAACTTTATCATAATGCGTTTCAAATATTGTATCAACGGTGCCTAGTTTTGTCGCTTTTACACATTTGCCGTCTGGCAACTTAACGCTTACAGGATTTCTTAAAACTACATGTTTACAAAAATATTTATCACTGTTTACAATGTGGTCTGTACAGCCACTATCAAGCAACCATTCAATTTCGTCCTCACTGACACTTTCTCTGTTTTTTATTGACCTTTTTACTTCACTAACACTCACTTTCAACACTTGTGTTGCCCATGCTTCATGAGCATCTTCGCTGAGTGGTCCCTCTGCCTGGTGATAACCATATGAGCTGCTTCGACCTCGTCCTTGTTGTGAAGTCCCTCATCCTCGGTTTCGTCCTCGCCATGATCCTCGCGGGCTCCACTGAGCTCCTCTGCTGTGGTAGCGTTGAGTCCCTCTGCTTCGTTGACTCTGCTGTGTTTTCCAGTAGTTCTTCTGTATATTTCCAGTGTCGCCGCTATCATAGTATTCTCTCGTTCTCGCATTGAACGTGCTTACGTTTGGTTTTCTCTCGCTGTCATTTTTAGATAGGTTCTTCTCCTTTATCTTAGACTTGACGTATTCAACTGTCCTTTGATCTTCTTTTACTAAGTCGATAAAATCTCCTATATAACTGTAACTAGGAGGTAGAGCTTTAATCAGATGTCGTAACTTTTCTTCTTCGCTCAGCTGTCCACCAGCTGATTTGAACTCATTGCAGGCCTTTTCAAAATCCACAAAGAAATCTTCTACTGTGTTATAGTTTTTCAACTTGACTTCTTCTAGTTTCCCTCTATTTATAATTTGAAGTGATGTTGATTTCGTAGAGTATATACTCTCTAGCTTAGACAACATTTCAAACGTTGTAGCGCATTCACTTATATTCTCTAATTGTTTATCTGATATTGCACTTATCAGTATTGCTTTTGCTTTAAGATCACTTTTCTTCCAAGCTGCTTCATTTTCATCTGGATTCCTTTCTCTTTTTGCTTGCACGACGCACTCTTTATATTCTAATATAGTCAGCAATCTAAACTTCCAACTTTTAAAATTTGCTCCATCGAATACTGGAATACTAATATCTTCAATTTTTGCTTGCTTAGCCATGATTTCTAACTCTTTATTCTTTATATTGCACTCAATATCACTTTTTAAGAGTAACACCCTTTTGGTTATTTTCAAAAAATTTCTTCTAAGACAGTTTCTATCTTCTCTGCTCAACACAAACTCTTCGCTTTTTAATAAATCAATTGATTTTTTGTCTTCGTTTTCTTTAACTACTAGGTTTTTAAGAGTTGTTTTTAATCTAGAGAACATGTGCCTTGCCTCGTGTGCCTAACCTCAAAAATCGCCATGTGTCCGGCTTACGTTATATGCTCGCCACGTGCTCTCTCTTTTGATCCTCGTGCATCGACTATTTGCACTCATTTAATTTTTACAGTTTGTTCAGTCTTAGCTTGTTTAACACTTGTGGCATTATTTTCCACTTATATTTTTTTTCTTTTGCACTTTTCCTTTATTTATTTGTACTCACTATTCTTTGTGAGATTGTTAGAGCAACAACCACGCTCTGCTACCATGTTAAATAAATTAGATTGGATTTCACTCTAACACTAAAATAATAATACTTTATTTAATACATAAGTGGAACCATGATGCTTGTTAGCGAAGCGTTCTAGTCCGACTGACTTTTGTTTCTACGTTCGCTGAATACAATGCGTACGCGTGTGTGTGTGATGGCGCCACGAGTATCGATATAGATGTTGAAATATTCATCATTTACAACAGTCCGAAATCTGAAAGGTTTGCTCGACATTTTTTAAGGTGTCGGAGGAAGAGTCTCCCTTGAGAGGAGAGATGTTATATGTGGGATGTCTAAATTCCCGCGAGAAGTAGACGAAGCGCGCGTTCCACGAAAAACAGAGGAACGGATGAATTCGCCAGTCGTTTGTCGAAACAAACGACAAGCGAAGACCATGGTAAAATGCGTGGAAGAGGCGTGGACGAGGAGTCTCTCGCCGGTCGTCGCCGTGTAAAGTTGTACGAAATCTTTGTTCCATCTTCTTTTATTATTTTATGGTTTCATTATATTATTATTTTATTAAATCTACTAATAGCAAGAGTCGATTCCTTTCATACCCCGCCCGCGTAGATCGATTAACTAACTCGATCACCACCGAAATATAATATAAAATAGGGAAATCCTACATTTGGGGGCTCGTCCAGTCCGGTGGTTGTGTGGGTAATTGAAGCGAGTGTGATCGGGACGATTCAGTTACGAAGTGCAGTTGAAAGAGAAGTGGAAAGTGACGATTCGCGATTTATTCAGTTGTACGGCAGTGTGTAAGTTGGCCACTAGCCGAAAGAAGTTGTTAATAATCGTCGAGCGGCATTACGTTGTAATCAGAAAATTACTAAGATGAACGGAAGTACAGAGAACAACTCGAATACGTTGAACGGAAGCGGAACAAAGACTAAGGATAAGACGAACGAAGGATTATCAGAAGAGATGATAGACGCAATGAAGGTTAAGGAGTTGCGAGAAAAATTAAGAGAGTTGCAATTAACAGATGCAGGCAACAAGAACGAGTTGCGAGAGAGACTGAAAAATTTCGGACGTGTCGGAACAGAGAAGGAGGAAGAAGAATCCGGAGACGAAGAAACAGACGGCGACGAAACAGACAACGATTCCGAGGAAGACATGGAAAGTGCAATAGATTATAACAAATATCGCACACCGATGAGACGTGCAACCACAAGAAATGAAGTGATAAAATTCACAATTAAAGACGTCGACAATAGTATCCCATACTTCACAGGTGACGATAAATTGCCAATTAAAAAGTGGGTCAACGATTTCGAAGAACTAAGTGCGTTGCTTGAATGGAACGATTTACAAAAGCTGCTGTATGGAAAAAGAATGATGAAGGGGTCGGCGAAACAGTTTGTTACCTATGAAAAAGGGATAGTATCATGGAAGGTTCTTAAAAAGAGGCTGTTGCGAGAATTTAAGGCAGAAATGAACGGCGCGCTAATTCATGAAGAACTGCGCAAACGAAAAAGACGACCGAATGAGAGCGCACGACAGTATGTGGGAGCCATGCAAGAAATTGCAAGTCAAGGATTTGTGGAAGAAGATGCGTTAATCGAGCATATTATTAATGGCATCCAAGATCGAGAACACAGTAAAACAATGCTGTATGAAGCGATGTCGCTTCACGAATTAAGGAGAAGATTAGAACTATACGACCGAAGAAAAGAGAAAGAAAGGGACGCCGACGGCAGCAGACGTCACTGGGAGAGGAAGGAACGCGACGGAGAAAACAAGAAGATGCAACAACGACCAGTTAGGTTTCAGGAGGCGAGGTACCAGAAGAAGATGCATTGTTTCGCCTGTGGGTCAGTGGAACACGATGTAAAAAATTGCAGTCACAAAGGAAAAGGACCTAAATGTTTTGCGTGTAATGAATTCGGACATTTTGCAAAAGACTGTCAAACGCGTGCAAAACCGCTAAATAGTGGAGACAATGTCAGCTGTGTGAGAAGTGTTAAAAACAGACTGAGTGCGGTTACGATAAACAAGGTTGTGTGTTACGCACTTATAGACACGGGAAGTGAGGTGAATTTAATGCGAGAGGACACGTGTCGCAAAATCGGTGGTCCTAAGTTACAGTCGACATCGCGAGTTTTTACCGGCTTCGGAAATGCGCGGACGATACCCGTCGGTAAATTCACAACGCAAGTGCGCATCGGCAATAACGATTTCGACGTTGAAATGTTCGCGGTGCCGAATGACGCTATGTCAACCGAGTTAATACTAGGTCAAGACTTTTTAAAAGATGTGCAAGTGCAGATAAACCAAGGTGAAGTCGTGATAGAAAAAGTGAAGCAAGGGCCCGAATCAATCGCCAATGCATCGGAAGCTGTCCTGATGGGTGACCTGGCGAGCGTCAACTGCATCGAACAAAGTGAATTGGACATTATCAGTGGACAATTTAAAGAACAGTTGCGGAACGTGGTAGAAAGGTATGAGCCGGTTAAAAATGTAACAACAGCGATCGAAACTCGAATTACGGTTGTAGACAAAAATCCGGTCCGACTGCGTCCCAGGCGTTTAGCTTTTACAGAAAAGGAAATATTAAATCAACAAATACGCGAATGGTTAGAAGAGGGAATAATTAGAAAAAGTTGTAGCGAATATGCTAGTCCCGTGGTTATTGTACCGAAAAAAGACAACTCGTATCGCGTGTGTATAGACTATCGCGAATTAAATAAGAAGATAGTCAAAGATAGATTTCCGATGCCTCTGATCGAAGATTGTATTGATTCTTTATCGGGCGCGCGAGTTTTTTCAGTACTTGACTTAAAGAATGGATTTTTTCATGTTCCCGTTGCCGAAGAAAGCAGAAAATACACATCGTTTGTAACACCCGACGGACAATACGAGTTTATCAAAACCCCTTTCGGCCTATGTAACAGTCCTACCAGTTTTCTTCGATTTATCGACAATGTTTTTAGCGAACTAGTCAGAAACAAGACAGTCATAACCTATATGGATGATCTAATTGTGCCGGGCACAACCGATGAGCATGCTTTTGAAAATTTAAAAATTACGTTAAAAGTCGCGGAAAAAAATGGGTTGCAGATAAATTGGAAAAAATGTAGATTCCTCCAGCGAGAAGTTGAATTTTTAGGACATACGATTACGAATGGTCAGGTCGGCCCGTCACCGAATAAAGTTAAAGCAGCACAGGCTTTCCCAGAGCCCACTAAGAAAAAAGACGTGCAGAGTTTCCTCGGACTCACGGGATATTTCCGAAAATTTATAAAAAATTATGCGAAAATAGCGTATCCATTGTCAGATTTGCTAAAAGACGGTGTTAAATTTCGGTTCGACAAAGAGCAAAAACGGGCGTTTATTGCGTTAAAAACCGCGTTATGTTGCAAGCCAGTATTACGCATCTATCAGTCCACAGCGATTACAGAATTGCACACCGATGCTAGTTCAGACGGATACGGGGCAGTTCTACTGCAAAAAACGTGCGACGAAAAGATGTTCCATCCCGTCCATTATATGAGTAAAAAAACTACAGATGCAGAAAGAAAGTACAGCTCGTATGAATTAGAATTGTTGGCAATAGTAAGAGCAGTGCAGAAATTTCGGGTGTACCTATTAGGATTAGACTTTACTATAATTACCGATTGTCAGGCGGTGCAAAAGACCCTGTATAAAAAAGATTTGTGTCCGCGAGTTGCGAGGTGGGCGTTGGCTCTCGAAGAGTTTCATTATAAAATCGAACACCGATCGGGTGAACGTCTGAAACACGTTGATGCGCTAAGTAGATATCCGGTGTTTATCGTGGAAGATAAGATGCGCGAAATTATTCGAAAGGGACAAAACGAGGACGAACGCATTAGAGCCATAAAACAAATTCTAGAAAGGGAAGCCTACGAGGACTATTTAATAGAACACGATTTATTGTTAAAGAGATGTGGTGATAAAACTGTTGTGGTGCTACCAGCGAGTATGTTTGTAGATACTATTCGAAGAGTGCATGAGAATGGACATTTTGGAGTGAAGAAAGTTGTAGACCGAATTAAGGAAGAATTTTATATTCCGAATTTAAGCGAGCGAGTAGAAAGAGTAATCAGTTGTTGCGTCCCGTGCATACTAGCCGAAAGGAAAAAAGGTAAGAAGGAAGGGATGCTCTACCCCATTCCCAAAGAAGATACTCCATTATGTACTTATCATATCGACCACCTAGGGCCGATGGTAGCGACGTGCAAAAAATACAAGTATATATTAGTTGTAGTAGACGCTTTTGCTAAATTTGTATGGATTTACCCAACGAAGACGGCAAATGCGGCGGAAGTATTAAGTAGGTTGGTCGAACAACAAAAGGTCTTCGGAAATCCGAAGCGTATTATTTCAGATAAGGGAGCCGCATTTACGTCAAATGAATTCAAAGAATATTGTGCGTCGGAGTCAATCGAACATCTTACGACTACGACGGGTGTACCACGCGCGAATGGACAAGTTGAGCGCGTTAATCGTACCATTATTCCGGTGTTGACAAAACTTTCGTTAGATAACCCCGACCATTGGTACAAACACGTCGACCGGTTGCAACGATGTTTAAATAGTAGCTTTCAGCGTGCGGTGGGTATGACTCCCTTCGAGATACTTTTTGGCGTCAAAATGCGTCAAAAAGAAGATATGAGAATTCTTTCGCTTATCGAACAAGAAACCGTTGAGATGTTCGATGCGAACCGTGATAATTTGAGGCGAGCGGCAACCGAAAATATTATTAAGATCCAGGAGGAAAACCGTCGCGGTCATAACCGAAAATGTAAGGAAGCGATCAAATATAAAGAAGGAGATCTAGTAGCAATACAAAGGACGCAGTTTGGAACTGGATTAAAAATTAAGCCAAAATTCTTAGGGCCGTATAAAATCGTAAAGGTTAAAAGGAATGATCGATACGAAGTCGTGCGAATTGGCGAAACCGAAGGACCGAGAATAACGTCGACCGCGGCCGATTATATGAAGCCGTATCTTAGGACATCTTCGGGGTCCGAAGATTTACAGGATGGCCGAGTGTGGGATGTCTAAATTCCCGCGAGAAGTAGACGAAGCGCGCGTTCCACGAAAAACAGAGGAACGGATGAATTCGCCAGTCGTTTGTCGAAACAAACGACAAGCGAAGACCATGGTAAAATGCGTGGAAGAGGCGTGGACGAGGAGTCTCTCGCCGGTCGTCGCCGTGTAAAGTTGTACGAAATCTTTGTTCCATCTTCTTTTATTATTTTATGGTTTCATTATATTATTATTTTATTAAATCTACTAATAGCAAGAGTCGATTCCTTTCATACCCCGCCCGCGTAGATCGATTAACTAACTCGATCACCACCGAAATATAATATAAAATAGGGAAATCCTACATATATAACGTATTCTCCGTGACAGGTATCGCGGGGACGAAAAGGTCAGATTCCGGGGAGTCGCCTCTACCGTAAAAGACATCGCATGGACGCGGGGGAGCAAAATTAAGAGAAAAATCTGGCTGAAAGGAAGTATCTTCTGTGGAAGAAGAGCTGCTAGCTTGTGAAACGGAAGGAGCGGAGAGAGGAAGTGCATTGAACTCCTCTTACCTTTGTTTGCTGGTTAGAAAGGGATATGGGCAAAACCTCAGAACCTTCCGATTTGTTGTATTCTACTGCTGTTCTATACATGCCTGGCCAGTAGTAGCGGACCGCGATACGTTGGTACGTCTTTTCGACACCTAAGTGTCCTGCCTGTGGGTTATCGTGCGCCTCCTGCAAGATTTCCGTTCGGCGTTCTTCGGGAACCGCGAGCTTCCACTCGGTAATATCCGATCCTAACGTTTCCGCGACCACAGGATCCGTACGACGGCAAAACAATTCCCCCTCCCGAATTGACCAGTCCGCAAATTTTTCCGAGCCCGTTGTACTTCTGCTAATTTCCCCTCGTACCATTTCGCTCGCACCGCGGCTACTATCGGTGTTTTATTTTCGAGGACCTCCTCCCTTTCGCAAATTCGCGATAGTGCATCCGGCACATTATTCAGGGCTCCCTGCCTGTATACTACTTTGAAATCGTACTCCAGTAGCTGCAGGGCCCAACGCGCTAACCTCCCGGTTGGATTTTGCAATTTTCTTAACCACTGCAAGCTGTTGTGATCTGTGATTACCGTAAATGCGTACCCTTCCAAGTACGGACGAAACTTTTGTACAGCCCAGACGATCGCGAGACATTCTAATTCTGTGGCGGAATATTTTCTCTCCGGTAACGTCAGAGATCTACTCGCGAACGCGATAACTCTTTCGACGCCCTCGACCTCTTGCGTTAGAACTGCGCCTAGACCAACCGCACTTGCATCTGTCTGCAACGTAAACGGCGTCTCAAAATCTGGGCATGAGAGAGTGGGTGCTGAAGCGATCGCGTCACGGAGGGACTCGAAGGCAGCTTGTTGGCCGTCCTTCCATTCCCAATCACGATCCTTTCGCAGTAGGCCATTCAATGGCTCAGCCAATGTGGCGAATCCCGGAATAAACCTCCTGTACCAGGATGCCATTCCAAGGAAACGCCGCAACTGCTTTACTGTTTTCGGCGGAGGATACGATAAAATCGGTCTTATTTTCTCCGCGTCCACCTTTAATCCCTCCCTGCTCACTACGAAACCCAAATACCGAACTTCCTGACAGCAGAACTCACACTTCTCAGGATTGATTATTAGACCGGCAGCCTTGATCTTATTTATCACGCGTTCTAGCCATACGAGATGTTCCGCAAATGTTTTCGTCACGATTATTATATCGTCCAAATAGGCGAACGCGTGTGGCTCCATTTCTGGACCTATTAATCGGTCTAATAGTCTCTGAAAGGTTGCGGGCGCGCCCGTCAGTCCGTACGGCATGCGACGGAAGTGAAACAGGCCTTTTCCCGGTACCGTAAACGCTGTTATTTCGCGACTCCTTTTTTCTAACGGGATTTGAAAATAGGCCTGACTGAGGTCAAGGGTCGAGATGTATTTCGCCGCACGTAATTTATCGAGAATCTGCGTCATGAGCGGTAGCAGGTACGCGTCTTTCCTCGAGACTTCGTTAACTTTCCGAAAATCTAAACAAAAACGGTATTTCCCGTTGGATTTCTTAACCATGACGACCGGACTTGACCAGCCGCTTTGCGATGGTTCGATTATGCCTTCAGCTAGTAGTCTATCTACTTCCGCGTATATTGCCTCCTGAACTTTAGGAGATACGGCATAATATCGCTGTTTTATAGGCGGGTGGCCATCTACATCTATTCTGTGGCTGATCAAGTTCGTCACGCCCGACATTTCATTAAATTCTCGTAACCTGGTCTCGAGGAATTTCTCTAATTGCCGTTTTTCGGCATCCGCCAAGGTTTGTAGACCACAACAAACTGCATCTGGGGGCGTGTCCTCGAAAGTAAATTTTTCCTTTGGCTGTTTCGCGAAATACCACACGGCATTGTGATATTCAGCCACGATTCCGAATTGCGCGATCGAATCCGTACCTAACAATAGGGGAGTCACGAGATTGTCTAAGACCTGCGCGAAAATTTCACGTTCCTCTCTGCCTATTCGTAACGCGAACTGTGCCTGTTCTTCGGCACGATCTACCACTCCCGTGGCGAGGAGGAAGTAACAAGGTCGATCCGATTTCCCTAACACGATATTATCATCTCCGATTTTTTTTAGCACGTCCCGACTGATGAACGTCAGTGAGGACCCCGAATCTATTAGAGCGCGTGTCGCAAGATCGCCGATATACGCGTCCACTGTCAGCAAAGGCGGGCGTTCGTTATCCCCAGTTATCAATACGCGGGCCGATATTAATTCGGGCGAAGTCTTTCTGGCCCCTGCGATCGACTTCTCTCCCCGTTTCCCGCCGATCGGTTACATTTTCGGCAACTTACTAATGTGACCCCCTCCGTCCCGCATCCGTAGCAATGCAGCCTCGGTTCGTCTCGGCAATCTCGTGATAGGTGCCCTGTCTTACGGCAATTCCAACATTGCGGCAGGTTCCTCCCGCTCGCGCGTTGTCTGTCGCGCGGCGGCCATTGACGCGTTGCCACGGTCGCGGTTACCTCCGCTTTACGCTTTGGGGGGTCGTTAGAGGGTTCCCTCGATTTTACCCCGGGCCGGTACTTTTCGTTTCCCCTCTGCGTGGGCGCTAAACTACTTTTAGCGCTTGACGCTCGAGGTTCTCGAATTCCCTGCCCGGGTCCTCGGTTCCTTCTACTGGACCCGGGGAGATGATCGTCCGAATCGTCGCTCTCTCCGCCTCCGGCGGCAGCTATCGCGTTCGCGTATCCAAATCCCACCGACTTCACCCTCGATTGTGATTTCGAACGTGATTGTCGGTTAGGATCGAACGCGAAACTGGGATGGGCCATTTCGGATGGTTTCGGATTCCCCCGCCTCCTCTGCTGCGCTTCGCGGTCGGCCCTTAACAATTTTTCTGTCACGCTGTCTACAGTTGAGTTAGACTCTAACGCGATAGATTACCGTAACGATGGTTTCGCGCCCCAATATAGTCGGTCGACCATCCTTTGCTCCGTCCACGGTGGCTGCAATTTACGAAACATTGCTGTCATAATCATCACGTATTCGCGGATAGGCTCGTTATCGTCCTGGAACCGATCCTTTATGTTTCGCTGTAACGTATACTGGTATTCGGGATCCCCGAAGAATCTACGAAAAGCGTTCACGAAATCCCCCCAGGTCCTCCACCGTGACGCGTGCGCGTTATACCAGTGTTTGGCGCCCTCCCGAGACATACCGGTAAACAGCGGATTAGATCTTTCTCCGCGATATTGTGGTATTTAATTTGTTGTTGGAGGTCTTCCAGAAAATCTTCTGGGTCCTCCCCCTCTTCCCCGGAAAACTTAAGGCGCCAACGCCGCATTATTTCGACAATGGGCGTCCCGTGAAAATATAGCTCGCGGGGTTTCGCCTCGCCTGGTACCTCGTCGGTAGGTCCGCCGGAGGACCCGGTGCGTGATGGCCCTTCTTCCGGACCTCGGTGACGGTCAGGGGACCACGGTCTCCACCTCGACACATGCGGTATTGGGAATGAAAATTCCTCCGGGGGAGACCTACCCCCGTCGACAGGGGGTATGCCCCCGGGTGCAATCCCCCCCCCGGCCGCATCGTCGTAGACCGATCGGTCCTCCCCGTCCCCGCGGTCCTGTTTCGGTAAATTTAACCAGCTCCTCATTTCCTCGGAGGTCCCGATATCCGGCTCGAACTTTAGTCGGCGTGGACGTAAAACGTGACTCCTACCCGCGGTGTACGCGAAAGTATTTGAAATCTTTGAAAATAACGCGAACCGACTAGAGGGAACGCTACTATTTTATCGAGAAGACCAAACAAATCTTATTCGGAATTAAATAGCAACGCGAATTATCGTTTCTTTAACCCTTTGCGACTCTCTCCTTTTAGTTTCTCTTTAACTTCGTACGCGAATAACCAGAAACGAAGGGGATCTGTTCGCCAAATTGTCGCGCGACTTGCCCGTCGGCACGTATTATTGCGCGTTCGCCAATTCGATATTTATCGCCAAAATTGTTTCTATAATTCCGCGAAATGCGTGTGAAGCAAACACCGAATTCGCTTCCTCGCAAAGTAAACAATACTCGTCCTAGTTTACGGCACACCCCGGACGGAAACCATACTTCCCATTACAACATAAAAAAACATTTAAAAAAAATTTGTGGATGGGTTCAACAGGGGGGTGTTTACACAGTCAGTGTTCAAATTATTACGATATCAACGCAAGACAGTATCTCAAGTGATTAACACAATTTTAGACACATTTACAATATCTGTTTTCCATGAAAAATTATCGCGCGTGTGCCATTCCGAAAATCAACAAATATATGAAGAAAAATCCATCAATGTTATACTATATCATATAAATTCAATAATGCACATAATTAAAATTATTGCCGTAAATGATTCAGAAATATAGTACTAAGTTCCGACAACTTTCCAGTGGTTCCACCAATGTGGACAAAGCGTACTCAAACAACAGTATCAATAAAATAAAAATTTTACGCGGTGTCATACGATATTTAAACGGCAAATATCCTGTAATAGTTCTGAATTATGTTTGCAGTAAGTTGTCGGTACGTATTCCGCTTGCGAGAAAAACCAATTCTCGGAAACGGGATCACGTTGTCGACTCTTCTGCGCGGTTGCCGATTATTCGAGAAATATCGGGAAACATTGTTTAATTCTCTCTGCCAAAAATAAATACATAAATAATAACCGGACTCATAAGTAATAACTAAATTAATAAGTAAACAATTAACGGAATTTAATAAATAATATAAAATAAAAAAAATTAAACTCTAATGAATAAATAATACAAAACAAAGCACGAAATAATAAGTAATAATAATAAATAATGACGCGACACTAAAAATTAACGAAATGAATAAATAAATAACTAACAATTAACTAATATTAACTAAATGACTAGATATACGTGGCAAAAGAAGAGAAGAAAAAAAAATCCGGCAAATTGATTATTAATCGCGAAAAATATTTACTTGACTCCAGCCGGAGTAATTATTACTCCGGTATTACAAAAATTATTTAAATTTTCAAACGAATGAAATTACGCGGCAATATTTGGATTGTTTTCTCGTTTGACCGAAGGAATCTCGTCAATAGACGTTCCTTCGATCAAGCGGAACACATATAATCAAGGCTGAAATAAGAATTCAATTCATCGGTATAACATAATACATGTGGAATGGTACACTAAATACACTTTCGAAATAATACACCCGGTAAACATCAACGGGAGCCCTGCTCGGTCGACATTCCGTTGGCGTTTACGCTAGCGTTGGCTCGTAGTATACTTGGCTTGCGAAAAAAAATTTCCGTTCGCGAATGAATCGCTTGTCTCTACGACGCGGCGGCCTTTCTCTCTCTCGCTCGAACTTTCTCGCTTCCTCGCTCAGCCGAAAATTTCTACGAGAGCCCCGTAATCTTTCACGTATCTTTATCGATAAACCCGATATCAAATCGCTTTTTACGGCGAGAACTCCGGGAAAACTTTTCGGGCGCCAATTTGTCACGTCGTTTCTCGTTTCGGAGCCGAAAGAGAACCGAACTCGGGAAATTGTGGCTTGAAGACCGGGCCACGCGCGGTCGCGCGACACGTGGTCCTCCCGGGACAAACAATCCTTCGCAGATTCGAGTCGTAATACGCGAAGAGCTGGACAATATCGAACTCGGGCGCCAGACACTGTAGGGTGTCACGCGAAACACGCACTTTGACGCAACTTCTATTAAACGATCTCGATTCTGCGAGGACTGCGCGATAACCTGAAATAGCCGCGAACACGGTCAGGGTTCCACGTGAGGAGAAGGAACGGGGCATTCCCCGCGACGGGAACGTTTCTCGTAGGGAGAATAATTCTCTAAAGATTTCGGCAACAATAACAATCGTTTATTAACGGCTGGACGGAATACAGGCCGCCGGTGTTCACCGGCGGCAATGGAAAGTTTCCGGCGCGATAACGATATTCTACGACAGGTGTTCGATCGATCGCGCGTAGGTTCGCCCTTTCGCGTTGAGCTCGGCGGTCACAGAACTCCGCGTGAAATACAGGCCTTTACGGCACGAATTCCACCGAGCTCCGATGTTCGACGCGGATTCTAATTTGACTGCGCGAGGGCCACGGCAAAGTCGCGAGAAAACGAGACCGGCACGTCGCGCCGTCTCACCGTGGGACGTCCCGAGAAGAGCTTTTTAATAATCGCGAAGGTCGCGTGCCCCGAATATTCCACGCGCGGACAATCGCAGACGCTACGACTCCACGGCCTCGCGTTCCTCTCGGGAGAGCTACTCCCGGTACGCAGATACGCGAGGACTCGTGGCACACGACACGAGGTCGGAATCCGCAAATACGCCCCGAGCCAACACGAATGAAGTTACATAGGGTTAATCGCTAAATAAAGCCTGATCGGCACTTACCGAATAATCGTCGGTAGTCGTTTCCCGGCACTCGGCCAATACTTTTCACTTCGCGGATTTAGCAGCGACACAACGTTTACGTTAATCGTCCTAAGACCCAGTAACCTAATTCGGCGTGGCTCGGGAACGCGGAAGCGAGGCGTCCCCCTACTTCCTCATCTATCTCCCCCTTGGCGACGCTCGGGCCTATCGCGTGGTTCCTTGCGGCATGGACGGAATTAGCGTCTATGGTCCCGGGCCCCCGGGAATTTGGCGATTTCTCATGGAAATTGCAAATTCGACGGGACCATCGGGGGAGCCGCGGAGCCTGTCGGCATGGATCCGAGCCGTTCTAGAATTGTTCTCCGCGCAATTCCTGGGCGAGAGTCGACGAGGCTGGGCGGTTGGACGTCCCGTATTTTCGGTATCCTCGTCGGCCTCTCCGGTTGCTGAATCCGGGCTCGATCCTGGTCCAACCGTCTAGTTAGCCAATGACGTATTGCGATGGATATTCCGAGCATCCTTCCTTAAGACTTGGCGCCAATCAGCGGCGGGAGATAGGTACCGGGTTCCTTCTAGACTCCGGCTATTCCTGAAACCTCGTGTCGCGCCCAGCGGCGCGACATTTAAACGCGATAAATTTGTTCCGCTGGACCTCGGACGTCCAGGGAGAGCGATCGTGACGGCCGTTCTCATTAAAGCATCGGCCGAGGTTGACCCGGTCCTTCGTTTAGGGTTCGGAGTGACGCTGGCACAATCTGCCACGTCACAACATACACACGCGATCAGCACGGTACGTCGTGCGAACATATTCGTACATTCGCACCGCGATAGCTAACAGCTGATCGTTTTTACTCGAACAGTCAGATCATCGGAAATATTTGAAAATCGTGTTAACAATTCATGGGAATTATATGAAATTTAGTAACGAGGGGTTATCGATGACTCTGACTGGCGCAGAGAAAATATATACACGCGTATCCAGGCGTCGAATATCCGCGGGCCCGTATTTGTTAAAATCCGTTTATAGTTCAAGATTGCTGAAGGTTGCAGTTAAAATTTACATGCTCTTAGTAAATGTTGAAGCGTTTATATAAAACAAGTCCGCTGCTTATCGCTCTGAAGCGTTTTTGTATAATTTTTTTCTAAGTTTGAAATTCTATTAATTTACGCTATTCGTGTATGGACTAAACAATGCTTAAAACTGGATTCAATATTTGAAATGCGCTTACTAACGTATATAAAACCATCATTAAAATCTGTTTTCTGATATTCGATGATTGTTGTAAACTACAGCTAGTGAAAAATGTGAAGGTGGTTGAAAGAAAGGTATGGTTAACAATAGAACGTATATTTCACGAAAACTCAAAGGTACAAAAGGAAAATATCGAAATGAAGAAATGAACAGTCAATGAGTGTCAGTATGACAAGAATAAGCGCACGAGTACTTTGGTATTATAGGTCAGTATGACAGATAATCATGAGTGCTTGAACGACGAAACGGCTGTCTTGTATTTTCCAAATCACAGATGTTGTTGATTATGATTTCATTGGAATATGGTGGACTTGGAAATGATGACATGTGAAAGCATGTGAAAGAATTGAAGGATTTTCGTCATTTCCAGTGTCGCGAATTGTTAATTTTGCGCCGCCTCCGAAAAGATTGTATTGTATTTAATATTTTATTTTAATCTATTGTATTAACAGTTGGCGTGTATTCATAGAAATCAAAAGGTAATTATAAAGGTAATTTCATACTTTTTAACGAATTTTTTTAGTGCGTTTCCAAGTCGGTTTAATGTTTTTTTATAAAATTTTTTTATGTCACAACACGTCTTTTTTGTATTGTGTTTGTAGACAGCAGCAATTAGCGAGTTGAAATGAGCGATCTTGATCGATCTGGATTGTAAGGAATCGGAATCGTGAAGCGTGGATGAGCAGGAGTGTGAACTGCTGTATTTGAATGTGAAGCGATTGATCTGAATAGGAATGAAAGAAGGTTGTAACGATCTACGATAAATCAACTGTATTTAGCACTATTACAAAGATTGTCTGAGATTGTTGACAGGCGTGAAATTTGCGTAACGGATCAGCTGGTTTGATCTAAGTGAGAGGGGAAAACCGTTAGTTCTCACTTTTATTGTCTCGATCCTTCAGGAAGTTCGTCATGCGTCGGTGGTTCCGATTCATTGTTCGGGAACGTTCCAGAAGGATCGAGACAGGATTTTGACCAATCGCGCATCTGGCTTTCTGCCCACGCGAACCTCGAGGACAGACGCTAATTGCTCACGTTCAGGCGGGATTGCATGGTCATGTCGCGATTCGCTGCTGAGTCGTGACGCGTCGCACGGCGAGATATTATGGCGCTCGCGCGGCAATTTTGAGCAGTCTCGAACACGAGGCTTGCCCTGGAACAGCAATCAACGGCTGCGGAAAATGGAGCACCGGCGTGTCGATCGAGTGCACTCGAAGAGGAAATGGAGTGCGACGCCCCCATCGAGGATTTCGTGACGATGCCAGAAGAAATCCAGGAAACCGAAGAAATCGCCGGAACCGAAGGAATCGCCGGAACCGAAGGAATCGCCGAAACCGAAGGAATCGCCGAAACCGAAGAAATCGCCGGAACCGAAGAAATTGCCGAAACCGAAGAAATCGCCAGAACCGAAGGACTCGAAGAAATAGCAGAGGACAAGGCAGCGCCGGCGTTAAGTGCACTGGAAGACGAAATGTTGCGTGACATGGCAGAAGATGTTCAAGAGATGACAGATCGCGTCATGCAGAGAGATGCAGTAACCGACGAAGAGGAGCGCGTCGTTGCGGAAGAAGGAACGGGGACCACGTCACAGGACGAACGGCTCTCTCCGGACGGGTTCAGCATCGTCGACATGAACCACATCGTCAATGAGATGATAAGGATAACCGCGCATTCGGAAAATGGTAAATGTTTGTCGTCGCGCCTCCGTATCAAAGATAAGAAGAGATCGGGGCTGAACAAAACCGTCGTTTTGGAATGCGGAATGTGCAATGAGACATTCAAAGTCCGTGGCCAGCCTGAAGATACTCCGAACAATCCGGCTGTTGACCTTGACCTAAGTGCAGTCAGCGCAACAATGACCACCGGAGGCGGCTACTCACAAATGGAGGTATTTTTGTCGGCCATCAACGTTTCTTGTATATCGAAGAAGAGATACCGCCTTTGCCACGACAGGGTCGCGCAGAATTTATAAAAACTGGCAGAAGAATCAATGGTTGTAGCGGCCAAGGAAGAACAAAAGCTAGACATTGAGAGAGGGGATGTACTACCCGACAACACTCCACACATTCCCGTCGTGGCTGACGGGAGTTGGATGAAGAGGTCGTACCGAGGTGGAAAATACGACTCGTCGTCTGGTGTCGGCGTGATCATGGGACATCACACCAAGAAGGTGCTATACGTCGTAGTGAGAAACCGAACGTGCATAATTTGCCTGAGAGCAGCGAAGAAAGACAAGGACGCACCGGCACACGAGTGTTACAAAAATTGGCCCAGCACCGAGACGCCGACAAAAATGGAGAGTGACGCCACCGCAGAAGGATTCCGGACCAGCGTGCAAGAACGTGGATTAGTTTACTCTACGGTGATTGCTGACGGCGACAGCAGCGTTTACAAGACAATTTTGGACAGCAAGCCATACGGGATACTGGCGCATGTGAAGAAGATTGAATGTGCAAACCATTTGTTGCGCAACTTTTGTAACAAGATGAAGGATGTTGTGAAGAAGACTCAGGCCGGCAAATACAGGAGAGCCGTAGAAGGAAGTATTCTGCGGATGCGCATGGGAATCATGAAAGCTGCTGAATACAGGATGCAAGAGAACGCGTCAATGACAGAGAAGACCAAACGTTTGTACAAAGACATATTGAATGTGCCCAGCCACGTTTTCGGCAAACACAGCAAGTGCAGCAGCTATTTCTGCGATGGAACTGTACAAGAAGGTGAAGAAGACATTGTTCCCATTTTATCAAACATGGGAGTGTACAAAATTATACAGGATCACATACAAAATCTGGCGGCCTACTCCGAAAGCCTCCTCTTCCAGAGGAACAACAACGCGGTGGAGAATTTCAATGCCGTCATCGCAAAGTCCATTGGCGGAAAGAGGTTCAATTATGGTCAAAGAGGATCCTACACCGCAAGAATTAACGCTTCTGTGATCCAGTACAATACAAAAACAGTATTGTCTAGTGTGCAGGCATCGTTCAAAGGTGCGATCTCACAACCTTTGAAAAAACTGGAAGAAGTACGTCAAAAGGAAGGATTAAAAAATGCCGAGAGGAAGCGTGGCTACAAAAGGAAACATCAGCAGTTCCGTGTAGGCAAGGACTCCGATTACGGATCGAGTGTACAAAGGCCAGACGAATTTGACGCAAAGGAGGGAAGAGATCGAGCGAGAAACCATTGGTCAGCACGCCAACGACAAATGGATGTCGTATAGGACAAACCTTTTGACAGCGTCAAACTTCAGCAAAGTGTGCCGCCGATTGAAAACAACGCTGTGTGCAGGACTTGTAAAAAAACTGATCTATCCAGAAAATCTAGATCTTCCTGCCCTAATACACGGACAGCAGAGCGAAGCTATGGCTCTCGAAGAATTGTCAAAAAAGGAGAATGTAATAATTAAAAAATGCGGCCTTTTCATCGACGCATCGGTTCCCTATTTGGGAGCATCACCGGATGGACTGATCGGCGACGACGGCATCGTTGAAGTAAAGTGCCCGATGAGTGCAGCAGATGTAACGCCAGAAGAGGCACTACAGACAGTACCAGTCGTCCGGAAAATGTTTGCAGATAATACAGGTCGCGCAATGCGCAAAACGTCCCAGTACTTTTACCAAGTGCAAGGACAATTGCACATAACGGGCAGACAATACTGTCTGTTTGCTGTGTGGACACGGAAAGGCATAATGTCAATTCGAGTTGACAGGGACGACGCCTTTTGGCAACGTGAAATGGAGCCAAAATTGTCGCAGTCTTACATGAATTGTATGCTGCCCGAACTTGTCGACCCCAGACGGGGAAGAAAAATGCCTATTAGGGAGCCTCAGTATATATTAGACGCAGTAGAAAATGCAGCACGGGCAAAACGTGCAAAAACCCAATCTGGAGATCGAGTTCCACAGAAAAAGGTAAGAATTAAAAAAGTGTAATATATCCGCCTAAATAATCTATCCAACGTCGAGGCCCTCTTGCAATTTATTGCAAAGAAAAAAAAAGTTTAAACTATCCGGCGCCGAGACCCTCTTGCAATTTATTGCAAAGAAAAAAAAAGTTTAAACTATCCGGCGCCGAGACCCTCTTGCAATTTATTGCAAAGAAAAAAAAAGTTTAAACTATCCGGCGTCGAGGCCCTCTTGCAATTTATTGCAAAGAAAAAAAAAAGTTTAAACTATCCGGCGTCGAGGCCCTCTTGCAATATTGCAAAGAAAAAAAAGTTTAAACTATCCGACGTTGCGGTAAGAAATGTCACAGTGTGCGACACAGTGGAATAGGCCTACAGGGGATACCACTGAAAAAAAACGCATCTAGAATAGTACCTCATGGGTGATGAGAAAACTATTCTATAACCAAAAAATTGTTAAACAAATAAATTTTCATAATTTGTCTCTATGTATTCCAGAATTAGCTGCAACAGGCTGCTAGGAAAAAATATTTCAAACAAATCACGCGCAGCGGGACGTTGCGCGGCGGAGCACGCGGCCGAGGGCGCGGGGACCGCGGAGGCATCGGCTGCAGTATTATCAATTACAATTATTATTCAAATAGAAATAAATATATTACATTATTAAAATCTCTATTAGTGAATAAAGGTAACTTTTTCGCTCTCTATTGCGCACGTTTCTCCATATAACTTTTAAACGAATAGACTTTTTCGAATGCGGTTTGCTCTAAAACCTCCCAGAGAGACAGAGAGAGAGAAAGAGAGAGAGAGAGGGAGAGGGAGAGAGAGTAGGGGGGCGGGGGCGAAAGAGAGAGAGAGACGCAAAGAGGGAGAATTCACATTCACATTGACATCGACATCGACATCGACATCGACATTCACGTTGACATTCTCTTTGACATTCACATTGCAGTTTTCTCTAGAACCTTCCCGAAGAAACGCCGCGTCTAACGTTTCAACTTACATATAATACCTACATACTTTTACAAAATAATGTGCCACAGCAAAGCGTGGCGGGGGGAAAGCTAGTATAAAATATATTCCCAATTGAATCACCCACACCTCTTCCTTTGCGTTCCCCCGGCGCGTGTGCATGTTAGACTCAATGATTAATAAATTTATAAATTTTATCTTTGAATTTTAGTGAACTTTCATTCCGATTTTTACAACTTATTAAATAAAAATAACATTTTTTTGTAATGCGGCGAAAGAGTGCCGCACCATTTTATTATTTCAATAAATAGAGATAAATTAAATATAGAAAGTATCTATTTGTGCTACCCTACTCCTTCCATTGCGTTCCTCTGCTGTCCCCCTGCGCACGCATGCATTATATAATCAATGATTAATAAATTTCTGAATTTGATATTTGAATTTTGAAGTACTTTCATTCCAACATAATAATTTCTCGCTAAAACAATTGTTCAATATCTTGAATAAATAGTATAATAATAATGCTTTATAATGCGGCGGCAGATAGGGCGAAGGATGCAGCGAAGGACGAGAAATGGTTTGAAGCATCTTCGGAACCCATGCGAGCTGCCGAGGCACACGTACACGCTGCCCGAACGCGTTCGTGTGCGAGCGTACTGTTGCACGGCCAGTCGAGCGGGCTCAGCGTGGATCGCAAATACTGCACATTTAGCCTGAAAAACGCGAAATGCGAACATTTTTGGCATACGTCCCACATAGATTGATCTTTTATCTAGAGATTGCGACCACGCAGAGCCTCGAAATGCGCGTCATAGCGTAGTGGTTCGGAATCTTCGGAACCCATGCGAGCTGCCGAGGCACACGTATTCGCCGACGAGCGACGGGAGAGATGCGTGGCACACACTCTCACTCGAGCACAGCGACACTGCATCAGAAATGTCACGCCGTATAGTGACGTCACGGTTGCTTATGAAGCCTGACTTACCGGAAACATTTACTGATGCAGTGACTACTCTCACCGCCGAGGCGCTGTTTTGTGCTCCTCGACATTCGACTGTGGAAAATATACCCAGCTCCCCCTAGTGGACGGGAATGTTATTTCTTAGCTTCTGCTAGTGGCCACTTCTTTTTTTGGCGCGACCGTCAAGGTTATATTTGGACACACACCCTTAAGGGAGAGTACGAAGCAATGCTATCGGACGCCCGGCAGCTCAGGAGAGGACAGGGGTTGCACCTGGACGCCTCTCGGGATAAATGGGAGAGGACGGCCATGAAGGCCGGCCGCCCGACGAGAGGAAAGAACCGGGTAGCTTCCTGGCCGTCTGAAAGTAGGAACGCCTGGTTCCTCTATACGTCTCGGAGAGGACGGCCATGAAGGCCGGCCGCCGAGCGGGCAGGAGACACCGTGAATCCGAGTCGTCGTCATTCCTCAGAGGGAGAGTACGGTTGAAATAAACCGGACGCCCGATGATGGAACATCTTCCATCGTATAATTACACTGTCCAACAAATTTTAACTTTTTTTATGTTTTCATATAACTAAAGGGTGGATCTTATAGAGTTTTTTGCGCTGATTCCGAATCTGTCCTTAGTTTTTCTCCTACACGCACAGGTTTTGAAAAACATGACTTTGAAAAAAAAACCTATTTTTCAACTTTAAACAAATGTTGTGACGGTATTATAAAAGATATTGAATTGTTCTTTGCAGCAAAAGATTCTGTAGACTTTTATGAATACGGCGATATCCATTATTAACACGTTATGATTGTTTAAACATTAATAAATAATCATTAAAGACGGAGAGACACCACTTTTGCACCAAATTTTGGTGATATTTTTTAAATTATCTCAAAAATAAGGGTCCAGCGGAGAATCGAAATATACCACGCGATAGAGCAGATTTTTATCTAGAAGATCCACCCTTTCAAGTTAGCAACAAATGACGTTTTTACCTTTCCAGAAAGCAAAATATCATCGTCTGACACGAGTTGCTGCCAGTGGCGCTCTTCCACCAGTGCGGTCTTACACCGCGTGGCGCGCCGACGAACGACCGCGCTAGTGGAAGAGCGCCACTGGCAGCAACTCGTGTCAGACGATGATACTTTGCTTTCTGGAAAGGTAAAAACGTCATTTGTTGCTAACTTGAAAGGGTGGATCTTCTAGATAAAAATCTGCTCTATCGCGTGGTATATTTCGATTCTCCGCTGGACCCTTATTTTTTGAGATAATTTAAAAAATATCACCAAAATTTGGTGCAAAAGTGGTGTCTCTCCGTCTTTAATGATTATTTATTAATGTTTAAACAATCATAACGTGTTAATAATGGATATCGCCGTATTCATAAAAGTCTACAGAATCTTTCGCTGCAAAGAACAATTCAATATCTTTTATAATACCGTCACAACATTTGTTTAAAGTTGAAAAATAGGTTTTTTTTCAAAGTCATGTTTTTCAAAAACTGTGCGTGTAGGAGAAAAACTAAGGACAGATTCGGAATCAGCGCAAAAAACTCTATAAGATCCACCCTTTAGTTATATGAAAACATTTTTGGTGTTGGACAGTGTTATTTTACCATAAACCATTCGTTGCTAACCTTTCATTGCTGGTTTTCGTCTAAGGTTTATTACAAATTATACGAACATTCCCATATTGTGAAATTAATCTTTGAAAATATATTCTATGTCCAGATATTCCTATTTCCTGTCATTTTGCGAAGCGAATCCAAATCCAACCCTGTGTCCTACAATGTGTATATATATATATTTGTACATGTATTTATATTTATTTCTTACAGCCTAGACTTAGCTGTCGCTAAAAACAAAGATACGCATTGTCGTATTTCTACTTCCGTAATTGATCTCTGTTTTCTTCTTGTGGTAGCTGTGAAATTAAAAATGAAACAAAATACATATGTATTACGTATATGTCGTACGTGGCAATACCACATAAAAGTGATAAGTGTAAGTACTTACTCATTACAGCATCATATAACTTTAAGTTAAGGAAAGATAATTTTTTCTTCCGTCCTTGCCCGGAACAATATGTCGCTGCTTCATTTGTTCATAGTTTGCAGAGCATATTATAAATAATTCTTTTATTGGTGTCTCCACCGACTAAATATAACAGTTGTACCTGAAAAATATATGTCATTATTTATTAAATGCTGTAACGCGACGAGGAGCACCAGACCACCTTGGCACCACCCTGAGGCGACAGAAGAATCGCGCCGCGACCGAATGTTCTAGAAAGCCGCGGGATCGGCAAAAATTCTAAACCCTCAGCAACACCTTGTTGACAGGGTTAGCAACGAATCGGTATAAATACCGGTAGATTATCGCAGAGCGCTTACTTTAGCTGCGCCTGTGGGAGAGGACGAGGTAAGACCACGGCCGCCCATAGGTTAAGAGCACCGTCTGGTCTGGTAGGTTGGTGGTGTGTGAGCACACACTGGGTTTCTTTCTTATTAGTCAAAATTGGTAGATGAAAGTTCAATCTAGGGTGCTATTTGGATAAAGGTCCGACTTTTACGTTCACGAGTAATGTTTTTGCAATATTCGCAAGTGAAACTTCTTGCAGTCTAGTAATGAATGATTAAAATTTTTGACGCAAAGAAGGACACTGTATGGTAAATGCTTTGAACTATGTCTCTTTCTTGCCAATATGCTGTCCTCGTTTGTGTCAAAAGTTTTGATCGTTCATTACTACAGTGCAACAATCAGTCGATGTTTCCATGAGATTCAAATGATTAAAGATGGTAAAAATTGTATTTTTTAAATACAGTTTTTACCCAAAACAATTGGATTTCGATTAAACTTTTAATGAAAATTTTAATGAAAAAGGATATTTCGGTTGTAGACCACAAGATAGATAACACTGTCCAACAAATTTCAACTTTTTTTATGTTTTCATATAACTGATGGGTGGATCTTATAGAGTTTTTTGCGCTGATTCCGAATCTGCCCTTAGTTTTTTTCCTACACGCACAGTTTTTGAAAAACACGACTTTGAAAAAAAAACCTATTTTTCAACTTTAAACAAACGTTGTGACGTTATTATAAAAGATATTGAATTGTTCTTTGCAGCAAAAGATTCTGTAGACTTTCCTGAATACAGTGATATCCATTATTAATACGTTATGATTGTTTAAACATGACTAAATAATCATTAAAGACGGAGAGACACCACTTTTGCACCAAAATTTGATGGTATTTTTTAATTTATCTAAAAAAATAAGGGTCCAGCGGAGAATCGAAATATACCACGCGATAGAGCAGACTTTTATCTTGAGGAACCACCCTTTCAAGTTTGCAACGATGACGTTTTTACCTAACCAGAAAGCAAAATATCATCGCCCGACACGAGTTACCGCCAGTGGCGCTCTTCCACTAGCGCGGTCGTTCGTCGGGATACGGCACGTCACGCGGTGAAAAACCGCGCTAGTGGAAGAGCGCCACTGGCGGTAACTCGTGTCGGGCGATGATATTTTGCTTTCTGGTTAGGTAAAAACGTCATCGTTGCAAACTTGAAAGGGTGGTTCCTCAAGATAAAAGTCTGCTCTATCGCGTGGTATATTTCGATTCTCCGCTGGACCCTTATTTTTTTAGATAAATTAAAAAATACCATCAAATTTTGGTGCAAAAGTGGTGTCTCTCCG
The DNA here is from genome assembly GCA_963971365.1 of Lasioglossum villosulum. Classification (NCBI taxonomy): domain Eukaryota; kingdom Metazoa; phylum Arthropoda; class Insecta; order Hymenoptera; family Halictidae; genus Lasioglossum; species Lasioglossum villosulum. The sequence goes on from OZ020495.1 coordinate 34,054,541, forward strand.
TCTTTAATGATTATTTAGTCATGTTTAAACAATCATAACGTATTAATAATGGATATCACTGTATTCAGGAAAGTCTACAGAATCTTTTGCTGCAAAGAACAATTCAATATCTTTTATAATACCGTCACAACATTTGTTTAAAGTTGAAAAATAGGTTTTTTTTCAAAGTCATGTTTTTCAAAAACTGTGCGTGTAGGAGAAAAACTAAGGACAGATTCGGAATCAGCGCAAAAAACTCTATAAGATACACCCATCAGTTATATGAAAACATTTTTAGTGTTGGACAGTGTAATTATCAGTAAAATATATATTTATTTTGATATATCAGATAATTAATTATAATAATTGTATACGACGACACTACAGATGTATTTTATAGGTGTAATGGGAAGATAATAGAAACATTATGTAACATACATACATTTTATTTGTTATTACAACGTAGCATACAACTGTTTTTCTAAACATAGACGGTATAGAGGGGAGCATATTATTATACATTTTCCACGAGGGTGGAGATATAGACAATTGAATTTTCACAGTAAAATCAATAATTAAGAGATTAAATAATTATATTATATATTCAGAGGTCTTAGCTACAAGTAGGTATAAATATTATTTCAATAAGACATCAATTGAAATTTAAAAATAAATTCAAAATTCATCTGAAAACAATATACAAAATTTATAGTTCGAACTTTTGTTAGAAAAAAAGATATAATTTAAACCTTCAGACAAAAAATAATGATGACGCATAATAATATTGATATTTTAGAATAAATTGGCAATCTAACTTAACGTAAATAATAATTACTACTCTAAGCTTATACGCAATGTATCAAATCAACGCATTATTTGCAAATTATTTAACTACGTGTACGTGTAATTAATCTTATATTTGCTTGAATAACAAAAAGACAGGAAAAAGAGAGAAACAAACGTAGAAAAGAAAAAGAAATCAATAAAAATTGCATGAAAGAAAAAAATTAATTACACAACAAGTTAAAGATATTAGTTGAAAATCAATGACAAATCTAAAAAAATAGGGTCTAAAGCAACTAATGATAGAAAGAAAAGATGAAATTAAAGAAGAGAAAGCAAAATTATGTACTCAATTACAGAATATGGAGAAAGAAGTACTGTCTCTTATAATGCTTGCTTTACAACAAAAAAATTTATAGGGGATAGAATTTAATACAATAATTGTTCGAGACTGCTCAAAATTGCCGCGCGAGCGCCATAGTATCTCGCCGAGCTACGCGTCGACCCTCGAAGGTCTAGGAAGGCCTTTTGAGAAGACGGAGGACTGGTTCATCTACTCGATAGTAAACCTATTTGATCGGAGAACCAGAGAGAAATGGGAAGAAAGTGTCACCGTCAGCAATGACCCACCTTCCTATGCGACTCTCAAGAGCTTCATGATCAGAAGGCTCCAGATGATACAGGCAGCTCCAAGCACATCAGTCTCTGATCCAACGCAAAATTCTCACCAAAATCTCCACAAATGGGCAAAAGCCAAATCAGCTCAGGGTTTCCCCAAGGCAAAATCAGCTGCAACAAATAAGGTCACCGTTAGTCACGTTGAGAAGAAGCAGCGTCAAATTGTGTGTGTGATGTGCAGTAAGGATCATTACCTTATGCATTGTCCGACTTACCAAGGAAACACACCAGAGGGGCGGAGGAAAGTCGTGGCGAAGCATCAATTTTCTAACAACTGCCTCGACAATCACGACACTCCCGCTTGTCCGTCAAAGAAAGGGTGCTTCACGTGTGGCCAGCGTCATCACACAACCCTTCATGAGGCCTTCAAGGACAATTCCAATCAACAGATAATGTCCCATCACGCCCAGGACTGTCGCAGCAAGATTGGTGAGGTAATGTTGGCAACTGCAGTCATTCATGTTTCAGATCGTTATGAACGTCGACACGCTGTCAGAGCACTTATCGATCAAGGGTCTGAAATTACAATGATGACCGAAAGATTAGCTCAGAGGCTGCAACTACCTCGATCTGGAGCTTCAGTCGCAATTTACGGAGTGGGGGGACAGCAGCTTGCGAAGGCGAAGGGAAGAGTGACACTGGACATCTCCGCATCAAAGATGGACGAACCAATCAAGGCCATTGCGGTGATTCTGCCTACGCTCACTGCGTACACACATTGCAGTACCAGTCGAAGCCAGGAGTGGGACCATCTGAAGGGGTTGCAGTTAGCCGATCCATCTCCAGCAAGCGGGACTCCCATAGAGGTCATACTCGGAGCAGACGTCTTCCCTGCGATAATCAGAGAGGGTATTAAAAGGGGCGAACCGAGCCAGCCTGTTGGACAACGCACCATCTTTGGTTGGATCATCAGCGGGATGGCAGGTCCAGCGTCCAGTATCATGCACGCTCAGGTGCATCAGATGACCGTTGGCGACCCCTTGAGCTCACTTGTGAGGAGGTTCTGGGAACAGGAGGACCTTCCAGATACGGCTTCTTCATGGACAGCAGATGAAGAAGAATGTGAGGCCCACTTCACCGCTACCCACACTCGCATTCCAGAAGGTCGCTATCAGGTGAGACTTCCATTTAAAAACCGGACTCACATCACTTCTGGTTCCAAGAGAGCAGCGTGGCAGTCACTCAAGCGGATGGAGAACAAATTCAAGGGGAGTGCAGAGTTCAAGGACATGTATCACGACTTCATGAACCAGTATGAGGAACTCGGACACATGTCACTGGTCAATGACACTACCAGTGAGAAGCAGGCTCACTACCTCCCGCACCATGGGGTCTTGAAACCATCCAGCACAACCACGAAGCTCAGGGTGGTCTTCAACGGGTCATGGTCCGAGCCGACACAACCCTCACTCAACGATGCTCTTCATGTCGGTCCGAATCTGCTCCCTCCACTCGCTGATGTTCTTCTGAGATGGCGTAGGCACCAGTTTGTGTTGACGGCGGATGTCACCAAGATGTATCGCCAAATATTGGTGCATCCAGAAGACCGTGACTTCCAGCGTGTTCTCTGGAGACAAGCAGAGACACAAGAAGTGCGTGAGTATCAGCTGAACACGGTTACTTATGGACTCTCTTGTGCTCCTTACTTAGCGGTCCGGACTTTGCATCAGCTGGCAGACGATGAAAGCGCACGAGCTCTCAAACAAGATGCATACGTGGACGACGTGCTGACAGGAGCTGAAACTATCTCAGCGTTGCAGGAAACCGCCGATCAATTACAACAGCTGTGCATGGCGGGCGGCTTCCCCTTGCAGAAGTGGGCATCCAACGCTGTCGACTTGCATCAGGTCACCGCTGAAAGGGCTCGCATCGACACCACACAGCTAGTAACGTCCAACGCACAATCCGGAATACTGAAAACATGGACGGACAGCACACACTCCGCACTTGGTTTGCAATGGTCTCCACATGACGACTGCTTCCAATTCTCCATCGCTGACGCTGCGCCCCAAGGTCCTACCAAGCGCAGTGTAGTTTCGAATTCAGCTCAGCTCTTTGATCCGCTGGGCTGGTTAACTCCAGTCATCGTTCGAGCCAAAATCGTCATCCAATCCACGTGGCTTTTGGGACTCAACTGGGACGATCCTCTACCCACTGCGTTGGCTGATGATTGGACATCATTCTGTGCAGAACTGAAACTGCTCGAGGGAGTGAGGGTTCCACGATCCTTGTTTCACTGCGCATCCAGTAAGCAGACGGAGATACATGGATTCGCTGATGCTTCGGAGCGAGCTTAAGGAGCAGTCCTTTACCTAAGGGCGAAGGGGGATGACGATCAGTGGAGAGTGACACTAATCACTGCCAAAAGCAAGGTGGCACCACTGAAGCAAGTTTCACTGCCAAAATTGGAACTCTGCGCGGCACATCTCCTTGCTCGATTAACACAGCGAACCATCACAACTCTGGATGTTGTGGGCAGCCGTATGCCCACAGCCGTATGCTCTGGGCAGCCGTATGCCCGTGGTCCGCCCGAGACAAAGGACGTCCGAAGGTTCGAATTTTCCGCGAGATCGTTCGGGCGCCAGACACCGTGAAAAGTGTCACGCGAAACACGACACGAATTTCGGACTCGGAGATCGAACCTTCGAGGCACGCGTCCTTTCCTGTGGGCCTCTTTCCGCCGCACGATATTCCGGGCTTCGCCCTCGCTATTCTTCGGTGGCGAACGAGAAGTCCGCCGGGGCACCACTTCGGACACAAGACGGCCGCGAGACCGGCGGGCGCTATTGGGATGCTGAGGCGCAACAAAATCGCGTTCGCAATGTCGCAACAAATTCTGATCGTCTCGCGAGAGGCTATCGCAACAGTGATCATCGATTTCCGGGCGCGTGCCGCATCGATTCTCGTTCCCCCCACCCGACCTCCCTGCCGAATTTCCTGGGGCTCCGTTTCACGCGCGACGTTCGCGTAACAGGGGCGTCTCGACGGGGTCTATGGCTCCTGGACCCTAACGCGAAAACGTCTCACTTTTTGTGAGACGTGGGGGAGGCTCGTGCCTCGACCTCGCTTCTCGGTGGCACCATCCTCGCTGGAACCCTATTTATGGCGGGATGAGGCGGCGTCGGGACCGCGAAATGATACGATGGTCGGTAGGGGTTCCTGTCCCTTCGGCGCCTCCAAGTCGATTGACCGGGTGCCCTCGATAACCATAGTGGCCCGTATTCGGGCTTCGAAATGCCATTGGGTTTTCGTCTGACGTCCTTCTGTACCGGAACCGTCTCCTAGGAAAATCTCGAAGGTCGAGGCTCCTTTTCCTGGTTCGTTGTTCGGCCCTGAAACTTGCCGTTCTCGGCGCGCCCGCTAGGTGTCAGTGCGCGCTCTAATTTATGGAAATTCCTCGCGGAACGCTCTCGAATCCCGTGTTTCCCGGTCTTGCGTCTCGTTATTGCACGGTCCGGTCCTTCGCATTATTAAAAATGTGCTCGCCCATCACGGCGACGTGACGTCGCTGATTTGCAACGTCACAAGATATCAAGCTCAACTTCATTTTTTTAAATGGAATGTGGTATTTTTTAATACATCAATCGATGCAGCTGGACATTCATTATAACCATTCAACTTTGTCCTGACCATATTTTACGTATCTTTAGAAACAACAAAGATATTTGAGGTGCAAAGATGTTTAGTGTCTCACCCTGTATAGTAAAAGAAAATTCCATTGAAGAACTCACCATTTGTCCCTTGGACAATATAACTTCTATAAACTCTCCTGTTTCAGCGTCTTTCTCACTCTTATCCTGGGGATGTAACATACAGAATAATAATAAATAGTAACATACACGTACATAGTCAATAGTTGATAATGTATCGTATACTCACAGGCTGGTGTAACGGTAACTTGCGGACGGCTGACGACGGTCCTGCAGCCGCTAGGGTATCGGCTCTCGCCGCTGCTGTCACCTCCGGGTGGTCCCCAATCGGAGACATTTCCATATTTTCGACGTTGTTATTTGCCATGTTTCTGCAATTGTACACAATATAAGTTAATATACATGTGATCGTACAATATTGGGTTGTAACGAAAGTTGGTGGAGAAATTAAAATGGAATAATAGGAAAGATATAGTTACAAAAATGGCAAAAAATAATGGAACAGATTTGTGAATATGTTATCGAGTAAACGTATGAATAGATGTTTTATCGATAAACATCAACGATCAACGACTTCGAAGATCTTTCAATATGTTGTCAAGGTGGAGATTTAGAACAACTTTTTATGGCAGAAAGTGGAGAAATATGAAAAGTAGAGAATTCATGGATTATCATGGATTATTAAAGCGTAAATCTCCAGCTTGACAACGTATTGCAAGATCTTCGAGGTCATTGATCGTCGATGTTTATCGATAAAACATCTATTCATACTGTTTTAGACTCTCGGTCGATTCCGAAATTGGATTGATACCTAGATTCTAAGGTACTGTGATAGAATTGAAATCGCTTGACGGGCCGACGAAACGGTTACGAAGGTGATACGGAACGGTTGATCAAAACGTAAGCGAGTGTCGTGTTGTCAAACTCTAACTGGACGATCAGCTGGGCACGTCGATCCACCCGAGGAGTTCGCGGGGAACGAGAGACGGTACGGGGACGACGGCGCGCCAAACTGATCGCCAGATCGTAGTCAATTTATTTAATGCTTGTAAATTAATTATACAGTGTCTGAGTTGGACGCATGTTGTACAATGTAATAAATAACAGAACATAAACATAAATAAACGTCTTGGAATCTTCAACACATACATTTACTCGATATCGTATTAACGAATCTGTTCCATTTGTTACGTCCCAAGTAGGACAAACAGAGATTCGATAGAGATTTTGATAGATTTATATTATAGGGATATGACGCAGTTTCGAACCTACCTGCATTCACCGGCTTCGGTTCGGGAAATTGAGGGTTTTTATGATCCTTATGTGGCTTTGTTATAAAATTTTGGTCAGGAAGAAATCGAAGTTGGGTATGCGAAATGAATTTGCAGAAGCTAATATTTAGTAGAAATTGAACAAATGTATTTAAACAATAATTTCAGAATACATTGGAGTTTCGCGAGTAGACGGTAAGAGGGTTAGTAGTTGTTATAAATGTTAGTAATTACCGTTACGTTGTTTCGCTTTCAGACCCTGCTAATCCAAATTTCCGCCCTGGATTTCGGTCGCACGCACACACAAACTATTGATTACGATAACACACAAACTGTTGGTTACGATACTTTCGCGACGCTAGATTATTTTTCAGTTAGTTTCGATGTGAAATCGGTAGATGGATGGTTCTATTCCCACTGACTCGCTGGCGAGGTTTCGTCGTTTTTATATTTTCTTCTATCCTTTGTTCTAAGCCAAATACTTGTGGAGTTGGTTCGGTTTTCGTTTTGTCATCGTAATCGTAGTCTGCAGTTTGTTCGTTGAATTACTCTTGTGTCTTTCTTTCTCTCGGCTGGGTCCTCCGTTTCTCGCGTTCTTCCGGAGTGCTTTCGTCAGTGTCAGCTCTATTGCGTTCTTGGTCTTCTTGGTATTTAATTTTGTTTAGGTGGTTTTCTTGTAATTTTTGCGCTCCAGGTGGCCTGCAGCTGCTTCGTTGCTTAACATCGCTCGCGTATCATTTTTCAGTTTATTCGCTTAGTATATGGTTACAATATTTTATTTCTGTTTCTTGCGCAACATTGATTAGAGAAAATCATAAATAGCTTAGGGAATATTTGTATCGTGATTATTTGTTATTTATTAATCACGGATGGACCACCGGACGTGACACATTACTTTTTGCCATTTTTGTAACTATATATTTTCTATTATTTCATTTTAATAACACTAGGAACTTTCATTGAAACCAAACAAATGTGAAAACACTTAAAAATATTAAAAAACTACACCACACTTGTAACCACAATGGTTACACACCCGAATCGATCCCCACCGCGACGGCAGTAATATCGATCGCTATCCTTGTTTAGAAAAGGATCGCAGGATCGATCCACGTAATGAGATGCGCGCGCATCGATCCCCTCTTGATTGCGATCAAAGGAGGTCGATGCGACGAGCAGATCGAGCACTCTGCGTCTAGACTTGGTCTGATAAGCACGCATGAGTCACCGTGCTCTCGCGAATTGATCGGGATTCGTTGCTCATAATAGAGTATTAAATCGTGTACTGCCAAGACGGCAAACTATTTAAAGGATTTAATTGAAAGCTTATTCAAGAGTGATTTACAAATCGCTTAGCGAATTTTGTTTATATCAATTGAGATTATTTTGTGAAATAATTGTATGTATGCATTTAATGATTCCCCTTAGGGTTACATTCCTTACATTTTGCTTACATTTCTTTCACCTGTACATCTTTTCCCTTCTTCCTTTTTTTTTAACCTTATACATTAACTTATATACTATCTTATCTAGTATCTTAACCTATTTATCTATTCTATTCGCTTATTACTATGCTTATTTCTAAAAGAGAGAGAGAGAGTAGTCCTATGTACATAAGCTTATATCTATTTAAATTATCTTACATACTATTTCTTAAAAACTAATCCTTTCGCACACTCATACTCCCATTCATCCCCTTCTCCATTCATTGGACCTCCTCTTCCGGCCTATTTTCACCCTTATCATTCCTTCCTTCTATCTTCCCTCTCCATTCCTCTATTTTCCTCATCCATTTCTCCCCCCCTCCTTCATCTCCCAATACATCACACATCATTTCTTGCCATCCTTTTCCCTCATTCTCATCCATTCTCATGCATACTTCCCATACGTGCTCCCATGATTCCTCTTCCCATCCACACATCCTGCATTTTCTCAACTCTTCATTCAGCCAATATCTTTCTGCTTTCATTTCATTTCCCATTCTGAATTTCGCTACCCTCTGCCATCTGCTTTCTCCCCACCCTTTCTTCAAATAATTTGGTATGCCCTCTCCTTTTATCCTTCCGTACCATTTGTTATAGCTTGTTCTTCTAATTCTCTCCCACCTTTCTTGCCTCTGCATATTCTTCTCCCTATTTATTATTTCCTCACTTATATCTTCCCTTTTTTCCTCTATCCTATTGTTCGTCTCGTCATTATCCCATCCCTTGTCATCAAAGAAATCCCATCTCTCCTTCTCCCATCCTTCCCTTTGCCCTCCCCTCTTATCCCTTATTCTCATTTCTTCCCAACATAGCCTTGCCAGCCCCCCCCTTTTCCCTCCCCTAATTTTTTCTCGTACATCCATGCCCTCAAACCCGCCCTACTTCTCATTAAGTCTCTGCCATTCTTCCCTTACCATGTATCCTGGTGTGTGCCTTCCCACTCCGAGCAGCCATTTTAGGTATCTTTCTTGAATTCTCTCTACCCCTTTCCTTTCTTTCCATCCCCAAATTTCTACCCCATAGCATAACACTGACCAAACCAACCTGTCAAATAGCCATAACCTTCTTCCCCAATCCTTATTAAATCTCCTTTTCCCTATTCCCCATACTTGTCCCATTACCGCTGCTCCCTTCCTTATTCTGTCTTCTACTTGCGCCTTTTGATCTCCATTCCTTGAAATAATGTATCCCAGATATTTATATTCCCCTACTTCCCCAATCTCTTTTCCTTTCCACCTCCACGTTATCCTTTTCCACCTCCCCCCTCCTTTCCTACATCTCATTATCTTCGACTTCTCTGCATTAAGCTCCAACTTCTTCTTATCTAGATATCTTTCCAATACCCCTATCATTCCCCTCATCCCCTCTTCCTCTTCCGATATCATGGCAACATCGTCTGCGTACGCCAATGTATATACTTTTTTTTCCTAGTTTAACTCCTCCCCATCCCCCCTTTTCAAGTTCCTCGTCCAAGTCCGCTAGCAGCAAGGTGAACAAAATGGGACTTAGCGGGCACCCTTGTCTAACTCCCCTTGCCGTCCAAAACTCTCTTCCTTCCTCCTCCCCCACTCTCACCTTGCTTTTTGTTTCTCCTAGGATTTCCGCGCATCTTTCTACTAACCCCAACCTCACCCCCCTTTCCCTTATCGCCATTATCAAAACCTCCCTGTCCACTGAGTCGAATGCAGCTTTTAAATCCACAAACATGATTATCATTCTCCTGACTTTCCTCCTTACCTGCCTATTTATTAGGAAGTTCAACACATATATGTTATCTATGCATCCCAACCCTTTTCTAAAACCTGCCTGACTCGCAGGCAGCATCCCCTTCCTCTCTGCCTCTTCTCTCACCCTTTCCGCTAACACTGCCGCGTATATCTTATACGCAGTCTGTGTCAATGTTACCCCCCTATAATTTCTCACCTCTCTACTATCCCCTTTTTTAGCAATTGGCACCACCACTCCTTCTGTCCAATCCTCCGGCCAACCCTCCCCCATCCATACCCTATTACATACCTCCCATAACCATTCCTCCACTTTCTCCCCTCCATATTTCCAAATTTCATTTGGTATCCCGTCTCCTCCTGCCGCTTTCCCGTCCTTCAAACCTTTCAGTACCCTTCTGATTTCCTCTTTCTCTATTTTCCTCTCTCCGTCATCTCCCCTCCTATTTATTCCTCCTCTTCTCACTCTCCATTCTACCCCTCCTAACAACATTTTAAAATGCTCCTCCCACTCTTCCATTTTTATTCCTTCATCTATCCTTGTTACCCTTCTCCTCTCCCTATTTATAATTTTCCATACCTGACTTTCCGACCTAACTTTCTCCACTTCCTTTTCCCATCTTTCTCTCTGCTCCTTCTTTTTCTTCTCGCATAACCTCTGATAACCTCTTTTCTTTATCCTATATTCTATCCCTTCTCCTCCCTTTTTTCTCCAACTCCTTAATTCTTCCCTCACCTTTCTTTTTTCTTCACTACATTCCTCATCCCACCACCCTTTTCTCTTTATCTTTTTCTTTTTCTCCATCTCCCCCATTACTTCTTCTACTTTTTCCCTCAAATCCTTCCACTCCAACTGCCTTTCCATCTCTCCTTCCGTCCCCTTTTCAAATCTTTCTTTAAATTCTCTCCTTTCTTCTTCTGACCATCTTCTCATTTTCCCTCTTTTCTTTTCACCCTCCCTTACTTTCCTCCCTTCCTTTTCTCCTTTAACCCATACTATTATTGGCATATGGTCTGAGTCTATTCTATCTCCTATCTCCATCCTTTCCACTCCTTCCCTTGTATCTTCATTTCCCAGCACATAATCTATCACCGAGTTTCCATTTACTCCTACATACGTCCATTCTCCTTTCTCATCCCCTTTCACATTTCCATTTAAAATTCCCCACCCATTCTCTCCTAGGTATTTACAAAATTTCCTTCCCTCCCCACTAACTTTCATGTCCCTTGAATTTCTACTTCCCTTCCACTCTTCTTCCTCATCATCTATTTCTCCCCCTTCCATCCCCGTTCTCCAATTAAAATCTCCCCCTATAATCACCCTTATGTCTTTTTCCTTTTCTTCTATCCATTCTCTTAACTTTTCCATTTTTCTTTCTAAGTCCCCATTTATATACACCCCCACCACCGTCCACCATGTCCTCTCTAATTTCACCTTTACTGTCACCATTCCCTCTGTATCCTTTATTTCTCCTCTTTTCCTCTCTATCTCCGACCTTGTTCCCACTAACATGCCTCCTCTTGCTCTTCCCCTTCTTTCTACCCTTTTAGCCCACTGTATTTCCCACGTGTATCCCTTTGGCAATCTCCCCCTTATCCCATTCCATCCTTTCTCCTCCACCCATGTTTCTATTAGTACCATTATATCCCATTTTTCCAAACTTTTCCAGAATTCTTTGTCCTTGTTTCTTAGCCCTGCTACATTCCAGAATACTATCTTATATCCCGTGCTCCCCTTCTTTGTCCCTCCCCACTTTTCCTCCACCCCTCCCTCCTCTCTTACTCGTTTCCCTGCTCCTCTATCCAGTTCTCCTCTACCTCATCCCACCTCTTTAACTTTCCATTTACCCACATTTTCATATATCCCACTTGCACCTTTTTTCCTTTCATCCTTTCCTGTTCTGCTTCCCTTTCTATTTTCCACCTTGTCCTCCTTTCCTCCTCCGTTAGGTCATCCTCTATTCTTTCTTTCTGTCCTTTTAATTTTCTTCTCCCTTCCATTATTTTCTTTTTCTGCTCTAGATCCACCATTTTCACCAACGCCATCCCACTTCCATCCTTTCCTGTCTTCCCTATCCTTATTATCTCCTTTATTCCCTCATCCTTCATTCCCATCTTTTCCCACACCCTTCTCACCTCTTCTTTCATGTCCTTTCCCTCGACCTGTAACCTTCTTATTATGATATTATTCCTCTTACCCTCTCTATCTTTCCTATCTTGTTTAATTTCCATCCTTCTTATTCTAATTCTATTTTCTTCTATTATTTCTTTTCCTCTATTCTCCTCCCCACTTCCCTCTTCCCTCTCCCTCCTTATTACTTCATCTATTTTACCCTCCATCATTTCCATCCTTCCTTCTAAACTTTCCATCCATTTCTGCATTTTCTCCCTTCTTAACTCTTCCTCTCTTCTTTCCTTTTTCCATATTTCCCTTTCCTTCCTCCATTCCTCTATCAACTTTTTTCCCTCCTTCCTTTCTTCCTTCATCTCCTCCCTCACCTTCCAAATCTCTCCCATCACTTCCTTTAACATCTCCTCCAATCTTTTGACTTCTTCTCCCTCTTCCTCCTTTTTCTTTTCTGGTGACCTTAACGTCAGCGCACTCTTTTTAAATACCGACTGAACATCTTCTCCTTCATTATCATTTTCCCTTCCCCTTTTCCCCCATATACTGTCTAGACTTCCCGTTCGCATACCCAGATTACCCCACTTTTTTATCCTACCTACACCTCCTTTCCCTGTCTTCCCTTCCTCCCTTCTCCCTCCTTTGCCATCTTCTCCGCTTAAATTCATACTCTAATGAACTTTTTCTTGTTTCTATTTCTATCTTTCTTTTCCTCCTTCTCGAAAATTCCCGCTTCTTCAGTCTTTCTGAACTCCCGCTAGAGAGCGCCCTCCTTCTCTCTTTATCCACTTATTCCTCTCTACTTCCACTCTATGCTCCCAACCTAACCTCCTAACTGTCACTCACTTTTCTCTGCCCTTACACCTTACCCTCCCTTCTTCCCTATACCCTTCTTCTCCTACCGGTCCCTGCCTCTAACTCTCCCTTCGCTACCACTTTCATTTCTCTCACACCTTGCCAAATTCACTCTTTCTCACACTTTCTTTCACTGCTCCAAATTATTCTCCAAACTCTCACACAACCGGAAAAGGAAGTCCTATTTTGTGAAATAATTATAATTTCTATAATTGGAGATTTCGTACGAGTGATGTGTGTATTGCCACGATGGCAGGATATTTGCGTAACGACTAAGAGTCGAGAGTAAAATTATACGATTGTTATTCAAATAATTGAGATTGTTTAGTGAGATAATTATAAATTGAAATGATTGGAGATTTTGTGCGAGTAATGTTATTCAAATAATTGAGAATTTCGTATTTGAAAGAGCATGGTGCCACGTAGGCATGCAATATATTCTTGCGATTCATGGTCTTAATAAAATTCAGTTTATTGTGCAATTAATGGCATGTGATTAAAATATTCTAATCCCAATTGCGGGGCATTATAAATTCTATTTTGCAGAAAGGTTTACACTCAGTTCTCGTGATATCGGAATGTTTGAATATGCGTGTCGTCAGAACGACATTGTTTTCCGTTGGGGATTATTGTTACGTGAAATGTGACGAATGCTAAAGGACGGTTCATTGATTCGCGAACAATTGAACGTTGTTAGTACGTGAATCTATATATAGAGCATCGCGGTCTCTTGCAAGTTATAGATAATATTCGATTTAATAGAGTGTATACGGCAAGCATTTTATGTTTAAATTGATACAAGACGGTCACGTGTTCGTACGCTATCAATACGATCACCATCTTTCTGCCACGTTGTGGGTTTGCCTACCGAGCAGGGGCCGATTGACCTTCCCGGAACTATCCGGCAAGACCGATCGTCGTCCTGTTTCGCTGGTTTGATCTACAATAAGAGCATTCATAATTTCCATTACAATCACGCATGTAGTTGGACGGTAAGAGAGTCGCCACGGCCACGTATCGTGCCCTGCCTAGACTCCTCAACCAATCCCACGTGATACAGTCAACTTCTGCACAGATTCACAGTGATTTATTTCATTCAAAAACGTGTGATGCAGCTTTGAAAGGATCAAGCGCGGAATGTTGATGACACGCGGTGCTCGCGCATAAGTAAACGTATGTCCGCGTAAATTGGAAGAGTGTATGACGTACACGGGTCGTCGCGTATTGCCGTACTTTATTGTTTCGCTCTGGTATTGCTAGGGATTGTATCCCCGCGTCAACAGATCAAATTACAGAATATACCTCTCTTTTACTAGATCTCTGTCTCAAATATTTATTGACATTCGCCTCAACCATTCCGCCATCCAGTGCCTGGAGGCACGAACCTGATGTAGTAAAGGATATCGGGTCTCGTAACCAACCCGGTGTCGTAATTGAATCTCATCTATATTCTGAGTTTTTAGAATCCAGCTCATAGTTGTGTTCATCCGTGCCCTGCCGATTCTGCATCAGTGTCTGTGCACAGCTGAAAATATTTCATTTATCCGCGGGATCGATCGCCACTCCTGTGATCATCTAGCAGTGCTGATCGAATCTTCGTGATATTCAGATTCAAGGCATATATTGGTTAAAACAAAAGTAGTCAGGATTAACTTGTTGGAACGCTCATACTACGGATGCCTCGCCATGGCCACGCTTACGTGCCCTGCTGAGAGCCTCTCGTTGTTGTGAGCAACGACGGCAAGTTTCTTGACTGCCTCGCATAGATCTTTCCACTTATTTTACAATAGATTCAATTTAAAAAAAGGAGATATACGAAGGATAGCAAATAGTTCGGTTACACACTAATAACACCTTAACAAAACATTTTCGCGATTTCTTCTACTTACAATTTCGATATACAGTTTTTGTGCGTTTCGAGTGACGATCACTGATGATATGCGCTTGACGTGGCTCGGACGATTTCTGCAACCCCTCTCCACGTTGTGCGTCTGCGCGATCATTCTACGGTCCCAGACGGGGTAGGCAACCCTTGCGAATTTCAAACTTTAGGATATTCATCAATGTTACCAACCACTGTGCAGAAAAAAGATTATGCTATCACGCAGGAATTTTATTTTGTCCTTGTACGAGCATATTTTGAGCTGCACAAAGGTTCATTTGATAGAGGAGGGTTCATGGTAGCCCTCTCGCTCCAATATATTAGTAACAAAAGTCTTTTTGTTAAAGAAAAATACATTAGAATCTGCGGAATTTTTCTCGATTTTTCCATACTTTGGACACTCCTATTATTATATATAAACATAATTATTCTGCACTAATTATTAAAATTAGAATGCAACGAGTTACACAGTATGCTGTGTAGTGTATTCGAAAAGTTCATTTACGATGACAGAGCCGGCGTCACCTTTTGCGGGGCTCCGCTCAAAAATTTTGCGGGGCCAAAATACACATTCAAATCCTACACTTCACAATAAAGAATTACTATTATTATGCGGTTTATGGATTATGCGATTACATTTTTCCACACACATCCGAATATTTAATCTACTATACAGAGGGTTCTGCAAAATGTCTGATGAGTTTCCGTAGATCGCGCGCGGCCTTTCAAAACGCGAGACCGGGTTCCAGCGAACGCGCTGAGGCCGCCTCGCGCCGCACAGTGCGACAAACCGATGAATTCTGTGGTAAAACCGAAGAACTTTCCATAGAAATGAGTTATAGCGATGAAATTTTTTTAAATTACAGCTGAAACTTTCCTGAATATGAAATAATTATGGAGATTGTGGTATGAACATTTTTTAACGGTGGAAAAATAAAAATGTAAATTTTTAACAATAACTCGACTTTTTGCAAAATCCTAAAGTCGTAGACAAATTTTGAAGCCAGATTTGAAATCAGCGTGAAAAAATCTACGGGAAATGATGTAGAGCATGTTCCAAAAAAAGTTTTTCCGCGCGTGGTATTGGAAAAACCATAATTTTCTGGAGATTGTGCAAGTTTAACGAATTTTGTCAAGGTTAAAAAGTGTTCGTACCACAATCTCCATAATTATTTCATATTCTGCAAAGTTTCAGCTTTCATTAAAAAAAATTCATCGCTCTATCACATTTCTATCGAAAGTTATTCCTTTTTTGAATCGAGTTAGGTCAACTTTCCCCACTGTGCGCCAGCCCTGTGCAATGGCAATGGTACAGAAATAATGTGTCCTATAGCGTAGTCTCCGGACAGTTCGCTCGGCCTGGACGAGGGAAGGACTAATTTATGGCACCCTCAATTGCTTTCTCAGCTTGGGTGTTCCGACGGAAAAATCAAGTTGAGGCAAAAGTGGCTAACAGATGGGACGAGCTGACACATACATACAATCACATGTACGTGAGCAGGACATAGTTACTGACAGATCGCTAACAAATGGATATGTAGTACACTATATGCTTGCTCGTTGCCTCTGATTGTATAGGGGGACGTGTACAAAAATTGCCCATCACCTTTTAAAAAGAAAAAAGAAATTAGATTTTAAAAATTGGGAAAAATGTCGAAACTACATTTTGAACAAATTTTGTGACGAATATTGAAAAAATTTTCTTATATCGTTCAATTAATTGTAAGTTTTACAAAATTTATAAGTAATTGTGCGTAAAGTATTATTTTATGCAAGCGTTACCTAAAACATAAAAAAGGTCTACAATTTTTAATAAAGTAACATTCAGCCCAGAACGTATTATATTTCAGAAATCATGGGACGTTTGACTTCCTACATTTTTTACGGAAAGGTACAACTGGTTTCCAGATGTTCTTTATGTTTCCAGATGTTTTTTATTACTAAGAAAGCACACCAGCAAGCTGATTAGAATAATACTAATAATAATAGTAATACTAGCTGAACTTATTTTTGCCTTTACCGATGAAATGTTCAGCATTCAATAATTATGTATTGTATACGTATACGAGCATGTACTGTCACGTCGTCTAACAACAGCCACCGCCAGAAGGGCGGAAACTACGACGACACCGGGTATTTATAAGCTAGAAAGCCGGGCCGCGTTCGGCCGCGCGAAACGCGGTCCACCCGGGACAAAAGTTGTTCGCATGCTCGTCAATTTACCGTGAATCTCGCGAATATTCGTGCGCCAGGCACGGACAGTGCCATTAGAAATACTCGAGCTCGTTGCTACTCGAACGACGTGTCTACGAGCCTGCGACAACCGACAAAATACGCGGATTTTACGCGAACGGGCCCAGGATACTACGCAGAACGACCACGAGGCATTCCCCGCGGCGGGAAGGTTTCTCACGAAATGAATAGTCGGTGAACTCTGGTTAACCACAATTTATTAGCGATCGATGTTATAATCGCGCTGCCGGTCGACACCGGCAGCGTTGAGGAGGTTAACTGGCGCGTAACAAATTCTCGGCAACGGATGGTATTCGCCCGCGCGCCCTGTCCTTCTGGACTCCTTCAAAATCGCGTCGAACCCGGCAACACGCGATGGAAGCGTTAGCGTACGTGATTCACGCGTTTCACGCCCGGATTCCGATGGACAACGCGTTTCAATTGACTTCTCTCGACCGGCACTGGTAACGCGAATGCGACGCGAGCACGTGGCGGCGTCCCACCGTAGGACGACACGAGGTTGGTGTGAACATTACGGAGACGCACGGATCGTCACTAATTCGATAAATAGTGCCCGGCACTTCGCTAAATAATCTTCCCCGCGCGCCTACCGCTCGACCGATGGTTTTGCCCGCGGACTGGCTGCAGCCGGCAGCCGCAAAGCAACGTCGAAGTTCCGCGACGCGATCGTGAACCCGTCACGCACACCGAGCCAACGCGAAACAAGAATCACTCTGATTATCGATAGGAAATCCGACTGGAACTTACCACCGGCACTGTGTTTGCCCGAACAGGGTGTTCGGTTCGCACCTTTCGCCGGCAGCGAGCGTCGCAAAATACTGCAGGTGAATGCGCGATTATAAAAATGCGGGCGGTCGCACTAATGGCCTACGAGAGAGTGATCCCTTGCGCGTGGACTCGGGAACGCGGAAATTAGGCGTCCCCCCCTTTCCGCTCGATTCTCCCCGCGGAACGCTTAGTCCTATCGCGGCCCGAATTTCGGCAAGGGCCTCGCTTTGCGCGACGATCCCTGGCGTCCGGCGATTAGCGGCTTCTCCGGCAGTGCTGACGCTGATTCGCCGCGTCTCGCTCAGCCGATCGACTTTGGCCAATCCGGCGGCGGAACTCGTTGCTTCCCAGTTGAGGCGACGCCAAAGTAGCTGAGATATCTTCTTGGCCGGTCCTGCTCTTTGGTGGCGTCTCCAGGTTGTTGGTCCTGGGCCGTGTCGATTCTCCGGCAGCTCGTTCCTTCGCCGGCGCCTTTCGCGTTCGATTTCCTCCGCGGGGAAAAGTGTTCCGGGTCTCCTCGGGACCCGGTGACGGTCCTCCAAATGTGCGTCGCGCAAATTGGCGCGACGCTCAAAAATATGAAAAATTCGCCCATGGGTCTCGTTCGTGCCCAGGGAGAGCGCTCGCCATAATTCGCCCCGCTTTTCCGGCAGCGGAAAGTGACCCGGTCTTCCGTTACTCGGTATTGGAGGACGTTGGCTAAAACGCCATGTCGCAGTACATAATTAACATACACCTTCGAAACGCATATTTTAAATTTTCATCACGGGGGCTCTAATCTGATAATTTTAAAACTGCCTGTTTTAGTTTCTCTTGCAGTTCTTAGCAATTGCAATTTTTTTGGCTCAGTAATGTACAAATTTTAGAAGCCAAATAAGTTTAAAAGCTCATTTGCACTGTTACAACATATTTTGTCTATATTACCAGGGTTTTTTTATTTAGTTTTGTGAATAATTTCGTTCTTATCTCAGATACGTATGTACCATCGTATAAACATATAAAGCACCTGTAATGTAAACAAATTCAATTTATTATCAGTTTTGCAATACATTTGGATTTGTTCGGGATACCACGCACATTGCTTTCCAACGTTCTCGACGACCCTTGTGAAGCGTTCGACGCGTTCTTGACGTCCTGCCGCGGCGCGCCGAATTCGTTGACATCTTCAAGAGTCTCAAGAATCTTGGTGGCCATGTGCATGGTTCCACATTCTTCGTGGTATTGTCAGTACGAAAAACACACACCACTTCCCAAAGTCTTGAAACTCTAGTGGCATCATCGTTTGTCTACTACGGGATGAAGTCTTCAGTTTCAGTATAACTGGCGAACAGTAACGCGTTTAGACGTGAATGGTTCCTTGAGCCATTCCTAGTATATGTAATCTTTGCGCGGTATTGTGCGGTAGTTAGTTAGCGATTAGTTGGTGATTAGTGATTAGTGGTGACTAATTATAGAGAGCACAAATGGGATTAGGCGAACATCCAAAGGGATAGGATGCATAAAAAAATTTCGACTGGGTGCGAAAACATACAGCAGAAGCAAAGCACAACGAAATAGGTAAGTGTACATATACTGCATGATTTTCAACAAAATTTTTCATACTTCTCAAGATTCTCTCAAGCCGAGTGAAACTTTGTATTTCAATTGAACGGTGTACCACGGAAAGTAAGGGTGGGTGGCCTAGTCCTCGAAAATCGGCCGTCGCGCACAGTGGGACAGACCGATGAAATCTGTGTCAAAATCAAACAACTTTCGATGGACAGAATGGTGAATGAGATAGAGTGGTGAATTTTTTTAAAATTACAGCTGTACCTTTGCAGAATATGCGATAATTATGGAAATGTGGTACGCACGTTTTTCAATTTTGAAAAAATTCTTTAAACTTGTACAATTTCAAGAAAATCGTGGTTTTTACAATACGACGCGCGTACAAAATTTTCTTTTCACATGCTATACACAATTTCTCGTAAATTTTTTCACTGCTGATTTCAAATCTGGTCTCAAAATTTGTCTACGACCTCGGGATTTTGTAAGAAATCGAATTTTTTTGTGAACGAAACTAATAAAATGACTTTTTTATTGAAATGAATTGGTAACCCGCTAGTTTGAAGTATTTGAACGTTTACTGAACGAACGATCACTTGAAGTATCTTTGCGATTGTCGCTAGCACTCCTCGTAGGCTATGTGTGATTGTAATGTAATTTAAATTAGGTATATCTATTTCCCATATTTATAATCTCATTTACACAGGAAGTAAGGTAAGTATTTTATCATTGTAACTTGCTTCTCATCAACGATTCTTCTAACTTCTAGTGATGCCTTGTATTTTTATTTTTATCACTATAAGTTAGATGATTCGTTGATGAGAAGCAAGTTACAATGATGAAATACTTACCTTACTTCCTGTGTAAATGATCCCGCATTCAGAAAAGTTTCAGTTTTAATTTTTTAAAAATTCATCACTCTATCTCATGTTTTTCGAAAGTTCTTTGATTGTGACACAGATTTCATAGGTTTGTCCCCCTGTGCGTCGCGACTGCTCATCAGCTGTTTCAGTTCACAACTATTGGGTTTGGTGGTGAAATCTTTTGCTGTAAAAAACAATACAATATCTTTTATAACAACATCATAATATTTGTTCAAAGTCGAATACTATTTCTTTTTTGAAACTCGAATTTCTCAAAAACTGTGGGTCTGTGAGAAAAATCAAGGACAGATTTGGAATCAGTACGAAAAACTCTATAAGAATAACATAGTGAGAATCAAAACGTTAAAAAAACAGTATCTACTTATTGGACCGTGTTACGTAATGTGAAAGAAAAGAAATTGAAAGAGGGAGAGCGAGAGAGAGGAGTGTGTGGTGGTTTGACGAAACGATTGTGTAAGCGATTCGGAACAGCTGATCGATACATGAGCGAATGTCGTTTTAGATGTCAATAGACAAACTGAACGATCAAGTGGGCGCGTTGATCCACCGCGTCCGCTCCCCCTGCCGCGCCCGCGAGGCCTGAGCTGATCGATCTATCCTTGGCCCTCGCGGGGGATCGGACCCGAACGGTGTGGGGACAACCAACCGCGCGCACAGCTGATCAATAGATCGATGTCAGTATTCATTCCATGTATTGCGATGTGGCAGGTTTTGCCGACGTCCCTCCGGCCCAATCCCGAAAGACCGAGCTCACCTCCGGCAAGATCTACTGTTTTGGTTCCGGAGACGGTGCCTTAGCCTGTTGGCCAACCCGACCCTCCCCTATTCCTAAAGACGTTCGGAAATCGGGGATTGGGATCGTTGTGATGCACGATCAACGCACCTCGAGACGAAGTCTCGAGTACCAGTTTGGCGCGAGATTTGCAGTTTCGCGCCGCTACTGGTTGAGCACGGTCTTCTAGCTGACCGATTTTGAGCTGACATTTCATCCCACCGCGCGCGAGGCGCGCGCTGAGCGACGGATACGCCAATTCGTACCCTTGACAGTCCGGGCCAGACACCACTGCCACCTCGAAGCCAACGCCTATTGTTGGGGGGCGATCGACGGAAGCCTATTAGCCATTCGTCGATCGCTGGGCTCCCCAACCCCGAGGTACCGATTTATGGACTCGGGTGGACCATGTCGGAGGGGGGGCCGCGCACCGCGCCTCCACCTTCGACCCGGGGACCGAGCGGCGAAGGCGCGGAACGCGCAAAGACACCCCCTCCTGTTTGGCTCTGCAAAAGCCGCTAAAGGCAATAGAGAGCATGCAAAATGCTGAAAGGGCATGCAATAATGTAATTATTCGGGCCGGCGTTTAGGGGGGAGCGCGTCGCGGAGGAGGGAGGATGGGGGGGAACTAGCGCAGGTCATGCGGCGCGGTCAACGGTGGCCGACCGCATCTCCTTCTTTTGCAGCACTTTGCGTGCGAAGGAGCTGAACGCTTCGGCGACGTCGTCGCTTACGAAAATACTAAAAGGTGGTGGCCATGTATGCCCAAGTGAATTTATTAGAGATGATAGTGGTTCTCGCTCCGTCGCATGCAGTTTGCAATGAAGGAGTACATGGGTAGATGACTCAGTTCCCTCGCCACAGGCACAGTCAGGAGAGTCTGTCAATCCGAAATGACAGAGTTTCTCCCGAAAATCGCCGTGCCCGGTGAGGAACTGCGTTGTGTAGAAGGTGATGGGGACGCGACAGCGGGCCCTCTCCGTCAATGTTGGAAAGAAACCGAAAGTGGTTCTTCCCTTGACCGAGCTGGCCCATCTGTTTTGCCACAATTCGAGGGTATTGTCGCGAAGGGCGTTACGAGTGGCCGTAATATGGTCGCGGGGGTCGTCGAAGAGGCCAGGGGCGAAGATAATCCCGCGATGTTCGAATGGGATATTTTTTCTGACGAGGAAGCGGAGTCGCTTTCTCCGTCAGATATAAATCTATAGGGGGTTGGAGTCCCAGCACGCAGAGCGCATCGTTAGACGTGGTGCGATACGCAGCGCATACTCTGAGAAGGGCAGTGCGCTGCGCACTTTGGAGAGTGGAAACGTGTTTTTGGGTGAGCTTGTGGGCCCAACCAATCGCACCGTAGGAGATTATGGAAAGGAAGATGCTTTGGAATAGCAGAGATCGGGCACGGAAATCATATCCCCATTTGGATCCCATTAGGGCCGAGATGCCACTGAACCTTGTCTTCGCGTGGTCAGATATCCGGATCACGTGCTCGGACACACTTAACGAGTGACCGTACACGATCCCCAGGTACCTAAGGCTCTTAGCGAAAACGAGGCTGGCGGTATCCATTTTGATAACGGGCGGACGAGAAATGCTAAGGCTGCCCCTCACTCGAAGCATAACTGTTTTGTGAGGGGAAATGGCCATTTTATTTTTACTGCACCATGCCTGTAGCGCGCCGGTGACCAGGGCTGACGTCATTTCTAAGGAAACACGAGAGTTCCCTTCCACGACGACCAGCAGGTCATCGGCGTATGTCACAGTGTGCGTATTTTGAATTAACGCGATTTCGCGGAGTAAAGAGTCGAAAAGGAGGGGCCGAGGACCGAGCCCTGCGGGCATCCCTTGGTAACGGGTTTGTAATAGGAAGAGTATTCCGCGGAAAGAACTATCTTGCGATCCCGGAAATAATCGATGAGGACATTGTACAAATTGCGCGGACAATCGCGATTGCGCAACTCGGCCGTAACAGCAGGCCACCAGACGTTGTCGAACGCTCCCTTGATATCAAAGGAGAGTGCGACCGCGTGCTTGGCGTTGGACGAATGAACGACTCCCTGCAGTCTGTGCAGGGCATCGTCCGTCCCCAAGCCTCTCTTAAAGCCGAACTGCGAATTCGAGGCTAGCGGATGTTTGTTAATTAGGTCACCTAATCCGGTGATTATTAACTTCTCCATCACCTTTCCAATAACGGGAAGCAGGCATATGGGGCGGTAAGAGGTGGGCGCGGTTTCGGGTTTATCAGGGGATTTGAGGATCGCCCTGATTTTTCCCGTTTTCCACGATTTTGAAAATAGGCCGAATTTTAAGCACCCGTTAAAAATTTTGAGAAATAGGGCGGGGGAGCGGCTGAAGGCCTGCTTGAGAACGGGTACTTCGATACCGTTGGGGCCGGGCGTGCGGTTGTCGCCGAGGTTACCAATTATTACGTCCAAATCCGCGAGGGAGAAGTCGGGGGCATTGGGGGTGTTCATTTCACGAGTGAAATCGCGTCGCGTAATGGCGTGCAACTCGCTGTCCGGAGCAGAGTCGTCCGGGGAGAGCGCGGCGAGCAGGGCACTGGCACTTTCGTGACAGTTCTGAGTCGTTAAGCCGGTGGTCGAAATCGACGTAAGAAGTTGCGGAGCAATCTTCTTGCCGAACGTCGTCCGGTATGGGGCGGACCAGGGATTTTCTAGACCCATTCGGGTAACAAGCTCCCTCCATCCTCTCCTTGCGGAGGTGCGGAAAAGTGCCCGATACTCCTTGTGGGCCCGAGAGTACGCGCGTCGTTTCTCTTCTCGGAGAGCGGGATCCCTCTCGCGTTGGAATTGCCTACGGAGGCGATTAGACGAGCGCTTAAGGCGCGTAAGCTTTTCCGTCCATCCGGGAACGGCACGGGGGTGCCACCTTTTCCTCGGGATGGCCAGGGAGGCAGCGCCCAGTATGGCCCTCTCCAGATGGGAGACAGCTGTCTAGACGTCGTCGCGGGAGGAAAATTCGAGAGGGGGAGCGCCCTCGGAGAGAAGTCGCGCGAACTCGATTCCGAATTCGTCCCAGTTCGCTCTGTGGCACGCAAATCTGCCAAGGATGGGGGGAGGGTTTGGAATTGTATTATGATTGCTTAGTTTAAGCAGGATGACATTGTGGTCACTGGAGGTCCTGCCATCAAGAACACTCCAGGAGAAGGACAGAGAATCGGCTGCAGCAGTCCGCAGCGTTACGTCTATACAAGACGCGCCGGAGGGACCACTGTATGTGGGGGGATTTCCAGGCTGGTTAAGGATTTGGAGGGGGTTTTGCGCGAGGAAACGCTCAAGCTCCCTCCCACGGATCCAGGCACGCTTGTTGTACGTGTTTGAGCTGGGGGGGAGCGGGTCGTGCCACAGAGCGGACCTGGCGTTAGCGTCGATTCCGAAGAAGATCGGCTTTCCGCGGAGGGAATCGATAATATTTTGGAGGGACGCGATTCCGGCCTCTATACGGTCTTTGTACTGAAAGTAGCAGCTGACCAAGTACAGAGGGCCGAGGGGACCGGTTAATTCTATGACGGCGGTGTGCGTATTGGAGAGGTGCGAGAGCTTAAGAATTGTGAAGGTCGAGCCCTTCACAATGATCGCGGCCTGACAATTTTCGCCACGCGGGGCGCCGTGAATTACTACGTTCCGGGAGTCGAGTCCGACGACTCTTCCCGCGGTATTGTAAGGTTCTTGCGCAAGAACAACATCGACGCAACCGGACTCTATCATACGAGCAATTTCGTACGATACGAGCCGGGATCGCCGCATGTTGATTTGCGCAATTTTTAAAGTACGGATGCGCTCTGCAGTGCGTGAGTCTGGGGGGGATGATGTTGGTGGGGGTGTCCGTGGGGGAGGGTTTCGCGGGGCCGGTCGCGGGGGATAATTATTCATATTGAATAGTTAATCCGGGAGGCCTTGAGAATCAAGGCAGACGAGCGCGAGGGGCAGTTACGGTTGCCCGCGGCATGCGCGTGTGGGAGTTTGCGCGCGCGACAGTTCGCGCACGACGGGGACGCTTCGCGATTCGGGCATTCCTTGTTGGTATGCCCGGTTTGTGCGCAGAAGGAGCACGTGGCATCACTGCTTTTGCAGTGTTTGTCCACGTGCCCATACTTCTGGCACTTGAAGCATCGGGTCGCGACGAGGTAGTCGTCTACTCGGCAGTAGGCATAGGAAACGAAGATTTTCCCTTTCGGCAGAAGGGATTCGCGGATAACGGATGAAGCCTCGACAACCCAGTCGTTGCCCTCCTTGTCTTTGCGGCCCACTTTAAAGAGTGGGCGGAGGGTGGCTTTATCGGTGGCCGGGGAGGACGTGAGATTCTGAGCACGGATGTGCTCAGCGATATCTTGAGCT
The DNA here is from genome assembly GCA_963971365.1 of Lasioglossum villosulum. NCBI lineage: Eukaryota > Metazoa > Arthropoda > Insecta > Hymenoptera > Halictidae > Lasioglossum > Lasioglossum villosulum. Next base: position 34,079,549 of record OZ020495.1, read on the forward strand.
TCCAGCTCCTTCGGAATATCGTAGATGATAATCCGGGGGAGCTGGGGGGAGGGCGCAGAGGCCGTGAAACCGGCCTTGCGGAGGGCCTGGTTCTCGGTAAAGACCCTCAGGTCTTTGGCGTTGGCCGCCTCGACCAAGAGGGCACCGTCGCGGGTAGCGCGAATAGATTTGAATCCCACGTTGGCCTTACGGAGGTCCACGTGGGAGAACACGGCGCGTTTGAGGGCGGCGCCGTCGCCGGTGACGGGTTCCGCGGGGGTGACGCGGAGGAGGCGGCGGGCGGGGGTTGATTTCGCGACCGAAATCACTTGGGTTGCCAATCGGGGTCGGGGAAGAGCGCCGTTCGGCGCGAGAAGCGGTTGCGCGGTGGGGAGGGCGGTCGCGAGGGGGTTTAGGCGAGTGCTGGGGGGGGGGAATTGTGCTGGCGCGGCGGGGCGGCGGGTGACGGTCGGCGGCGCTGGCGTACGAGCCAGCGGCGGGGAGGTGGGGAGCCGGGGAAGCGGCGGGGGTCGAAGACCGGGTGGGCGCGGAGGCGCGGGGGGCAGCAGACATCGCGGACAATCTGCCCGCGATGTAACTGTTATTTTGGGCCAATTCCCCAACGATACGGCGGAATTGGCCAGCGAGTTGCAGAATTTGTTCTGCACTTGCTTTCGAGATTTTGTTTGCCTCGTCGAGGCAAACGGAAGTGAGGCGGTCCATCGTGACCTCGGACAGCGAAACGAGCTCAGCAGTGGACCGCAGCGGGGGGGAGCGATAGACTCGCGGGACGCGGAGGAATTCGCGGGGGCCGGTTTTGTATTGGGGGCAACGGGAGCGGGGACAGTAATGGGGGCAACGGGAGCGGGGACAGTGAAGTTAAATACTGAATTTTCAGTACTTTCCTTCTCCTTCTCCTGGGGCTCCAGCTTGACGAGGTGGACTTTCGGTTGGAGATCTTCCTCGTCCGAGTCTTCGGTCGCCGTGGTGGGGGCATGGGAGCGGGAACGCTTCCTGGTGACGTAGGGATCGATCTCCATGACGCTGCACGAGGACTCGTCAGCGTCGGATGGTGGTGTGCCTGTGCCTGTGCCTGTTGGAGGTTCCAGCTTCTTTTTTTCTTTCCCTTCTTTTTCTTGGTACGTTCTACCTGGGGTTTAGGGCTGGGGTTAACGACACTGTCCATTGTACTCAGTGTAGGGGCTAGGGTTCTTTGTTCGCGGCGGCCACGTCACTCGGTAATACCCACGCGCGGAGCAGGTTAACGGTAAAGCGGTAAGCGGTAAACTTGGACGAAAATTGTTTGTTAAAAATGCAGGCACGCACGAAATTGTTTATGCACTTGTTAGCGAATAATACTAAGATCCTGTTGCTACGAGGAAACAGCAGTTTTCGACGGGCAGGGAAGAGATCGGCGCGATTCACGGAGACATCGCGACAGATAGGCACAAAAGTTGAGTCAGTTTGTAGTTTAATTGAACACTGCACTGATTCTCGCTATTTTTAGTCCCAATCAGCACTAGTAGTACAATGACACCACGCGAATTCCGGAGAGTCGTAGTTAAACGCGAGAAACACGTAAAGGCCACGCCAGCGAAAAGGCCACGTAGACTATAACGGCGTCGTCCAAGATGGCGGCGGCAGGTAGTCGTATACCTGAGCACGGAGCAGGGGCGAAGCACGTCCGTTCGCTTCGAGCGTTCAGGCGAGACTGGCTCACCTCCGGCAGTGTAGAAACGGGAAACACGCTGGGCGCGACGCGAAGTTACAGGACCGTAGCCGGATTCCAGAGAGGAGCCTGGTACCTAATTCCGCCGCCAATTAGCGTGAAAACCTTCAGTAAAGACGCTCAAAGGACCTATCGCGGACCATCGTTCGTGCCGAATCATCGGGGATTGGACGGGGCCCGGGTTAACGAACTGGAGGCGCCGACGAGGGAAATGTATCCTGAGAGTCGACCACCCGCTCGACCTCATCGCCGCCTCATCCGGGATAGGATACGCAAAATAACGTCCGGAGGGGCCCAGGACAATTCCCATGCGAACCGCGGAAAAACTGTGCGAACATCTTGGAATTCGAACAAGCTGTCACAGTCATGGGGCACGGGATACCAGATCCGACTCTGCCGCGAAACTACACGCGATAGGCCCGAGTGTCGCATTGGCCGAATTAGTTGAGGGAGTAGGGCGACGCCTCGCTTCCTCGTTACCGAGCCGGCTCGAAGTGGATCACTGTGCCAAGAGACGCGAAAAGCGAAAGTCGCGCGATAGTAGCTTAACGATCGCTTCTCTTCAATCACTTTTTGCGACTGCCGGAATCGAGGATGCTCAGACTTCATTTTGGTAAGTGCCGGTCAGGCGTCACCCTTAATTAAAGTGCAGTGATTCACTCGTGTTGGCTCGCGAACGTTATTTATTTATTTATTTTTGGCAGAGAGTATTTAACAATATTTCCCGGTATTTTTCGAATAATCGGCAATCTCGCAAAATAATCGACAACGTGATCCCGTTTCCGAGAATTCGTTTTCCTCGCAAGCGGAATACGTACCGACAACTTACTTTAATTCTTTTTTTTTGATACTTTTGTTTGAGTACGCTTTGTCCACATTGGTGGAACCACTGGAAAAGTCACACAGATAGTGCGACTTGCCGGTTACGGTGCACCAGTTGTCGGAACTTAGTACTATATTTCTGAAGCATTTACGGCTATAATTTTATTTATAGGTATTATTGAATTTATATGATACTGTGTAATATTGATGGATTTCTATTTTATATTTGTTGATTTTCGGAATGGCACACGCGCGAAAATTCCTCATGGAAAATAGATATAGTAAATGTGTCTAAAATTGTGTTAATCACTTGAGATACTGTCTTGCGTTGATATCGTAATAATTGGAATACTGACTGTGTAAACACCCCCATGTTGAACCCATCCTCAAAAATTTTTTTTTATGTTTTTTTTATGTGGTAATGGGAAGTATGGTTTCCGTCCGGGGTGTGCCGTAAACTAGGACGAGTATTGTTTACTTTGCAAGGAAGCAAATTCAGTGTTTGCTTCACACGCATTTCGCGGAATCATAGAAACAATTTTGGCGAGAAATATTGAATTAGCGAACGCGCAATAATACGTGCCGACGGGCAAGTCGCGTGACAATTTGGCGAACAGATCCCCTTCGTTTCTGGTTATTCGCGTACGAAGTTAAAGAGAAACTAAAAGGAGAGAGTCGCAAAGAGTTAAAGAAACGATAAGTCGCGTTGCTATTTGATTCCGAATAAGATTTTTTTTCTTCTCGATAAAATAGTAGCGTTCCCTCTAGTCGGTTCGCGTTATTTTCAAAGATTTCAAATACTTTCGCGTACACCGCGGGTAGGAGTTACGTTTTACGTCCACACCGACTAAATTTCGAGCCGGATATCGGGACCTCCGAGGAAATGAGGAGCTGGTTAAATTTACCGAAACAGGACCGCGGGGACGGGGAGGACCGATCGGTCTACGACGATGCGGCCGGGGGGGGATTGCACCCGGGGGAATACTCCCCTGTCGACGGGGGCAGGTCTCCCCCGGAGGAATTTCCATTCCCAATACCGCATGCGTCGAGGTGGAGACCGTGGTCCCCTGACCGTCACCGAGGCCCGGAAGAAGGGCCATCGCGCACCGGGTCCTCCGGCGGACCTACCGACGAGATACCAGGCGAAGCGAAACCCCGCGAGCTATATTTTCACGGGACGCCCATTGTCGAAATAATGCGGCGTTGGCGCCATAGGTTTTCCGGGGAAGAGGGGGAGGACCCAGAAGATTTTCTGGAAGACCTCCAACAACAAATTAAATGCCACAATATCGCGGAGAAAGATCTAATCCGCTGTTTACCGGTATGTCTCGGGGGGGGGCGCCAAACACTGGTATAACGCGCACGCGTCACGGTGGAGGACCTGGGAGGATTTCGTGAACGCTTTTCGTAGATTCTTCGGGGATCCCGAATACCAGTATACGTTACAGCGAAACATAAAGGATCGGTTCCAGGACGATAACGAGCCTATCCGCGAATACGTGATGATTATGACAGCAATGTTTCGTAAATTGCAGCCACCGTGGACGGAGGAAAAGATGGTTGACCGACTATATTGGGGCGCGAAACCATCGTTACGGCAATCTATCGCGTTAGAGTCTAACTCAACTGTAGACAGCGTGACAGAAAAATTGTTAAGGGCCGACCGCGAAGCGCAGCAGAGGAGGCGGGGGAATCCGAAACCATCCGAAATGGCCCATCCCAGTTTCGCGTTCGATCATAACCGACAATCGCGTTCGAAATCACAACCGAGGGTGAAGTCGGTGGGATTTGGGTACGCGAACGCGATAGCTGCCGTCGCAGGCGGAGATAGCGACGATTCGGACGATCATCTCCCCGGGTCCAGTAGAAGGAACCGAGGACCCGGGCAGGGAATTCGAGAACCTCGAGCGTCAAGCGCTAAAGGTAGTTTAGCGCCCACGCAGAGGGGAAACGAAAGGTACCGGCCCGGGGTAAAATCAAGGGAACCCTCTAACGACCCCCCGAAGCGTAAAGCGGAGGTAACCGCGACCGTGGCAACGCGTCAATGGCCGCCGCGCGACAGACAACGCGCGAGCGGGAGGAACCTGCCGCAATGTTGGAATTGCCGTAAGACAGGGCACCTATCACGAGATTGCCGAGACGAACCGAGGCTGCATTGCTACGGATGCGGGACGGAGGGGGTCACATTAGTAAGTTGCCGAAAATGTAACCGATCGGCGGGAAACGGGGAGAGAAGTCGATCGCAGGGGCCAGAAAGACTTCGCCCGAATTAATATCGGCCCGCGTTTTGATAACTGGGGATAACGAACGACCACCTCTGCTGACAGTGGACGCGTATATCGGCGATTTTGCGACACGCGCCCTAATAGATTCGGGGTCCTCACTGACGTTCATCAGTCGGGACGTGCTCAAAAAAATCGGAGATGATAATATCGTGTTAGGGAAATCGGATCGACCTTGTTACTTCCTCCTCGCCACGGGAGTGGTAGATCGTGCCGAAGAACAGGCACAGTTCGCGTTACGAATAGGCAGAGAGGAACGTGAAATTTTCGCGCAGGTCCTAGACAATCTCGTGACTCCCCTACTATTGGGTACGGATTCGATCGCGCAATTCGGAATCGTGGCTGAATATCACAATGCCGTGTGGTATTTCGCGAAACAGCCAAAGGAAAAATTTACTTTCGAGGACACGCCCCCAGATGCAGTTTGTTGTGGTCTACAAACCTTGGCGGATGCCGAAAAACGGCAATTAGAGAAATTCCTCGAGACCAGGTTACGAGAATTTAATGAAATGTCGGGCGTGACGAACTTGATCAGCCACAGAATAGATGTAGATGGCCACCCGCCTATAAAACAGCGATATTATGCCGTATCTCCTAAAGTTCAGGAGGCAATATACGCGGAAGTAGATAGACTACTAGCTGAAGGCATAATCGAACCATCGCAAAGCGGCTGGTCAAGTCCGGTCGTCATGGTTAAGAAATCCAACGGGAAATACCGTTTTTGTTTAGATTTTCGGAAAGTTAACGAAGTCTCGAGGAAAGACGCGTACCTGCTACCGCTCATGACGCAGATTCTCGATAAATTACGTGCGGCGAAATACATCTCGACCCTTGACCTCAGTCAGGCCTATTTTCAAATCCCGTTAGAAAAAAGGAGTCGCGAAATAACAGCGTTTACGGTACCGGGAAAAGGCCTGTTTCACTTCCGTCGCATGCCGTACGGACTGACGCGACGGGTGCGCCCGCAACTTATCAGAGACTATTAGACCGATTAATAGGTCCAGAAATGGAGCCACACGCGTTCGCCTATTTGGACGATATAATAATCGTGACGAAAACATATGCGGAACATCTCGTATGGCTAGAGCGCGTGATAAATAAGATCAAGGCTGCCGGTCTAATAATCAATCCGGAGAAGTGTGAGTTCTGCTGTCAGGAAGTTCGGTATTTGGGTTTCGTAGTGAGCAGGGAGGGATTAAAGGTGGACGCGGAGAAAATAAGACCGATTTTATCGTACCCTCCGCCGAAAACAGTAAAGCAGCTGCGGCGTTTCCTTGGAATGGCATCCTGGTACAGGAGGTTTATTCCGGGATTTGCCACACTAGCCGAGCCACTGAATGGCCTACTGCGGAAGGATCGTGATTGGGAATGGAAGGACGGCCAACAAGCCGCCTTCGAGTCCCTTCGTGACGCGATCGCCTCAGCACCTACCCTCTCTTGCCCAGATTTCGAGACCCCTTTTACATTGCAGACGGATGCAAGCGCGGTTGGTCTAGGCGCAGTTTTAACACAAGAGGTCGAGGGCGTCGAAAGGGTTATCGCGTTCGCGAGTAGATCTCTCACGCTACCAGAGAGTAAATATTCCGCCACGGAATTGGAATGTCTCGCGATTGTCTGGGCGGTGCAGAAGTTTCGTCCATATTTAGAGGGGTACGCGTTCACAGTAATAACAGACCACAACAGCTTGCAGTGGTTACGAAAACTGCAAAATCCATCCGGGAGATTAGCGCGTTGGGCCCTGCAACTACTCGAGTATGACTTCAAGGTAATATATAGGCAGGGAGCCCTGAATAAAGTGCCGGACGCACTATCGCGAATTTGCGAGGGGGAAGAAGTCCGAGAAAGTAACATTCCGATAGTAGCCGCGGTGCGAGCGAAATGGTACGAGGGGAAATTAGCAGAAGTACAACGGGCTCCGGAAAAATTTGCGGACTGGTCAATTCGGGAGGGGGAATTGTTTTGCCGTCGTACGGATCCTGTGGTCGCGGAAACGTTAGGATCGGATATTACCGAGTGGAAGCTCGCGGTTCCCGAAGAACGCCGAACGGAAATCTTGCAGGAGGCGCACGATAACCCACAGGCAGGGCACTTAGGCGTCGAAAAGACGTACCAACGTATCGCGGCCCGCTACTACTGGCCAGGCATGTATAGAACAGCAGTAGAATACGTAAGACGCTGTAAGACCTGTCAACTCACAAAGGTAGAGCAAACACTTCCGCCTGGGTTGATGGGCCGGCGCCGTGTTGACATGCCGTGGACAGTGATAGCCGCCGATATAATGGGTCCGTTTCCGCGCAGCAGATCCGGTCACGCGTACCTCCTGGTAATACAGGATTTATTCACGAAATGGATAGAGTGCGCCCCACTCCGACGCGCGACCGGTCCAAAAATTGCCGAAGCCCTAGAAGAATTAATCTTCTCGCGTTGGGGAACCCCAGACGTGCTGCTAACGGACAATGGCACCGAGTTCGCGAACAACTGTTTGAGGGAATTAGCTGGTGAATACGGTATCCGGCTAAGTACTACCCCCCGTACCATCCGCAAGCAAACCCGGTCGAACGCGTGAATCGAATCCTTAAAACGATGATGGTTGCCTATATAGGGAGAGACCACCGGGATTGGGACCTGAATCTACCGCAATTCCGCTTCGCGTATAATACCGCCTACCACTCGGTATTACAAACCTCTCCCGCGTTTCTCAATTTCGGGCGAGAGCCGCGACCGGCGAATTGCTTAAGGGCCACCATGGAGCCTGATATCGACCTCGAGGTTACTGCCAATGATACATGGAAAAAGCGAGTGACTCAACGACCAACGTTGAGACACTGGATTTTGGAGAACCTCGAGGACGCGTATAAAAAGCAAGCCCAACATTATAATTTGCGCCGGAGAAATAGGGAGTATAACGTAGGGGACAAGGTAATGAAACGACAACGTATATTGTCGTCAGCGGCAGACCATATAGCGGCAAAACTGGCCCCAAAGTTCATGGGACCAGTCATAATTTCGCGAAAACTCTCTCCCGGTGTATACCGCCTCGCCGCAGAGGACGGAAGTGACCTCGGCAAGGTCCACATATCGGACATAAAACCATACTTCCCGACCCCGCAATGAAAAAAAAAATTTTTTTTATCGATGTTACGCCCACCCCGCAGAAGATGGACGATAAAGCGTGGGAGGAACTCCGGAGGTGGATAGGGCGACTCCGTCCCACGGACGAGGTGGTCCCGGCGGAGGAATTCGCCCACTGCAACCCGGAGGAGAAGACGTACGTGGCAACTGCCACGATCACAGTGGGAGCAGTGGGGAAAAAGATGCCGCAAGCAGCGGGTCGAGGAGGTGCCGTAGCCCCACAAGAAGTAACACCCAGAGCGGGACCGCCAGGGGGAAGCGCCGTGCCGAAGTCACAAACGAGTCCGAACGAAGTCCGAACGAGTCAACCCAAGGAGGGAAAAAGGAAATACCGGGGCGGCGAATTGGAGGAGGGCTGCTGGAGATGCCGCCAGCGGGGTCACTCACATAGCAGCTGCACTGCACCCCAGCGGTGGACGTACTGCTTCCGGTGCGGACGTCCATATTACACCGTGAAAACCTGCCCGGACTGCTGGAGGACCTGGAGGTCCGGGGGCCCGCGCAACCAAAAAAATAAAATAGTAGGGAAAGGGTCGCCGACCCGACGATGATACCGCCATAGTAAAAGCGGAAATAAAAGAAGAAAAAAAACAACTAAGGTATTCGTTATTAAAACCGAGTCGCTTCCGTTTATCCGGGCCTAGCGAGGCCATCAATAGCGAATCCCCATTTCTCCATTAGGCACCGATCGCGTCATCAGCTCTCACCGAATCAGGAAGGAAGGCATAGACGAAGCAAGTTAAGTAGCATAGATACTCGTCTGGGTTTACTGGTGCTGGTTTCGTGTTTGTCTCTACCAGTGGGGATGGTACCCATGGGAGCGTCCGAGGTAGAGCGATCGCCGCCGAGCCCGCGAATAGCCTGATCGGTACCTGCCACCGGTGTGCCCCGGTCTCCTTCTGGGGGGGAGGAGTTGTGACGTGGCAGTTTTGCCAGCGTCACTCCGAACCCTAAACGAAGGACCGGGTCAACCTCGGCCGATACTTTAATGAGAACGGCCGTCACGATCGCTCTCCCTGGACACCCGAGGTCCAGCGGAACAAATTTATCGCGTTTAAATGTCGCGCCGCTGGGCGCGACACGAGGTTTCAGGACTAGCCGGAGTCTAGAAGGAACCCGGTACCTATCTCCCGCCGCTGATTGGCGCCAAGTCTTAAGGAAGGATGCTCGGAATATCTATCGCAATACGTCATTGGCTAACTAGACGGTTGGACCAGGATCGAGCCCGGATTCAGCAACCGGAGAGGCCGACGAGGATACCGAAAATGCGGGACGTCCAACCGCCCAGCCTCGTCGACTCTCGCCCAGGAATTGCGCGGAGAACAATCCTGGAACAGTTCGGATCCATGCCGACAGGCTCCGCGGCTCTCCCGATGGTCCCGTCGAATTTGCGATTTCCATGAGAAGTCGCCAAATTCCCGGTGGCCCGGGACCATAGACGCTAATTCCGTCTATGCCGCAAGGAACCACGCGATAGGCCCGAGCGTCGCCTAGGGGGAGATAGATGAGGAAGTAGGGGGACGCCTCGCTTCCGCGTTCCCGAGCCACGCCGAATTGGGTTACCGGGTCGTAGGACCGCGAAGAGAGAGAATAGTTTTCACCGTGCGCTATCCGCGAGTCGAAAGTATTGGCCGAGTGTCGAGTCTGAAGATCGACGATCGGTTGGTGAGTGCCGATCAGGCTTTATTTAGCAATCAACCCCAAGTAATTTAATTCGTGTTGGCTCGGGGCGTATTTGCGAATTCCGAACTCGTGTCGTGCGCCACGGATCCTCGTGTATCTGCGTACCGGGAGTACCTCTCCGGAGAGGAACGCGAGGCCGTGGAATCGTAGCGTCCGCGATTGTCCGCGCGCGGAATATTCGGGGCGCGCGACCTTCGCGATTGTTAAAAAGCTCTTCCGGGACGTCCCACGGTGGGGCGACGCGACGTGCCGGTCTCGTTTTCTCGCGACTTTGCCGTGACCCTCGCCCAGTCAGATTAGAATCCGCGTCGAACATCGGAGCTCGGCGGAATTCGTGCCGTAAAGGCCTGTATTTCACGGGGAGTCCTGTGACCGCCGAGCTCAACGCGAAAGGGAGAAACTACGCGCGAACGACCGAACAACCGTCGTAGAATATCGTTATCGCGCCGGCAACTTTCCATTGCCGCCGGTGCACACCGGCGGCCTGTATTCCGAACCGCCGTTAATAAACGATTGTTATTGTTGCCGAAATCTTTAAAGAATTATTCCCCCTACGAGAAACGTTCCCGTCGCGGGGAATGCCCCGTTCCTTCTCCTCACGTGGAACCCTGGCCGTGTTCGCGGCTATCTCAGGTTATCGCGCAGTCCTCGCAGAATCGAGATCGTTTCATAAAAGTTGCGTCAAAGTGCGAGTTTCGCGTGACACCCTGTAGTGTCTGGCGCCCGAGTTCGATATTGTCCAGCCCTTCGTGTATTGCGACTCGAATCTGCGAAGGATTGTTTGTCCCGGGAGGATCACGTGTCGCGCGACCGAGCGTGGCCCGGTCTCCAAGCCATAATTTCCCGAGTTCGGTTCTCTTTCGACTCCGAAACGAGAAACGACGTGACAAGTGATACCAGTAGAGTTCGGGGCGTTCTTTCGATTAGAACAAGACTAAACTCGATGGACTTTCGAGTTGCGTCTAGTGGTTGTAATGTCTTGTTCTAATCGGAAAAACGCCCCGGACCCTCCTGGCATCACTCCGTGAAAGAATTATGTGAAATAACCAAATTTAGCAATTGCAGTTTTAGCGGCTCACACCGATATACCTGGCTGGCCGTTGGGTGCCCCGTGTTTATTGCATTACTATTGTTTTAGATTCTCGGTCGTTTCCTAACTTGGAACGATACCGGGACTCTAAGGTAAAAATCGCTGGGTTAAAGGAATCGATTGACGGGTCGACGAAACGGTTACGAAGGATACGGCAAGGATGATCGATACGTAAACGGGTGTCGTGTTGTCAAAATCGAACTGAACGATCAGCTGGGCGCGTCGATTCACCGCGTCCGCTCTCCCCCGTCGCGCTCGCGAGGCTCGAGCTGCTCGATCCACCCGAGGAGCTCGCGGGGAACGAGGGACGATGCGGGGACGACGGCGCGCCAAACTGATCGCTAGAGCGTAGTCACTTTATTGAATCTTTGTATAACTATATACAATGTACAGATTTTTTGATAAGGGATAAATAAAAACGGTTAGAATCTTTAACAACTATAGTGTTCTGGGCTGAGGCCTCGGAACGTGTTCATTCAAGCTGGCCTCGAACTTGTCAAAAGGATCGTTGAATTACAGTGGGTAAAAAAAGTATTGGCACACTCTTAAAAAGACGATAACTTTTTAAATATCGTATTATACGATTTGAATTTTTTTGGGAAGCTTGAGCAATTAGTTTGCCACAGGATGCGAAAAAAAATTTTGTCAAAAATTGCAATTCATCGGAATTGTAGCAAAAATACTAAAAGTTGTATTTTACAACTCTTTTATGTGGGCCAATATTGAAAATTTTTAAAATGCGTTAAGAGAGTGCCAATACTTTTTTTACCCACTGTAGATACAGAAACTAGTTACAAATGTGTCCGACGCTTCGAATTCTTCTGCTGCAGATGGAAAAGTATCTAATTAAACTTCAAATACAAGATACTTTTGTAAATATCTAAAACCTCTCGAGTAACTAATTATATACAAATTTTGTATCTATTATTCGTGATCCGAAATTTGTATTTAATGACATATTTTCCTCAACTCTGTCGGAAAGTAAGTCCAAGCGACGGGCATGGAGAAAAGTAGTTCATAAAGGTATCTTTGACAACATATGTCAAGGTCAAGGTCATCCGAGATGACTCCCCTATACGTAATATTTAGGCCGTCAATTCAATGCTTCAACCAATGTAAAATAATTGACGTCTGTCTACGAAACGTCATCGTCGTGTACTCGTTCAAAACGAAATCATTTTTCGGAGTAATGTTTCGAATTTTGTTTCAAGGGTATTACCAGATAAGATGGTAAAAACCATGCTTGGACTGAATTGTATGCCCGATAAATCATTTTATTATTTTTATTTATTTGATTGATTTTTTTCTGACTACACAATAATTGATGATATTTCTAAAGAATTCTTTTGAAAACAATATTAAAACGTTTAAAAAATATTATAAGGTTAAATAATCATAAAATGGTAGTCGCAACGTGTCTGGTAGAGTTATAAAACGACTGAAGACACGGAAAGGTTCACGTAGGACGGGCGACAGGAACTTTCATGAATTATAATAAAATACAATATAACCGAAACATACTTTGAAAACTATGGCAACATCTGCTTTCCTCACTGAATGTTAGGGAAGGTAAATAATTGCTTTTTAATTTATTCCATTCCATCGACCATACAATTCCGCTCAAGTGCAAAAATGAGGATATAGCCTCAAGTGCCCCCTTTACAGACCTGTTTTTAAAGAGATAAATACTTTAAAACTGTCAAAATTAAGATTATCTGAAGTGAACGCTGCATCGCGATATTCAGCATCGGATGACCGCCGAAGCGTTCACCTGACATAACTTTGATGTCGCGATTTTTTAAGTGTCACTATTTTTAAAAACAGATCTGTGAAGGAAGATGATCTTATCTCTACAACAGGTTTTTTGTATTCCATTTGTAGACGGAAGCAGTTAGCGAAGCTTGTCATTGCGGATCACTGTACAGCAGAGAAAAATGCAGCTCCGGGATCAAGTACAGTTGAAGAGGAAATGGTGTGCGACAGAAACGTTGAAGATTTTTTTAATGAAATGCAACAAGAAATCGAAGAAACGCATGCAGCGCCGGCAGCGAGTACACATGAAGAGGAAATGGTGTGCGACAAAAACGTTAAAGATGCGATGGAAGTACAAGAAGAAATGGAAATACCATGCGCCACGCAAGCAGAAAATGTGTTCGACTAAGAGGAGTACTTCGTCGTGGAAAGAGGAACGACGATCGAACCACAGGAAGAATCGTGCCTCACAGACGGGTTGAGCATAGTTGATATGCGCTACGTCTTTCAACAAATAAAGGAGGCAAGCAACCATGGAAATAAGTACGGATGTACGTCCAAAAACATGGAAATAGAAAAGATAATGAGATCTGGCTTGAAGACGATAATGATTTTGAAATGCTCGATGTGCGGTTATACGGCCAATGTCCGTAGCGAACGTCACGACCCTAAAGCTATGCACATCAACCGAAGTGCAATCGCCGGAACAATAACCACCGGAGGCGGATACGCACAATTGGAAGAATTTTTGGTAGCCATGAACGTTCCCGTGATGTCCAAGGAAACGTATCAGAAATATCATGATGACGTTGGCGAGAAATTAAACGCTGCTGCAGAAAAGGAAATGATAGCAGCGGCCGAAGAGGAAAAGAAGCTAGCCATTGCAAGGAACGACGTAATAAACGGAATTCCTTACACTCCTGTCGTGGCTGACGGAAGCTGGATGAAGAGATCGTACCGCACAGGAAAATATGACTCATCATCTGGTGTCGGCGTAATAGTGGGTGTGCACACGAAGAAAGTTTTATCCATTCAATTAAAAAATAAAGAGTGCACCATTTGTCGTGACGCGACGAAGAAAAATAAAGAACCAAAGAAACATAAATGTTATAAGAATTGGAGAAAATCCGATGCGTCCACCAAAATGAAGAGCGAGGCTATCGCTGAAGGCTTCATGACAAGCATTGGAAAACGGGGATTGATGTATTCAACGATTATTGCTGACGGCGATAGCAGCGTCTACCAAAAAATTTTGGACTGCGATCCATACAAGACGGTGATTCGTGTGAAAAAAACAGAATGTACGAATCATTTGCTGCGCAACTTCTGCAACAAAATGAAGGATGTTGCAAAAAAACCGTTGCCGGCTACTACAGGCGAGCCGTACAAACAAGTATTCTGCGGATGCGAACAGGAATCGTGAAAGCTGCTGTTTTTCAATCCTTTAAAAAGACAGGATTCATAGAAGTTCAGATTAAACAATGTTCGAACTTATACTAGAATAAAATACACAATTTCCCGGTTGAACAAAGTCTTGCTTCGGCATAAAAACCTCGACGGATTACGAGGAAAAGCCGAAACAAGATGTAATAAATTTATTCAATCAAGTAACTACAAGAATGTCGCCGTACGAAAGCTCAGTATCAAATAGTGTATAACTAACGCGGTTAGAAATTCGGCGTTTCAAGCAATTTACATGCTAAAGGACACTTTACTTTAAAACTAAGAGAGCTCTCTTACCGTTAATAATCAAGTCTCTGCGCGTAGTGATCCACAGCAGAGTTCCACTGGAACTCTGCACAATTGCCGGCTGGCCCATAGGGCACTCCTCTGCCGGCAGCACTACGGCTAGCCTTGCAATCCGTCCCAGCTTCGGGATTCACTGGAAAGGAGCTTCAAAGCTGCCAATGCCCTTGGATCTGTGAGCCGGCCTGGGAGGATTCAAGTATTGCCGAACCGAGTGCGAAACCAAATCTCCTATTACCCGGGATCACTCGCGTGAGCACTCAAACCCAAAAAGTAACCCAATTTACAACTACGAATCATCACATGAAGGACCCGAGCCGACTCTCACACTCCGTCAAGCAAAATCAACCCCTTTTCTAAACACACTCTTTCTTTGTTCGCAACCATTTTCACGACAACGCCTGCTTGTCAATCGCGACCCCCCTGAACCGCTCGCTAGACTCGCATATATATCTACATGACGCGATTATCGTCTTCCTTCACGATGATACGATCGGCATTACAAAATCGCCGCGAACACACCGCCCGCCTTCGTCATCAGACGAATTACACACCATAATTTGAGAACATCGTTCAACTCGGTTTGATTCAACGAAATACAGTTTTATTCTGCATGGTATATAATTTTAATACAATAATCAAATTAAAATTCCATACGCAATACAAAAATATAGCTAACTCAACTGTCTTTGTCCCCACAAGTCGATTCGTTCGACTCTTCGGAATTGTGTTGAATAAAAAGAGGACACAGGCGTGCGATATGTCGTCGCAAATTTGACGTAGCCGTTTTAACGGTGACGACTCTAACTAACCCGTCTGAGCCGGGATGAACCTCTATCACACGTCCCAAAGGCCATTTCGAAGGTGGATAACGATCATCGCGTAATAAAACTAATTGTCCAATTGCGAAATTCTTAGTTTGACCTCGCCATTTTGAACGCTCTTGCAAATGTTGCATATATTCCGATGACCACCGCTTCCAAAAATCATTTCGAATGGCTTGAAGCAGATGAAAACGTTCTAAACAGTTTTCCGGTACATTGGAATAATCTTTATCAGGAATTAAACCAGGAATTTCGCCGATCAAAAAATGTGCAGGTGTTAAAGCCCGTAAATCGTCAATATCAGAATTTAAAGGACATATTGGACGTGAGTTTAGACACAATTCTATTTCGGCGAGCACTGTAGAAAACTCTTCGAAAGTTAATATTCTATCACCGAGGACACGCTTGAGATGGTACTTCACAGATCTTACTCCAGCCTCCCACAAACCTCCGTAATGAGGAGAATTCGCTGGAATAAATGTCCAAGATGTTCCATCATTCGCAAGAGACGCAGCAACGCTTTTATAAAATTCAGAGCTAGATTTAAACATACTTCGCAACTCTTTATCAGCAGCTTGAAAGGTAGTTGCATTGTCAGAAAAAAGATGCGTACAAATTCCGCGTCTACTCACAAAACGTTTATAAGCGGCGAGAAAAATCTTAGTTGTAAGATCGCTAACCGCTTCAAGATGTATCGCTCGCGACGCAAAACAGATAAAAAGTACTATATATCCCTTATAAGATTTGTGCCCTCGACCCTTAGAGCTTTTGATTTGAAAGGGACCGGCATAATCTAGACCTGACGTCGAAAATGGTCGAGCCGAAGTCACTCGTGAGACAGGCAAATTACCCATCATCTGATGAGCTAGACGTGGTTTGTTGCGTTGACAAACAATACAGTTCCTGATCGCAGTCTTAACTAAACGATTTCGACCCAAAATCCACGCATATTGCATCACAATATTAGAAGTAAGTGTTGGTCCCCCGTGAAAACATTTCCGATGCGCGTACCGTACTAATAAGCGACTAAGTGTCGAATCTCGCGGCAAAATCAGCGGGTGTTTCTTTTCGTGAGGTAAACTTGAATTTCCAAGACGACCTCCTACCCGTAATAAACGATCCGTCTCATCATACATCGGATTTAAACTACATAAAACGTGGCGTTTAGGTAACGGCTTCCCATGTGATAAGAGTTCAATTTCTGATGCAAATGCGTGATTTTGAGCTAATCTAAACACAACATTTCGGGCCTCGTTTAATTCTATGGCCGTGAGATAAACAGGCAGTGGAGTTAAACTACTTTTGCGTCTCTTAAGAACATTGAATGGACGTAAACAATATGCTACAACACGAATTAACAGAGAAAAGGAGGAAAATCTACAGAAAAGTTCTGGTTCGCTCACAATTTGATTAACATGTAATACTTGAGGAGACGATGCCATCTTAGGCCAATGCTCGTCGGTTTTCACTAACCAATCAGGCCCGTTCCACCATAAATTACAATTGATCAAATCAGAGGGTTTACAACCTCGTGTCGCCAAATCTGCCGGATTCTCACGAGTCGGTACATGTGCCCAAATAACATTAGGTAATTCAGTCTGGATATAGGATACCCGATTCGCAACAAAGGTCTTCCAGCTACAAGGATGTTTTCGAAGCCAAGTCAAAACAATTTGACTATCGGTCCACGCAAACATTGGGAAACCTTGCAAAAATTCCAAACCTTTTACATAACGCAAAAGTTTTACGAGCAACACTGCCCCGCATAACTCAAGATTCGGTATGCTCACAGTTTTGACAGGCGATACCTTGCATTTGGCAGTTAACAAAGAAACATGTACGCGATTGTTATTGTCAATCATTCGAATATAGACAACTGCAGCGAAAGCCCGCGATGAAGCGTCAGAAAATCCGTGAATCTGTGCCTGTGAATTTAAAGATGCACCTAACCATCGGTTAATGGTCAACTTCGATAGCTCAGAAAGCGAATTGCAATACTGGAGCCATCGTTCTCGAAGGTCTATAGGTAACGTTTCGTCCCAATCGCATTTTATAATCCAAAGATCCTGCATTAAAATTTTAGCTGTAACCGTTATCGGCGCGAGCCACCCCAAAGGATCAAATAAACGCGCGATGTTTGATAAAACAGTTCGTTTCGTCATTGCTTTAACCAGCTCTTCGAAGTTTACAGCGACAAAGCTGAATTCATCAGACGTTGGATTCCAACGAATACCAAGAGTTTTTACTAATTCGTCATCTGCGATGCTTTTTTGGTCAATGTTCTCATATTGCGAAGATTTTGTAGGCAACAAATCATTATGATTCGCGGCCCACTTGTCGAGTTCAATTCCTGCTGTACGTAGCATTTCGACTAGTTCTTGACGCGTTTTTAACGCATCAGAGAGATCATCTGCTCCGGCAAAAATATCGTCTACATACGTATTAGAATTCAGGCATGAAGCACCGAGTGGAAATCGAGCACCCTCATCAATTGCTACTTGCTGAAGTGTGCGAATCGCAAGGTAAGGAGCACATGCTGTACCATAAGTCACTGTTGTGAGACGATAATCGACAGGGGGATCCGAATGACTAGGAGACCATACGATTCGTTGAAAATCTCTCTGTTCCGACGCAACATAAATCTGACGAAACATCTTAACAACATCGGTCGTGAATACGAACTGGTATCGACGCCAATTCAATAAAATTAGACACAAATCGCGTTGAAGAGCAGGGCCTTTCATAAGGAAATCGTTTGGACAACGTCCTTCTTTATTCTTCCGAGATGCGTCAAAAACAACCCGGATCTTTGATCGCACCACCGCATGATGCGGAAAATACCACGCCTTCGAGTTGTTAATTTCATTAAACGGGACGCGTTCCATGTGACCAAGATCCTCATAAACGCTCATAAACTTCCGATAAGCGATTGCTAAGTCAGGATCACGATCAAAACGTCGATGAATTGAAGCTAAACATTTCAAAGCCATAAATCGAGTCTCGACTCCGACTTCTGGAGGATCTGAATTGAAAGGTAGACGTACAACATAACGTCCATTGGTATCTCGAAAGTGTGTATCCCTAAACAATCTTTCGCAAGCATCATCTTTAGCATCAAGAGTCGCAATTATTGGTGGTAACTCTTCGAGGATCCAAAAACGTTGTAACGATATATCTAAGTCATCTTCCCGAACACTGTGATACGCCTGAAGGTGCTCAGAAGTTTCCGCCCGCCGTGAAATATCCGCGGACACTGTACCGGAAATTATCCAGCCTAACGCTGTATCTTGGGCAACTAAAGATGAATCAGAAAATCTTTTCAACCCTGACTTCAATAGCTGTCCGTAAACATCTGCGCCTAAAATAATATCTACAGAATCAGGAACATAGAACAATGGATCTGCCAAAGATAAACCAGCAAACATTCCAATATCGATCTCCATTAACCTACGTGTTGGAAGCTGCGACGTTAATTTTGATAAAACAAAGGCATTGACTTCAAACTTAGTTGACGGATCGACAACAGACTGAAATATTAACTGCGTTGCAGCCTTAGCTGTTCCTGCTGAACTGGCTCCGAGCCCGGCCAACGACATATTGACACGACGTTTCTCTAATCCTAAGAGATTTGTGATAAAGCTAGAAACAAACGAAGCCTCCGAACCTTGATCAAGCAAAGCTCGAACACGTGTCCGTGAAACTTGTGGCCCTATCAGCATTATCTGAGCAGTCGCTAATAAAACTGAACGCTTACGAAATATCACATTCGCAGTGTGCACATGTACACTCGAGACCTTTGCTGAAACTCCAGTCTTAGACTCGTCCGAATTACTTGATTTCGATTCCGGAATTGAATTCTTAGTAAAGCTGGTGAAAGCCTTGTCAGAATGGAGCAAAGAATGATGACTTCCCTTACAGCTCGAACATCTGGTAGAAAAAGAGCAATTAGCAACTCTATGAGTACCGAGACAATTAAAACAAAGCCGCAAGCGAAGTACTTCAGCGCGACGTTCAGAAACGTTTTTAGCTTTGAATTTATTGCACTTAAAAATGCGATGGGGTCCAGAACATAACACACACTTAAATTTACCGTCTGTTGGAAACGACGTAGACGCATGAAATACCTTTCGAGATCGTGGAATCGATTTAGATAAAATTGCTTTCTTGACATTATCACCCTGTTCAGAAGTGAGCATACAGAGTGTCTGTGCACGGTTCTCTAAGAACTCCGTTAAATCGGAAAACCTTGGAAACCTATCGAGAGCATCCTCCTCGGTCGAGTTCCCATCATAATTTAAAATTACCTGACGATCCTTCTTACTTAACTCTATTTCCCAAGCCTTTCGCGAATCGGGATCCAGACGTGAAGCTACTATGTACACTAACCAAACATCCCAATGATCAACTGGCATTTTCAAATTTGATAACGCACGCACAATACGCTGAGATTCGTCCGCAAGCAAACGCATTTCACTCGCAGACTCCCCTTTCATATGAGAAAGATTCATTAACGCTCGTAAATGGCTGTAAACTATTAGTCTGGGATTATGAAAACGCGCCTTCAAAGACCGCCAAGTCGTCGCATAATTCGCGTTGGTAGTTGTAACATCCTTCACCAGATCCGCGGCAGAATCTTTCAAACAACTTTTAAGATATTGTAATTTCGTGGCGTCAGATAAACGCGGCGCATTATGAACTAGGGTAGTAAACAGATCGCAAAAATTCTCCCAATCCTCGTAACGACCCGCAAATGTCGGTAAATCTAATTTTGGTAACTTCGCGGGGCGTGTATCATCATTGATTGCAGAAGCGATATTTGAAGTTCCGGTATTACTTGAACTGCTGTCTAATTCTGACCTTGTGGTGAGAAGAAAATCAAGCGCGTCCTCGTATGTTGCTTGTAAACGAGCAAACACATTTTCCGTGATGTAGACATCGTTCAGGGCATCCTCTCGGACGACAATTTCTTCATGTGTGGCGCGCGCCTTGCTCCAAATCTCAGTTAGTGAATTGACTCGGGATGATATAATGTTTGAATTCAAACTATCGCGAGATCTCTCTCTCAATCGACTACTGGTCAATTCAATTTCCGCTGAGCGAGAATTCTGTAGCGCAATGAGCCTTCGTAACGACGTAGGAGCCATTGCAAAAGAAAACCTTGTTATCAAATGCAACCAAAACTCTGTAAATTAGAATATACAGCTAAAATACTTCTCAAGAAAAGCTTAAATATAATAATATAAACTATTATAAACTAACCTTATCCTCTCTTAACACGACTGAGCAAAAAAATAAACTCGACCAAATGAAATTCGTATCGTCAATGATATTTGAACAAAACACGAAAACTGAAAACAAATCGCCGATCAAAAAACAACAAGAAATCTCACTTGAATATGCATCACAACGTGAACATTGAATCATCGAAATGAAGACAGCCAACTAATATCGTATATAATTAACGACTCTTGCAATGACTCCTCAAACACACTCGACTTCACAATCGAATGAAAGTATCTGAAAGTATCCAGTGAATATAACCATTCAATCCCGATAAACTCGAACATTGTTCCTCACCCGGGGCACCAAAATGTTTTTCAATCCTTTAAAAAGACAGGATTCATAGAAGTTCAGATTAAACAATGTTCGAACTTATACTAGAATAAAATACACAATTTCCCGGTTGAACAAAGTCTTGCTTCGGCATAAAAACCTCGACGGATTACGAGGAAAAGCCGAAACAAGATGTAATAAATTTATTCAATCAAGTAACTACAAGAATGTCGCCGTACGAAAGCTCAGTATCAAATAGTGTATAACTAACGCGGTTAGAAATTCGGCGTTTCAAGCAATTTACATGCTAAAGGACACTTTACTTTAAAACTAAGAGAGCTCTCTTACCGTTAATAATCAAGTCTCTGCGCGTAGTGATCCACAGCAGAGTTCCACTGGAACTCTGCACAATTGCCGGCTGGCCCATAGGGCACTCCTCTGCCGGCAGCACTACAGCTAGCCTTGCAATCCGTCCCAGCTTCGGGATTCACTGGAAAGGAGCTTCAAAGCTGCCAATGCCCTTGGATCTGTGAGCCGGCCTGGGAGGATTCAAGTATTGCCGAACCGAGTGCGAAACCAAATCTCCTATTACCCGGGATCACTCGCGTGAGCACTCAAACCCAAAAAGTAACCCAATTTACAACTACGAATCATCACATGAAGGACCCGAGCCGACTCTCACACTCCGTCAAGCAAAATCAACCCCTTTTCTAAACACACTCTTTCTTTGTTCGCAACCATTTTCACGACAACGCCTGCTTGTCAATCGCGACCCCCCTGAACCGCTCGCTAGACTCGCATATATATCTACATGACGCGATTATCGTCTTCCTTCACGATGATACGATCGATATTACAAAATCGCCGCGAACAGCTGCAGAATACAGTGCAAATGAGACTTTTCCCGTCAGCAGAGAAAATAAAGAAGTTATATGAAGATATAACGAATACTCCTAGCCAGGTTTTTGGAGAGCACAAAGAGTGCGTGAACATAGGCTACTTCTGCGATGGGACTAGGAAGCAGGACGAAGAAAACATTGTTGGCGAATTATTGCATGTAGGAGTGTATCAACAGATACAAGAAATAATTGCACGCCTGGCGGCGAATGCAGAGAGTCTCCTCCAGCAAAGCAACAATAATCCGGTGGAAAGTTTTAATAATGTAATCGCAAAATACATTGGCGGAAAAAGAATAAATTTCGGCCTAAGGGGATCGTACACAGCAAGATGCAATGCTGCTGTAATTCAATACAACACACAAGAAGTGTTATCTCGTTTACGGAGAGACTTTAAAAACGAGTCTCCAAAAGTTCTATACAAAATGGAACAACAACGAAGAGACAGCCTTGGCCAAAACGCAAAAGAATACCAAGAGGATACGCAAGCGGTTTTCAACAACGACAGATGCTGATTACGGTCCAAATGCCCACAGCCCAGACATGGACGAATCTATGTTTTACCTGCAAAAGGAGAAACATATGGAAACCCTACGCAATTGGCAAAAGGATAGGGTTAGCATTGGTCGGAGAACAATTGGACAATCCAAAAACAGCGAGTGGCTCGATAAGAAGACAAAGCTTTTGACAGCGTCCAACTTCGGCAAAGTGAGCAATCGACTCAAAGGAACGCTGTCCGCCAAGCTAGTGAAAAGATTGGTCTATCCCAAGGAGGTAAACGTTGCTGCTGTCACGTATGGACGGCGCAACTAACAGATTGCACGGGAAGAATTGTCAAGAAAGGAAGGAATCGCAATCGAAGAATGTGGCCTGTTTATCGATGCATCGATCCCATATTTGGGAGCATCGCCGGATGGCCTTATCGGTGACGACGGCATCGTGGAAATAAAATGCCCAATGAGCGCTGCAAATATGACACCAGAAGAGGCTATTTCAACATTGCCGGGAGTAAAGAAATATTTCAAAGATAGTACGGGTACTGCTATGAACGAAAAGCATAAGTACTACTATCAAATACAGGGACAGCTGCATATAACCGGCATAAAGTACTGTCTCTTTTCTCTATGGACAAAAAAAGGAATGAAGACAATTACAATTGATAGAGACGACCAATTTTGGCTAAGTAAAATGGAGCCAAAATTGTCGCGCTTTTATATAAATTGTATGCTGCTCGAAATAGTCGACGGCAGGGGTATTAGACGCATGCCCATTCGGGAGCCGAAATATATTCTTGACGAGCGTGCGAAAAAGAAAATACCAAAAAGAAAAGTTGACACTAATCGAGGTCGAGTTGCACTTGCCAGTGCAACACCACTGACTTGATCAGCTGGTGATTAATAAAAAGATTGTAAATTGATTACAATCACAGCTCTAGGATCGTATACGATCCAAAAGTTGTCAGACCTCGATCTGTATACTTGCAAACAAGTGTGCAGAATCGTTGATTTATTTCAGCGATTGAAAACAGTTGCAACTTTTCGACGTCGAGTTGCACTTGCCAGTGCAACACCACTGACTCGATCAGCTGGTGATTAATAAAAAGATTGTAAAGTGATTACAATCACAGCTCTAGGATCGTATACGAACGTGTGCAGAATCGCTGATTCATTTCAAATTGTTCAATAATTGTAATTACGCAAAACTATCAAAATTAATTAAAATATGTCGTTTTTTGAATTACAGATTCCCATATTGTGACGATGACTGAAACGAGAACGGAGTGCACGATTCTGAGGCAACAGCAGATCCAGCATCAGCTAACGATGTAAACACACAACTGAAATTCTACTTTTCATACTTTGAAGTTTATTGAGCATTTTTTCGTTTTTCGTTTATTTATGTGTTGTTTCTGTTCTAGTCACGTATCATCTGGACTGTCTGCCACGAATGAACCACAGGTGTGGTACCCGAAGACGTGGCGATCGTCGAGACATGTGACCAATGTAGACGATGGGACCGCTTGTCTCGGTTCGGATCGGGTAAAAGATAGTAGAGGGGCGTCTTATTAGCCGTCCCGGGTGTGGTTTAAGTTTTTAGTGGGTATGGGTACGCTGACAATCCGCGGCCAGAGTCCCACACGACCCCCTTCGGGGCGTGTGCGTAATGTCATTTTCCCCCTCATCCATAACAAAAAAAAAATTACTCCATTGTGCACTAACATTAAGATTACTAACAATTGATTATTAATAATTGATATATATTTTGTGTTCAGGATTAAAATTGGGGATTTATTAATCCTTACGCCGACTGTCGATCGACGTTCGGTAGGTTTTTCTATTGTCTATATTTAGAGTCAAGTCGCGATCAATCGTTACCGTTTCGCGAGGCCACGGTGTGTTTGTCTACACTCGTTACCGGTAAACATCTCCAATTTGAATCTCGAACAGTCGCCTCCGAGGATCATGCGATCGATCATAATTCAATCGCGTGCGACCACGCCTGTCATTCGAAGAGCATTTAAAGGTTCTTTTCGGCTTTTGCGCGCATTCGTCTTTCGATGACTTTGGCTGCTTAACTTTCAAATTCGCACTCGTTTCCATTCTGACCAGCAGCTTTCTGTACAAGCAGTTCCGCGATTTCTGCCGAATATCGTACGGAAAATAAAGTGCCGAGTGACTTATTCATCAAGCAATATTTATTCTAAATCCCTGCACATCTCCTGCTCGTGTTCCTCACGCGCTCACGTCTGAGCGGTTCCGAATCTTGGTGATTTCCGATCGTCGATCGACACCGAACATTTTGTATGTTACAAAAACTGGAAGATACCACGTCGGCGGCCGCTTCACCGACCTCTCCAACCAATGCAACAGATGATCAAGTGGTGAGTTACAAAAACTGAACATCTTCCTACCACATATTCGTTATTTTAGATCTTCGCTATATTAATATATTTATATGTTGCAGATACGAATCCTGTGAGAACTGCGGAAGCAATTTTATAAGCGCCGCGGCTGCGGTGGAGGCGGACAGAGCACCACCGGCGACGGCTCCAGCATTACCAGCCACGGCAACGGTCTTCGCCAACTTATCCTTGGGGCACCGAAAAGTACCAGTGAGTATACGATACATTATCAATTATTGACCATGTACATGTATGTTACATACTGTCACGTCGCTCGCGCGCGGAGGTTGGAAAAACCCCGGACAGAGCGACTTCGGGCTTTTACAGGCCCTTAGGCCAGGGCCACGGGCAGCCGTATGCCCGTGGTCCGCCCTAGACAAAGGACGTCCGAAGGTTCGAAATTTCCGCGAGATTGTTCGGGCGCCAGACACCGTGAAAAGTGTCACGCGAAACGCAATACGAATTTCGGGCTCGGAGATCGAACCTTCGAGACACGCGGATCGTGAACGAGGACGCGACGGGGCCAGATGTTTCGAACGCGGGAAGGACGAGGACAGCCCTTACGGCAGGACGGGTCTCACGGGGGATTGACGACAACGTGATTTGCCTCGAGTGGATGTTTTATTCCTTGTCAGCTGGTTACAATATCGCGGTTACGTGACCGCAACCCGAGAGCCGGCGCTCTTGATACAGATTTTGGCGGACGGTTGATCGGTCGCAGCGCGGTTGTCGCTAATGTAAATCGCGCGAAAAGGGTACGGTTGACCGGTCCCAACGATAACGATTTCCCAACGGACAGGATCGCGCGAAGCGAAGATGGACGGCGCGATAGCACGCGACGAACGATACGAACGGCGACGATAGTGAAACGCGTTCGGTACGCAACACGACACAGGATTCGAGACTTTGACGAGACGTCGGACGAGATATTTGCGAGACGCGATTCCTCCGAGGAAACTTCCGATCACGCGATTGAGTGGGAACTCTCTTCACGAAATATCGCTCAAAAGGCCGTCGGTACGGCCGAGAGTCGACGGCACGAGACGCTCGACGTCTCGGACTACGCGAAGGATCGAGAACGGAACGACAAACGTTCATCCTCGCGCGATAAACGTCGAGCCAACACGCGACCAGAATATTCGAAATGATCACTGGGCGACTTACCGTTTACCCCTTTTTCGTTCCTGGCACTTCCGTAACTTTCGGCTGCTGGACCAAAGCTTCTTGGCTCGTACGGCGGGACCGCGAAATGATACGATGGTCGGTAGGGGTTCCTGTCCCTTCGGCGCCTCCAAGTCGATTGACCGAGTGCCCTCGATAGTCCTTTGATGGCCCGTGCACGGGGCTTCGATATATGCCATTTATTTATCGTCGGACGTCCTCCTGCTTCGAAATCCTTCGCCTAGGAAAATGTCGAAGGTCGGGGCTCCGCTTCCTGGTCCGCTGCTCGGCCCTGAAACTTGCCGTTCACGGCGCGCACACTAGGTGTCAGTGCATGCTCTAATTTATGGAAATTCCTCGCGGAACGCTCTCGAATCCTGTGTTTCCCGGTCTCGCGTCTCGTTATTGCACGGTCCGGTCCTTCGCACTAACAAAATGTGCCCGCGCATAACGGTGAAGTGACGTCGCCGATTTGCATCGTCACAACTCCCCCCCCCCCCTTTAAAAGGGACCGGACCGACACGGTTTCGTCGACACAGTGATCCGTTTGGCTTGACGTGAGAGAGCGTTCCCTTCGGAAGTTTTCCTTTACAATACGAGGAACCGTCACCAGGAGGATTACCTACGAACAATGAGCCAGCATTCCACGCGTACCTTGTTCCTGAAAATTTCTAAAAAAAACGAACGTACTAAAAAACTAAGCGACATATCCAACTAAAATACTCTAATACCCCAAAACGGAAGATGTGTCGCCTTCTTGAACCTCGGACGGGACGCGTGTTCCGGTGAACCTACGGGGAGTCCGGTGTCGCCAAAATAAATCGTAATATTTGTCGATTGAAGGAACTCATGTGTTTTATTTATATTACCCGCGACATGTTTTGCAGAATTTGCATACGATACAAGGCTGTGGGTGTGAAAATAATCGTACGCGAAATGGTCTTTCAGCGAGAGCAGCTTAACGACAAAGGACGGTCGAACGAAACCAAAGAAAAAAAATCTCTTGCCCCGGCTTTCTGCAACGATGGGCGGGCGCGAGAAGCTATCGCAAAACAATGTGGTTACCTAGGAAGGAACAAAAAAAATGATTATAATGTACTAGTTTGTCCGTTCGCCCACGAAACTATTGCCTCCGCGAGAGCAGTTTCTACGAGTGGTGGCTATTCGGCGCTTCTTTTCCACGCTGGGCCGCACACCGGGCACGTTCTTCTAGAACATCCCGGTCTCCCGCAGCGGAGACAGTGAATGCTCTTTTCTCTTGTGCATTGGGTCTGCTGGTGGCCGTATTGTCCGCAGTTCCAGCATCCATCTGGATCCCGCATGGCCACTTTTTCTTTGTTGGCGAGCCACCGCTCGTACTGCCCCCAACTAGCAGACTTCTCGTCCCGTGTTTTTGTTACGGGCGCAGATATCTTTGTTTCCGCAGCTCGTGGTGCGGCTTGTATCCTCCCTGTTGGCGGATTTAGATGTTCTCGCCCCGATATTCTCGCCTCCGCTATTTTTGATCGAGCTGGCCTGTTGTCGTCGTCATGCTCCTTTTGGGTGGGTTCGCGCGGCTCTTCCCGTGAGCACGCCGGTGATGTGGCTTCATCCCCCGAGAATGCGATCAGCCACCCTGTCCGTATCCGGGCGCGTGGCGTCTCCGTCTCTTCGCTTTTCGGGGCCCATTGCCGGCCATTTTCTTCTCCGCTGTTCTCGAGGGGTCCCAGCAGTTCCGTCGTCACCGCTTGCCTCCCCCTGGATGCGCTCGGCACTGGCGGATATCGGATTAGGCGTTGTAACGCCTCGGTGCTTCTCGCCGCCTTGCCCATTTCGTAGGCGAGCCTCCGATATTGTTGGGGGGGGGGCGTCTATTTCTGCTCCCGCCTCCGCGTCCTGGAGGAGATAGCCTTCTAGCTCCCGCATTTCGTGGATTAGCGGCTCGAGATCGTCCGCGATTTCTTGGCGTGTTCTCTCATCGCTCATTAACTCCCATTGGTTCGCCATCTGAAACGTTTAACTCATCTAGGGTGTTGTTTGCTGCTATTTGATTGCTGGGTGGGATGTATGTCTTTAGGTCGTTCACGTGAGCTTTTCCCGCGTCTACCCCTTCGGTGGTGTTCAGTTGATAGACCACCGACGATAGTTTTTTCGCGATGACGAAAGGACCGCTAAATTTTGGACATAATTTGGCCGCGATGTTTTGTGCGGCCGAAGAAAGAACGCGGAGGCGTCTAAGGACGAGATCTCCTTCCTTATACTGCCTGTCCTCATGACTCTGATTATAATAGCGCGCCTGCGTTTCGTACGCGCTATCTAAATTTTCCGCGACCCAGTGACGTAATGTAGCTAAATGTGACATTCTTTCCGACCACCCTTCCGTAGGTTCGACCTCGAGATCCGCGCGTGGGTCATCAATCGCTCGTATGCACGCTGCCGGTTTCGGTTCTCGTCCGAAATTCAAAAATGCGGGTGTCGCTTGCAGTGCAGTGTGGTAGGCCGTGTTATACGCGAAACGAAATTGGGGAATATTCGCATCCCATTCGCGATGGTCTCGATCGAGGTAGGCTACGATCATTGTTTTTCATTTGCGGCGTTGTTCTAATCGCGATACCATAATCTTTCGCGAGCTCGTAAATCGCTTTGTTAACAAACTCGGTATCGTTGTCGGTGACCAATGTTTCGGCTGTTCCCCATCGCGAGAACACGAGATCTTCGAATGCTTCTGAAATTCTCGCCCCTGTGGCCTTTCGGAGGGGACAACATTCTATCCATTTCGTAAAGATGTCTTGAATTACTAGCAAGTACGAAAAACCTGCACGACTACGGGGGAGCGGGCCCATAATATCGGTCACGACTACTGTCCAGGGTGCTCCGATGCGACGCTGTCTCATTAACCCAGGTGGGAGGGTTTGCTCCACCTTTGTCACTTGACAGGTGGGGCAGCGTCGGACATATTCAACCACGCTTCGAAACATCCCTGGCCAATAATATCGAGTAGCAATTCGATGGTACGTTTTTTCTACTCCCCTGTGACCCGCTTGCCTTTCGTCGTGAGCCTCTTTTAAAATTTCTGTTCTCGCGTCAGACGCGACGACGAGCTTTCACTCGTCTAAGTCTGCCCCGAGAATTTCGGCAATCAATGGATCGGATCGACGACGAAAAAGTTGCCCCTCTCGAATTGACCAGTTCGGGAATTTTTATCGGACTCTCTTTTACTTCGCGAAATTTTTTCTCATACCATCCGAGCGTTGTCACGGCCGCTGACGTTAACGCGACTTCCCCTTCCACCGGGTCGGCTCCCTCGTACATACGCCAGAGTGCGTCTGGTACGTGATTGAGTTTTCCTTACCGGTATTTTATCTTGTTAAAACAAATGAAGCCGTGTACTTTTCGTTTAAGAATAATATGTAATTTAGAATATGAAACATAAGATACAAAAAATATATATATATATATATATATATATATATATATATATATATATATATATATATATATATATATATATATTGTGACGTGGCATTTTTGCCAACGTCTCCCCAGATCGGTAAGACGAAAGACCGGATCACCTTTTGGCAGCGAGACACGTTGACGATCGGTGCGAGCGCTCTCCCTGGGCACGAGCGAGACCCAGAGAGCGCTACTCATATTTTTGAGCGTCGCGCCAATTTGCGCGACGCGATCTTTCAGGACCGTAATCGGGTCCCAGGGGGACCCGAAACTCTTTTCCCCACGAAATTGGCGAGGATGCCTCAACAACGCATCCTATAGGGACTGGCTCCGGCAAATAAACAGGAAGACAACATCGGAGGATCAACGCGGCCCAGGAAGACCAACCTGGAGGCGCCGACGTGAGATGAGGACGATCTCAAAGAAATCGACTTCATCCAGTCGTCGCCTCGTCCGGGAAGAAGCCTGGCCAGCTGCCGGATAGGCCGACGCCGATCGTCGTCGCGGGAAGCGGCCAATCACCGAGTGCCGCCGAAACTGAATCCGCGAATCGCCGGAGGCCAGGGGCCATCGCGTAGCGTCCGAAACTCGCCTAGCGATAGGCCGAAATGTCGCGCGGGGAAACGAGTTAGGAAAGTGGGGGACGCCTCGCTTCCGCGCCACCGAGCCACCGCATGGGAAGCCATTGCTTCGATATCGCGCAAGTAGTTGGCACGTACTTTAAAACGCGAGTTCAACAAAGTTCTTTTGCGACCGCTGCCGATTAAACAAAAAGAAGGACGTTAAGACAGAGCTGCCGTACAGCTGCCGCCTGCTGCCGTGCCTTTGGTAAGCGCCGATCAGGCTTCAATTATCGATTGTAATTCTTTTTGCGCGTGTGGCTCGTGTAGCGTTTCGGCGGGTCCGTGTTCGCGTCGCGAGGGCTGACGACTTGGGTTCGGGGCTGCCGAGAATCGCGAAATCTAGAATCGTGAGGGGCCCGAATCCTCTGGGCAACGGGATCCAATTCTTTAGCGAACTCGCCTCACACGTGGGAGTCGAGTAATATACCGGGTGTCGTCGTCAGCCTTGGCCAACCTCGTCTCGTTCCACGGTGGGACGCCGCGTCGTGCACGATTCGTGTTCCGCGAATTTCGCGTATGATCGAAGCTCAGATAGGACCGCGTGTAACACCGGAATTCGACTGTAAATTCCTCGAGTAGGAGACAGGCGCGCGTAAAATCCAGTGCTGCCGAATTCGACGCGACGAAATAAAGCGCGTGCGATTACCATCCGTCGCGATATTTCTTAAACCGCGCTAGCGATCACCTTTAACGGCTGCCGACTCGTGTCGACAGCTATGTAAAATTCCATCTCGCTTAATAAACGATTGTGGTTGCCGAAATTAACGTGTTCAATTCTTGCGTGAAACCTTCCTGCCGCGAGGAACGTCTCCTGTTCTCCACGTGTCTCTCCTGGTCCCTTAGATGAGCTATCTCAGTTCAACGCGGTCGTCGTAGGCTCGGGGTTTTCCTCCATTGAATTTAGTTCGGGAGATTCAGAATTTCATACGACACGTAGCCGTGTCTGGCGCCCGAAAATTCGCGCTTGTTGTAGAAAACCGCGAGCCCGCGATAACCTTTTTGTCCCGGGTGGACCACGTGTCGTGCGGCCGATCGTGGCCCGGCGTTCCGCTTGTAAATACCCGGTGTCGCAAAGGGTTTCGCCCTTCTGGCGTCTCCCGATTGCCGAGCGACGTGACAAAATTGGCGCCCGAACAGGTTGCTGATCGTAAGATCGTGACAAGTTTGGTGCCCGAACAGTTTTCTAATCGCAAGATCGTGAAAAGTTTGAATTTTTGTTCGCAAATTTATGACAAATTTTGGCTGCCGAATCGTTGAAATAACATTTTCGATTGTTGAAAATTTCGTATATCGGAGACACGAGGTAGACACGAGACTCGCGCAAGTAAATTCCTTTCAAACAGCTTCGATCGTGCGGATTCCGAGAAACGATCGTTGCCGTCGCGGCGTAAACATCGAAAAACCCACCGACGAACAATTATCGTTCTACGCGACCTACAACGAGCCAACGAAGCATACGAATTGTATTGAAATTTCATGCCATTGATGAATTGTATTTATGAATTGTGTTTATGAATTGTATTTCTAAACGGTATTTCTGAATGGTATCAATGGATCATATTGAAGAAATGTGTTGACGAGCAGTATTACTGAAGGATATTAGGAACTGGAATTTAATTCAAATTTATAATTGATCTATTAAGATTTTTCTTGCTGAATTACTATTCACAAATTATGAATTATTAGATTTCAATTAATTAACATCAAGTTCACAAGCAGAAAAGTAAAAGCAAAATATTAAATAATAGAGAAGAGATATTAAATTAAAGAAGAGTGATTATTTCAATGAACACCTATTAAATAAATAATTATTGAATAATACTGGTCTCAAGGAAAATTTATGATATTTACTGAATTGTTTCATTTTATGATGTTTTACTGATATTATGCTGTGATATTTATGAATTTTCTGTATGTTTTTTTGTTGTTGTTGTAATCTCTTATTTATTTTCGATATTTATTTTGTGTTAATTTATTTCTAATTGTTATTTATTTCATTATTTATTTGATTATTTATTAGTCTCGTTTATTTTATTTATCTCCATTTGTTGGATTAAATTGTACATATTCTCCCCTTATTTTAACGAATTTCATTAATTTATTAAATTTTTGGACCGCACCATCTGTACGGTCACCCTAATTAAATTCTACATTTTAATATTTCGTGTTATTGTTAATTATTTATTATTATCGTTGTTTTGAATAGTTTATTATTTTTTTTCTTTGTCTTTGCTGCCGATTGCCGTCTTCAACGGCGAAGATTCAACATTTCATAATCATTTATTTTGTTGAGGATTTTTCTTTTTCAAACAGACCGATCTTCAAAATCTTTTCTTTTAGAAACAATTCGTGAATATTGATGATTCATAACAATATCGAAAGTAATTAAGAAATACTTACTGCTGATTGAATTTAATAATTGTCATTGATAATTTATGCGATATTTATTGAATTTCTGTGCCATATTTATTGCAATATTGTTAATATTTTATTGTGCATTTTTGTGTGTGAACCGGGGTCAAGTGACGATTAACCGCCAGGGTCTATTGTTGCATTGCGACGACGGATCTAGGTGGTCTGTTGAGGCGAGACAGACGGTTCACAAAATTTGTTTTTTGGTGATGGAAGATTCGTTTTGTTGTCGCAGTATGTGCCGTTGTAGATCGTAACGTCTTTGTGAACGTTAGAATTTTGCGCTCGCGAGATCAAACGCGAGAATAACCCGGAAAGGCGAGAAACTGTTAAATTTGCGAAAAGATTTGTTAGGATTTTGTAAAATTGCTGGAGACGGAAAATAGGAATTATTAAAATTTGCGCTGCCGATAAAGTCGCGTTTAGGGGAGATACCAGGTATTGCGGTGTAAGAAGAGTCTCAGAGTTGACTCTCTCTTGGCGTACAGAATTCGAGACGCGGTTCCCTTTTGTTTAGATACGCGGCTTAGCGAGACCTTCGACTCGGGTTACTTCGCCCGGGCAATAAAGTAGACCTTCGGTCTTTGAGTGTTTATTGCTGCCGCGGGATATTCCATTCATCGATTGTTGACGTTTCCGAACCACTCAGATAAGATGTGGCATAAAGATCGCGAAGAACAGTATGAAAGGGAATATTATTCGGCTTACGATGACGCGTCGGACGGAAACCCCCCAGCGGACGACGCGACCTCGGACGAAGACCACGCCGAGGTTGGTCGATCACCGCCGCGAAATATACGATTAACGGTGCCGAAGTGGAACAAACAACGGTCCACTCAAAATCGCCGCGATCGCGAAATTAAAAATGAGCTGCCGAATCTGCCGTCAGGTTCTCAAGATCAACCCCCCCAAACCACTCGCCGCGAAATGTACTGCCGAGGGACCCCGATTTCGGAAGTAATGCGTCGATGGCGGATTAAATTTTCCGGAGCGCCCGGGGAGGACTCGGAAGCTTTCCTAGAGCGTTTGATAGAACATCGGAAATACGGGAATATCGCGGACGAACACCTGCTGCGCTGCCTGACAGTGTGCTTCGACGGTATCGCGACACACTGGTACAAGGCAAGGGAGCCCAAATTGAGAACCTGGGAGCAATTCGTAGCCGCTTTTCGGAAATTTTTCGGAGACCCAGAATATCGCGACACGTTAGTACAGAACATAAAGGATAGATCGCAGGGGGAAAACGAACCGTTACGCGATTACATCGTAAGCATGAGGGCTATGTTCGAGAGACTAGATCCACCGTGGCCGGAGGAAAAGAAAATCCGTAGAACATACTGGGGCGCGAAACCATTATTACGACACGCAATTGCGCTGTCCACGGTGACAACGCTTGAGCAATTAGAAGAGGCACTAATAGAGACGGAACGGGAATCGGACGTAGCAAAATTAAAGCGAAATCCGAAACCCGCGGAAATGGCCCACCCCAGTTTCGCATACGATCCCAACCGCTACGCCTCAAACAAACATCTAAATAAGGGAAAAACGGGGCACGTAGAATTTGTAAATGCGATAGCTGCCGTAGATAGCGGGGAGAGGGAGAAACCGCGATGGGAAAATCCCAAATCCGAGCAGGAGAAACTTCGTTACGAGCCGGTGAAGCACGACTCTTCAGCGCCGCGCGCGAAAAATTTTTCTGCTGCCGGGCGAAGAGAAAATGCATTCTACCGAAACGAAACGAAAGATCAATGGCCAAAACAGTTACCACCGCGCCGACCGGAACTTGCCGAAAGAGAAGAGGTTCGAAGGGCTCCGTCGCGCGATAGACAACGCACGGGGGGAAAGCAATTCGAATGCTGGAACTGTCGGAAAATCGGACATATGTCGCGAGATTGCCGGGAAGAACCGAAAGTCCACTGTTACGGATGCGGAGCCCCGGGAATAACATTGAATAACTGCCGTAAATGCAACCGAACACCGGGAAACGGGGGGAGGAGTCGCTCAGTCGGGCCGGAGAGACCCCACCCGAAATAATATCGGCTCGCGTCTTAATAAACGAAAGCACGAAAAGACCGCCTCTATTAACAATCAAAGTATTCATAGATTCGCTGCCGGTGCGCGCCCTAGTAGACTCAGGTTCGTCTATTACATTCGTGAGTCGCGAAGTAATAAATCGCATAAATAAGGCTGCCGTGAAAATAGAACACACGGAGAGACCGTGTTATTTCCTCCTTGCCACGGGGACAGTCAATCGAGCAGTAGAAAGAGCCAAATTCAAAGTACGAATAGGGAAAAGGGAACACGCGATCTCGGCTCGCGTATTGGATAATTTGGTAACACCCTTGTTGTTAGGGACAGATTCGATTGCGCTCTTTGGGATAATAGCGGAATATCATAATTCCGTGTGGTACTTCGCGTCTAATCCAGACGAAAAATTCTCCTTCGACGACTCGAACTCAACCACTGTTTGTTGCGGGCTTCAAATATTAGATGCTGCCGAAAAACAGCGCTTAGAGAAATTCCTTGAGACCGCGCTGCCGGAATTTGAGAAAACGTCAGGATTAACAGACTTGATTAGCCACCGGATAGACGTGGGAGACCACCCACCCATAAAGCAAAGATATTATGCCGTCTCCCCTAAAGTTCAAGAGGCCATTTATAAGGAAGTGGATACCTTATTGGCCGACGGCATAATTGAAGCGTCACAAAGTGGCTGGTCAAGTCCAATCGTTATGGTAAAGAAAGCGAATGGCAAATACCGATTCTGTTTAGATTTTCGAAAGGTAAACGAGGTCTCAAGGAAGGATGCGTATCCGCTGCCGCTTATGACCCAGATATTGGATAAATTGCGATCGGCAAAATATATCTCGACAATCGACCTCAGTCAGGCATATTTTCAAATTCCATTAGATCCGAATAGTCGCGAAATTACGGCATTCACGGTACCGGGAAAGGGTTTATTCCATTTTCGACGCATGCCGTACGGACTCACGGGAGCACCGGCTACCTTCCAAAGGTTATTAGATCGGCTAATCGGGCCTGAAATGGAACCGCACGCGTTCGCGTACTTAGACGATATTATAATCGTGACAAAAACTTTCGACGAACACCTCGACTGGTTAAAGCGCGTGCTAGATAAAATTAAAGCTGCCGGATTAATAATAAACCCCGATAAATGCGAATTTTGTTGCACGGAAGTCCGGTATTTAGGATTCATTGTGAGCAGAGAAGGGTTGAAAGTGGACGCGGAAAAGATACAACCAATCCTAACGTTCCCTACTCCTAAGGACGTAAAGCAACTGCGGAGATTCTTGGGAATGGCGTCCTGGTACAGGAGGTTCATTCCAGGATTCTCAACACTTGCAGAGCCATTAAACAAATTGCTCAAAAAGGATAAAGAATGGGAATGGAAGGACGGACAACAATCCGCCTTCGAGACCCTTCGCGAGATGATTTCCACTGCACCAACCCTCTCCTGCCCCAATTTCGAGATCCCGTTCACCTTGCAAACGGATGCAAGTACGGTTGGATTAGGTGCCGTCCTGACACAAGAGATCGAGGGGGTAGAGAAAGTTATAGCATTCGCGAGCCGATCCCTTACGATGCCGGAGAGAAAATACTCTGCAACAGAGTTAGAATGCCTCGCAATCGTCTGGGCGGTAGAAAAATTTAGAGCGTATCTGGAAGGATACAAATTTAAAGTAATAACGGATCACAATAGCCTGCGGTGGTTGAGGAAATTACGCAATCCTTCGGGACGATTAGCGAGATGGGCCTTGCAGCTCTTAGAATATGACTTTCAAGTCATATACCGGCAAGGTACCTTAAATAAAGTCCCGGATGCGCTATCACGCGCATTCGAGGACGAGGAGATCGTCGAAGGGGAAATTGAAATAGCTGCCGTAATACGTCCGCGGTGGTACGAAAGGAAATTTGCGGAAATTGAGAAAAGCCCGGAAAAATTTAAGGACTGGAGCATTCGAAATGGGGAACTTTTTTGTCGAAGAACCGATCCACTCATCGCGGAAACATTGGGTGGAGATGGGGACGAATGGAAGTGGGTCGTCCCCGAGGAACGCAGGACCGAGATCTTGCAGGAGGCGCATGATGGTCCGCAGGCCGGACATTTGGGGATCGAGAAAACTTATCACCGGGTCGCGACAAGGTACTACTGGCCCGGCATGTACAGAACTATCGTGGAATACGTGAGACGCTGTACAACCTGTCAGCTAACCAAAGTGGAACAGACACTCCCTTCGGGGCTGATGGGTCGGCGCCGTATTAACACACCGTGGTCAGTGGTAGCCGCCGACATTATGGGTCCGCTGCCGACTAGCAAGTCCGGTCATGCGTACCTCTTAGTAATGCAAGACCTCTTCACCAAATGGATCGAGTGCGCCCCACTCCGAAAAGCGACAGGTCCGAAAATTGCCGAGTCCCTTGAAAATATGATTTTCTCGCGATGGGGAACGCCGGATGTTCTCCTAACGGATAACGGTACAGAATTCGTGAACAAGAGCATACACGAACTTGCCGACGAATACGGAATTAGAATAACAACGACTCCTCCGTACCACCCACAGGCGAACCCAGTAGAGAGAGTCAATCGAATCTTAAAAACTATGATAGTCGCGTTTATAGGAAGAGATCATAGAGAATGGGACATAAATATTACGAAATTCAGATTCGCATATAACACCGCGTACCACTCCGTCCTCCAAGCGTCTCCAGCATTTCTAAATTTCGGGCGAGAACCTCGACCGGTAAAATGCGTGCGGGCGGAAACCGAACCGCCGTTAGAATTAGAAGTAGAATCAACCGAAAAATGGAATGGTCGAGTAGCGCAATTACAAACCCTGCGAAGTTGGGTGGTAGAGAATTTAGAGGAAGCGTACAATCGGCAAGCGCGATACTATAATACGCGACATAGCGATAGAGAATTCGAGGTAGGAGATAGGGTGGTGAGACGGCAGAGAGCTCTCTCGTCAGCGGCAAAGCACTTCGCGGCAAAACTGGTGCCAAAATTTGATGGCCCAGTAGTAATATCAAAGAAACTATCGGCAGGAGTTTATCGCCTAGCCACAGAAGACGGGGTCGATCTAGGCAAAGTGCACATCAGCGATTTAAAAGCGTATCTTCCATCACACGCACAAGAGAACAGTGTAGTAAACAATGAGGTTCCCATTTCAGAATTAAAGACACCAGCTGCCGAAAACCGGAGAATTACAAGGTCAACGAGGAAAAAGGATGGATCCAGCAAAGGACTTCAAAGAGGTCCTGTATAAGTTACATGACTCCATCTATAGGATGGAGACAAGAGACATTATACGGGAGTACCTCGCTACAAAGTGCAAGAAGCACTACAAGGACAAAACCACCCAAACGATGCTGCCGAACGGGGAGGAAACGGGGAGCGAGGAGCTCCCCTTCATGTCAGCCGACGATAAGCCGGAGGCTGAAAGAAGCGCAGGGAGACCAACGATCGGGTTGGAGAATACACTGGAGGATATAGAGGACATCCCACAGGAAAACACGGAGGAAGTCGCCGAGACCCAGGGGAACCAAAGTGAAGAACCGCTGCCGCCATTCCCCGCGAGTGAGTTGGAAGAAGGGGAAGATAAAACAACTGCTGCCGACGAGGTTCAAACCTCATCAAACCCCCACGAAGAAGAGGAAGATAAAACAACTGCTGCCGACGAGGTTCAAACCTCATCAAACCCCCCCGAAGAAGGGGAACATAAAACAATCGCTGCCGAAGAAATAACACCCCAGTCGAGCCCGCAAGCCGGAACATCAACTGCCCAGGAATTTAGAAATAAACAGGAAGAGTTTGAATGGGTTCATAGGCGAGGCCTCTTAAAATTCCGCCTAGAGAAAGAGCGGGAGGAACAACAATTAGAGGCAGCAAGAGTAGAACGGGAGGAGGCTGCCGCAGCAAAAGTCGCCAAGGAAGCGGAAGAACAAGAAAAAAAAATAGCTGCCGCAAACAAGGCCAGAAGACAGATGGAGGAATTAAAAGAAAAAATGGCTGCCGAAGGGAAACGAGGAACCCCATCATGGTTATACAAGGCGGGACAAAAAGAGCCAGTGCTGGAATGGCTCCCTGAAAAGGTAACCTACACAACCCCGAGTTGGAAAGGACATGGGAAACCGCAAGAGCTGCCGAAACAAGCACCGCCATCGGACGGGAAGCCCGTGCCGGAAAGGAAGCCGAAGAAACCAGATCGGCAAAACGGTTGTTGGAGTTGCGGACAGGACGACCACCCATACAGATTTTGCCCCACGCCGAGAGCGGACTTTTGTAAAAGATGCGGGCGACTGGACGTCACCGTAAAAACGTGCCCGAAATGCGGTCCGACGTGGAAAGCGGGAGGCCCACACAACCCGTGGGACTTGTATTATTAAAATAATTAGCTGCCGACACCCACACCCCAAGGGGGAAAACTGAATGGGGGGTGAATCAAAAAGTGAGCTGCCGAACACAGAAAACGGGGCTAGCTCGTTTGCTTACTATTAGCCTGCGAATAGCCAGGCGCACTACTTCGCCATTGTTTTTTTTCCGCTGCCGCCACTCAGTATTATTATTATTATTATTATTATTAATTTTCTTTCGCTTCTCTATTTCGCTCCTCAAAAATAGTTTGTTTTAGTTATGTAATATTAAGAAGGAGTAATAGATTAAAATAGTTTGCTGCCGAAAGGAAAGAATTGATTGTAGATAATAGGACCCTTCCTATAGCGTAATCCGTCACGGTATACAACCGTCATTCGCGAGCGTTTCAGGAAAAACCGGTCGAGGAAGACAACTCACCCGAACAAAGATGTAGATTATAGTAAGTATGTGTTTCATGTTAGCTTGGTGAAGGGTTAAATGTTGGGATAAAAGCTGCCGTGTTCTAAAATTATGTTAAGGAACGACCGAGGTTGAGCGTTCGCTACCGAGCCCACGAGAAGCCTGATTGGTGGCTGCCATTGGTATGATCCGGTCTTCCCTAAGGGGGGGGGGAGTTGTGACGTGGCATTTTTGCCAACGTCTCCCCAGATCGGTAAGACGAAAGACCGGATCACCTTTTGGCAGCGAGACACGTTGACGATCGGTGCGAGCGCTCTCCCTGGGCACGAGCGAGACCCAGAGAGCGCTACTCATATTTTTGAGCGTCGCGCCAATTTGCGCGACGCGATCTTTCAGGACCGTAATCGGGTCCCAGGGGGACCCGAAACTCTTTTCCCCACGAAATTGGCGAGGATGCCTCAACAACGCATCCTATAGGGACTGGCTCCGGCAAATAAACAGGAAGACAACATCGGAGGATCAACGCGGCCCAGGAAGACCAACCTGGAGGCGCCGACGTGAGATGAGGACGATCTCAAAGAAATCGACTTCATCCAGTCGTCGCCTCGTCCGGGAAGAAGCCTGGCCAGCTGCCGGATAGGCCGACGCCGATCGTCGTCGCGGGAAGCGGCCAATCACCGAGTGCCGCCGAAACTGAATCCGCGAATCGCCGGAGGCCAGGGGCCATCGCGTAGCGTCCGAAACTCGCCTAGCGATAGGCCGAAATGTCGCGCGGGGAAACGAGTTAGGAAAGTGGGGGACGCCTCGCTTCCGCGCCACCGAGCCACCGCATGGGAAGCCATTGCTTCGATATCGCGCAAGTAGTTGGCACGTACTTTAAAACGCGAGTTCAACAAAGTTCTTTTGCGACCGCTGCCGATTAAACAAAAAGAAGGACGTTAAGACAGAGCTGCCGTACAGCTGCCGCCTGCTGCCGTGCCTTTGGTAAGCGCCGATCAGGCTTCAATTATCGATTGTAATTCTTTTTGCGCGTGTGGCTCGTGTAGCGTTTCGGCGGGTCCGTGTTCGCGTCGCGAGGGCTGACGACTTGGGTTCGGGGCTGCCGAGAATCGCGAAATCTAGAATCGTGAGGGGCCCGAATCCTCTGGGCAACGGGATCCAATTCTTTAGCGAACTCGCCTCACACGTGGGAGTCGAGTAATATACCGGGTGTCGTCGTCAGCCTTGGCCAACCTCGTCTCGTTCCACGGTGGGACGCCGCGTCGTGCACGATTCGTGTTCCGCGAATTTCGCGTATGATCGAAGCTCAGATAGGACCGCGTGTAACACCGGAATTCGACTGTAAATTCCTCGAGTAGGAGACAGGCGCGCGTAAAATCCAGTGCTGCCGAATTCGACGCGACGAAATAAAGCGCGTGCGATTACCATCCGTCGCGATATTTCTTAAACCGCGCTAGCGATCACCTTTAACGGCTGCCGACTCGTGTCGACAGCTATGTAAAATTCCATCTCGCTTAATAAACGATTGTGGTTGCCGAAATTAACGTGTTCAATTCTTGCGTGAAACCTTCCTGCCGCGAGGAACGTCTCCTGTTCTCCACGTGTCTCTCCTGGTCCCTTAGATGAGCTATCTCAGTTCAACGCGGTCGTCGTAGGCTCGGGGTTTTCCTCCATTGAATTTAGTTCGGGAGATTCAGAATTTCATACGACACGTAGCCGTGTCTGGCGCCCGAAAATTCGCGCTTGTTGTAGAAAACCGCGAGCCCGCGATAACCTTTTTGTCCCGGGTGGACCACGTGTCGTGCGGCCGATCGTGGCCCGGCGTTCCGCTTGTAAATACCCGGTGTCGCAAAGGGTTTCGCCCTTCTGGCGTCTCCCGATTGCCGAGCGACGTGACAATATATATATATATATATATATATATATATATATATATATATATATATATATATATATATATATATATATATATATATTGTTTCGGAACGCGTGGGAAATTTAGTTAGGAAGACTTTTGAACAACCACTTTTATTCACTGGAAGGAGTGAATGTCACTTTTAATGGTCACAAAAAACTATGTACAATAAATACAAAGTTTTTTGTGACCATAATGTACAATAAATACAATAAAGAACGCTTGAAGGAGCGAATTTACTTAATTGTATGCACAAACGCGTACCGAGAGTTTACTAAATCTTTATCCCGAAACCGGTTTAACAACGAACAGTTGTGGAATAGAAATTTAGCGAGAGCGAAAGAGTTAATGTGCGAACGATGGCTACTTTAACTGAACGAATGATCGAGATTCTCTTTCCGGGAACTAAGAGCGGTCTCTTAGCCGGTCGATAATCGATCAGTCGGCGGCGGCCAATAGCGTGGCGCGCCGCTGATCAAGCATCGATAGTGTCGAGTCGCGCGCGGTAGCCAATAGTTGAAGTAGCGGTCGATAGCTCGATGGTATCGATCGACAGAACCGACCAATCCCAAACATTCCGCCCGCCTCGTCATTCACTGACGAAACTGAAGAATGAATGGGCTGTATGTACTGCGTAGTAAACGACGCCACGCGACGCGAGTGAACAGTTGAAATGCCGTGAATTGAATTGTGGAATGAGATGGGTGAAATTACAGTGAATCTACAATTACAAGTGAATTTTAACAATGAGGTGAGTGATTTCCACGATGACAAGAAATCGGATTATCGATATGTGATCGAGATGAAACGTGATTACGCAGAATTGTCTGCTGAGCCTGCCTCGTGGATCTCGCCAGCGTCCTTCTCGGGCACGTCCGGGCGGAGAAGGGGAATCAATTTATGAACCGGTCGAAGATACTGGGAAGATGCAGTTCGAACGGTAGCGACTCGAACGGAATCGTCTGGTCCCGGGTGCACCTGAACAACGCGAGCAAGAGGCCATTGGGTAGGCGGAAGAAGTTCGCTTTTGATTAGGCAAAGGACCCCGGCCTTGATTAACGTTTTGTCCTTTTGCCATTTTCCTCTAGGCTGGAGAGAGTTCAGGTACTCCCGCGACCAACGACTCCAGAAATGCTGATACATCTGCTGTATCAATTGCCATCGAGACAATCGAGATACAGGGAGATCAACGAGGCTGGGCTCAGGAATGGATATTAATGGTTCCCCTATCAAGAAATGACCCGGTGTGAGCGCTACTGGATCCTCAGGGTCATCTGAAAGGGGTAAGAGAGGTCTGGAATTTAGACAAGCCTCGATGCCTGCCAGAAGTGTGGCCAGCTCCTCGAAGGTCAGGATTTGTTCACCGATGACTCGGCGGAGGTGGTGCTTTACGGACTTGACGGCAGCTTCCCAGATTCCGCCGAAGTGAGGAGCCGAAGGAGGGTTGAACTTCCACCTGATGCCTTCGATGGAGGCAGCTGAGGGTGGACCTCCGTCCTGCTTAACCGAGTCCAGAAGAAGGGCCTGCAGCTCGTGGTTGGCTCCGACAAAGTTCCGCCCGCAGTCGCTGTACAACTCCAAGCACCGACCTCGCCGAGCCATGAATCGCCGTAGAGCTGCCAGAAAACGGAACGACAAACGTTCATCCTCGCGCGATAAACGTCGAGCCAACACGCGACCAGAATATTCGAAATGATCACTGGGCGACTTACCGTTTACCCCTTTTTCGTTCCTGGCACTTCCGTAACTTTCGGCTGCTGGACCAAAGCTTCTTGGCTCGTACGGCGGGACCGCGAAATGATACGATGGTCGGTAGGGGTTCCTGTCCCTTCGGCGCCTCCAAGTCGATTGACCGAGTGCCCTCGATAGTCCTTTGATGGCCCGTGCACGGGGCTTCGATATATGCCATTTATTTATCGTCGGACGTCCTCCTGCTTCGAAATCCTTCGCCTAGGAAAATGTCGAAGGTCGGGGCTCCGCTTCCTGGTCCGCTGCTCGGCCC
The DNA here is from genome assembly GCA_963971365.1 of Lasioglossum villosulum. NCBI lineage: Eukaryota > Metazoa > Arthropoda > Insecta > Hymenoptera > Halictidae > Lasioglossum > Lasioglossum villosulum. The sequence goes on from OZ020495.1 coordinate 34,122,277, forward strand.
TGAAACTTGCCGTTCACGGCGCGCACACTAGGTGTCAGTGCATGCTCTAATTTATGGAAATTCCTCGCGGAACGCTCTCGAATCCTGTGTTTCCCGGTCTCGCGTCTCGTTATTGCACGGTCCGGTCCTTCGCACTAACAAAATGTGCCCGCGCATAACGGTGAAGTGACGTCGCCGATTTGCATCGTCACAACTCCCCCCCCCCCCTTTAAAAGGGACCGGACCGACACGGTTTCGTCGACACAGTGATCCGTTTGGCTTGACGTGAGAGAGCGTTCCCTTCGGAAGTTTTCCTTTACAATACGAGGAACCGTCACCAGGAGGATTACCTACGAACAATGAGCCAGCATTCCACGCGTACCTTGTTCCTGAAAATTTCTAAAAAAAACGAACGTACTAAAAAACTAAGCGACATATCCAACTAAAATACTCTAATACCCCAAAACGGAAGATGTGTCGCCTTCTTGAACCTCGGACGGGACGCGTGTTCCGGTGAACCTACGGGGAGTCCGGTGTCGCCAAAATAAATCGTAATATTTGTCGATTGAAGGAACTCATGTGTTTTATTTATATTACCCGCGACATGTTTTGCAGAATTTGCATACGATACAAGGCTGTGGGTGTGAAAATAATCGTACGCGAAATGGTCTTTCAGCGAGAGCAGCTTAACGACAAAGGACGGTCGAACGAAACCAAAGAAAAAAAATCTCTTGCCCCGGCTTTCTGCAACGATGGGCGGGCGCGAGAAGCTATCGCAAAACAATGTGGTTACCTAGGAAGGAACAAAAAAAATGATTATAATGTACTAGTTTGTCCGTTCGCCCACGAAACTATTGCCTCCGCGAGAGCAGTTTCTACGAGTGGTGGCTATTCGGCGCTTCTTTTCCACGCTGGGCCGCACACCGGGCACGTTCTTCTAGAACATCCCGGTCTCCCGCAGCGGAGACAGTGAATGCTCTTTTCTCTTGTGCATTGGGTCTGCTGGTGGCCGTATTGTCCGCAGTTCCAGCATCCATCTGGATCCCGCATGGCCACTTTTTCTTTGTTGGCGAGCCACCGCTCGTACTGCCCCCAACTAGCAGACTTCTCGTCCCGTGTTTTTGTTACGGGCGCAGATATCTTTGTTTCCGCAGCTCGTGGTGCGGCTTGTATCCTCCCTGTTGGCGGATTTAGATGTTCTCGCCCCGATATTCTCGCCTCCGCTATTTTTGATCGAGCTGGCCTGTTGTCGTCGTCATGCTCCTTTTGGGTGGGTTCGCGCGGCTCTTCCCGTGAGCACGCCGGTGATGTGGCTTCATCCCCCGAGAATGCGATCAGCCACCCTGTCCGTATCCGGGCGCGTGGCGTCTCCGTCTCTTCGCTTTTCGGGGCCCATTGCCGGCCATTTTCTTCTCCGCTGTTCTCGAGGGGTCCCAGCAGTTCCGTCGTCACCGCTTGCCTCCCCCTGGATGCGCTCGGCACTGGCGGATATCGGATTAGGCGTTGTAACGCCTCGGTGCTTCTCGCCGCCTTGCCCATTTCGTAGGCGAGCCTCCGATATTGTTGGGGGGGGGGCGTCTATTTCTGCTCCCGCCTCCGCGTCCTGGAGGAGATAGCCTTCTAGCTCCCGCATTTCGTGGATTAGCGGCTCGAGATCGTCCGCGATTTCTTGGCGTGTTCTCTCATCGCTCATTAACTCCCATTGGTTCGCCATCTGAAACGTTTAACTCATCTAGGGTGTTGTTTGCTGCTATTTGATTGCTGGGTGGGATGTATGTCTTTAGGTCGTTCACGTGAGCTTTTCCCGCGTCTACCCCTTCGGTGGTGTTCAGTTGATAGACCACCGACGATAGTTTTTTCGCGATGACGAAAGGACCGCTAAATTTTGGACATAATTTGGCCGCGATGTTTTGTGCGGCCGAAGAAAGAACGCGGAGGCGTCTAAGGACGAGATCTCCTTCCTTATACTGCCTGTCCTCATGACTCTGATTATAATAGCGCGCCTGCGTTTCGTACGCGCTATCTAAATTTTCCGCGACCCAGTGACGTAATGTAGCTAAATGTGACATTCTTTCCGACCACCCTTCCGTAGGTTCGACCTCGAGATCCGCGCGTGGGTCATCAATCGCTCGTATGCACGCTGCCGGTTTCGGTTCTCGTCCGAAATTCAAAAATGCGGGTGTCGCTTGCAGTGCAGTGTGGTAGGCCGTGTTATACGCGAAACGAAATTGGGGAATATTCGCATCCCATTCGCGATGGTCTCGATCGAGGTAGGCTACGATCATTGTTTTTCATTTGCGGCGTTGTTCTAATCGCGATACCATAATCTTTCGCGAGCTCGTAAATCGCTTTGTTAACAAACTCGGTATCGTTGTCGGTGACCAATGTTTCGGCTGTTCCCCATCGCGAGAACACGAGATCTTCGAATGCTTCTGAAATTCTCGCCCCTGTGGCCTTTCGGAGGGGACAACATTCTATCCATTTCGTAAAGATGTCTTGAATTACTAGCAAGTACGAAAAACCTGCACGACTACGGGGGAGCGGGCCCATAATATCGGTCACGACTACTGTCCAGGGTGCTCCGATGCGACGCTGTCTCATTAACCCAGGTGGGAGGGTTTGCTCCACCTTTGTCACTTGACAGGTGGGGCAGCGTCGGACATATTCAACCACGCTTCGAAACATCCCTGGCCAATAATATCGAGTAGCAATTCGATGGTACGTTTTTTCTACTCCCCTGTGACCCGCTTGCCTTTCGTCGTGAGCCTCTTTTAAAATTTCTGTTCTCGCGTCAGACGCGACGACGAGCTTTCACTCGTCTAAGTCTGCCCCGAGAATTTCGGCAATCAATGGATCGGATCGACGACGAAAAAGTTGCCCCTCTCGAATTGACCAGTTCGGGAATTTTTATCGGACTCTCTTTTACTTCGCGAAATTTTTTCTCATACCATCCGAGCGTTGTCACGGCCGCTGACGTTAACGCGACTTCCCCTTCCACCGGGTCGGCTCCCTCGTACATACGCCAGAGTGCGTCTGGTACGTGATTGAGTTTTCCTTACCGGTATTTTATCTTGTTAAAACAAATGAAGCCGTGTACTTTTCGTTTAAGAATAATATGTAATTTAGAATATGAAACATAAGATACAAAAAATATATATATATATATATATATATATATATATATATATATATATATATATATATATATTGTTTCGGAACGCGTGGGAAATTTAGTTAGGAAGACTTTTGAACAACCACTTTTATTCACTGGAAGGAGTGAATGTCACTTTTAATGGTCACAAAAAACTATGTACAATAAATACAATAAAGAACGCTTGAAGGAGCGAATTTACTTAATTGTATGCACAAACGCGTACCGAGAGTTTACTAAATCTTTATCCCGAAACCGGTTTAACAACGAACAGTTGTGGAATAGAAATTTAGCGAGAGCGAAAGAGTTAATGTGCGAACGATGGCTACTTTAACTGAACGAATGATCGAGATTCTCTTTCCGGGAACTAAGAGCGGTCTCTTAGCCGGTCGATAATCGATCAGTCGGCGGCGGCCAATAGCGTGGCGCGCCGCTGATCAAGCATCGATAGTGTCGAGTCGCGCGCGGTAGCCAATAGTTGAAGTAGCGGTCGATAGCTCGATGGTATCGATCGACAGAACCGACCAATCCCAAACATTCCGCCCGCCTCGTCATTCACTGACGAAACTGAAGAATGAATGGGCTGTATGTACTGCGTAGTAAACGACGCCACGCGACGCGAGTGAACAGTTGAAATGCCGTGAATTGAATTGTGGAATGAGATGGGTGAAATTACAGTGAATCTACAATTACAAGTGAATTTTAACAATGAGGTGAGTGATTTCCACGATGACAAGAAATCGGATTATCGATATGTGATCGAGATGAAACGTGATTACGCAGAATTGTCTGCTGAGCCTGCCTCGTGGATCTCGCCAGCGTCCTTCTCGGGCACGTCCGGGCGGAGAAGGGGAATCAATTTATGAACCGGTCGAAGATACTGGGAAGATGCAGTTCGAACGGTAGCGACTCGAACGGAATCGTCTGGTCCCGTGTGCACCTGAACAACGCGAGCAAGAGGCCATTGGGTAGGCGGAAGAAGTTCGCTTTTGATTAGGCAAAGGACCCCGGCCTTGATTAACGTTTTGTCCTTTTGCCATTTTCCTCTAGGCTGGAGAGAGTTCAGGTACTCCCGCGACCAACGACTCCAGAAATGCTGATACATCTGCTGTATCAATTGCCATCGAGACAATCGAGATACAGGGAGATCAACGAGGCTGGGCTCAGGAATGGATATTAATGGTTCCCCTATCAAGAAATGACCCGGTGTGAGCGCTACTGGATCCTCAGGGTCATCTGAAAGGGGTAAGAGAGGTCTGGAATTTAGACAAGCCTCGATGCCTGCCAGAAGTGTGGCCAGCTCCTCGAAGGTCAGGATTTGTTCACCGATGACTCGGCGGAGGTGGTGCTTTACGGACTTGACGGCAGCTTCCCAGATTCCGCCGAAGTGAGGAGCCGAAGGAGGGTTGAACTTCCACCTGATGCCTTCGATGGAGGCAGCTGAGGGTGGACCTCCGTCCTGCTTAACCGAGTCCAGAAGAAGGGCCTGCAGCTCGTGGTTGGCTCCGACAAAGTTCCGCCCGCAGTCGCTGTACAACTCCAAGCACCGACCTCGCCGAGCCATGAATCGCCGTAGAGCTGCCAGAAATGTTTCGGTCGAACCATCCGAAACTGCCTCCAAGTGAACTGCTTTCGTGGCCAGGCAGATGAACACAGCGATGTATCCTTTCAAGGTGCGCTGACCACGACCCCGGCTGGCACGAAGCTGTATTGGCCCAGCGTAGTCAATTCCAGACCTGAAAAATGGACGACAACGTGTTATGCGAGCTAACGGAAGATTACCCATTTGAGGTTGGGCAGTTTGCCCCTTCCACCGTATACAAATGGTGCAATGTCCGATACAGGACTTCACCATTTGTCGACCATTGAGGATCCAGCATTCCTGACGCAGAGTAGCAAGCGTCAGTTGGGTTCCTCCATGGAGGCACCTTTTGTGGGCAGCGTCAACCCACAGTCGAGCCAGATGCGAGTCCTTAGGTAGTATGGCAGGATGCTTCCTGTCATATGCGATGTTGGAGACTTGGAGACGACCTCCGACGCGAAGAACCCCATCCGAGTCCAGGAATGGTGAAAGTTTAACCAATCGGCTTTTGGATGCCACCGTTGGTTTTTCCTGAGTGCTTTGATGTCGTCGGGAAAGTGCGCCTCCTGCTCCAGCCGTAATATGGTGATTCTACTATTGTGAATCTCGGTGCTGGTTAGTGTAGCCTCGTGGTTTCGGTGCCCAATTCGCCAACGAAGACACCAAGCCACGACTCGGAATAAGCGTGTCAGGTTAGAAAACCGCTCGATCAAAAGGGAAGACGAGCCTTCGACCTGACGCGCAACGTGATGGACCGTAGGTTCAGTGACCTCGTGGTTGAATTCCTGTGGAGCTGGAACAGGAAAATCCCCTGAGGAAGACAGCCATTCCGGTCCTCGCCACCAAAGCTCGTAGTTGAGCATCTCCGCTGGATACAAGCCACGGGAAGCGCAGTCAGCGGGGTTCTCTGCGCTCCGAACATGATGCCACTGAGCGAGCGGCAGTAGCCGTTGGATTTCTGCGACCCTGTTGGCTACGTAAGTTGGCCAGCGTAAAGGATGCCCCTTGATCCAACTGAGTGTAACGGCGGAGTCTGACCATAGATGGAGGTCAACATCGGCCAACTCGAGAACCTTGGTGACGTGGGAGACGAGATTGGCTAAAAGGAAGGCGGCGCATAGCTCAAGTCGAGGCAGCGAAACCCGTTTCAATGGAGCCACCTTGGATTTGGCTATGATCAACTAAACGGTAGCGACTCCCTCCTCGTTTAAAATACGAGAGTAGACGACGGCGGCATAGGCCCGCTCCGAAGCATCGGCGAACCCGTGGATTTCCAGGACCGAATTGGAGCTGCTGATGCCGAGCCATCGAGGTACTCGAACCGTACGAAGCGCTGGAAGTTGCTGTAGAAATTTTCGCCAAATAAGTTCTTCCTTTTCGGGCAATGGTGTGTCCCAGTCCACCTTGAGGAGCCATAGAGATTGGAGTAGCACCTTGGCGACGATGATGACAGGTGCCAACCATCCTAGAGGGTCGAAGAGCTGCGCTGTTCCGCTGAGCACAGCTCGTTTGGTATAAACCGCAGTCTGAAGGGTGACAGCTGAAACCTGAAAGCAGTCAGAACTAGGGAGCCATTGAATACCTAGTACGCTGTGTACTGTTGGTGAGTCCCATTCTTTAATCCCCTTCAGCTCGTCGATGGAGAATCCTTCCAAGAGATCCCGAGAGTTTGAGGCCCACTTCCTGAGAGGGAATCCGCCCGCCATGAGGAGTTCCCGAACTTCCGTTTGCATCAGCCGGGCTTCAGGAAGGGAGTCAGAACCAGTAAGGACATCGTCCATGTAGATGTCCCTCATGACGACCTGGGAGCCTCGTGGGTACAGCTGATCCTGTTGTTGGGCGAGTTGACGCAAGCACCGGATTGCAAGGTACGGTGCGCAAGCGAGTCCGTAGGTGACCGTGTTCAACTCGTAATCTTGAATGTTTTTACTAGGATCCGGTCGCCAGACAATTCGCTGCCATCGCCGATCATCAGGGTGAACGAGAATCTGCCGGTACATCTTCTCGATGTCAGCAGAGAAGACGAATCGGTACCGTCGCCATCTCAACAAGACGTCGGCGAGATTAGGCAGCAAATTCGGACCCCGCAGAAGGAAATCATTGAGAGATTTCCCATTGGCTGACGGCATCGACCCATTGAACACCACTCGAAGTTTTGTGGTGGTACTGCTTTCTCGTAGAACTCCATGGTGAGGAAGGTAGTAGTTGACGTCTGAAGGAGATTGATTCGTTATCGTCATGTGACCCATTGCCTCGTAGGTACCTAGGAAATCGTGGTAAGCGAGCCGGAATTCGGAGGAACGCTGACACTCACGTCCTATCAGGGGCAGGGAGACTCCATTCAAATCCCTGCCTACGTTCTAGCCGAGCTCTCCACGTACCAACCTCGGGAATTACCCGAGGTTGGTACGGATTAGGAGGGGTTAAATGTTACGGATTAGGAGGGGTTAAAAGCAAGTCACTTCACTTAGAACTAAACTTTATTTCCCCAACTAGGGTGCGTTCGATGTATAACAGAACTATGTACACTGTGTTGTTTCAACCGGCCAAAACACAGGCTCGTTTTGGCTCGATTGGTGAATAATAAAGTGATATGAAAACAATGGGGAGAACAAGATGAGTTTTCCCTTGAGAATTAGATAGATATATTCACTGTAGAAGAATCAGTGAATCCCGAGGTTTGAATCTACTAACTCGCGAAAACAGGTCAAGTGACGAACGACGTTTTCTGAAGAAACGAGTTAGAACGACTAACGTACGTTGCGATCGGAGTCGAACAGCTGGCAGTTTACCGTCACCGTCGAACTATTGATTGGCGGATCGATAGAGCGATCCGCCAATAGTAATCCCGATTTTGGGTCGATAATCGATTGTAATCGACGTCCGACGGTGCTGGCATAAGCTACTGCGAGCTGCTTATCGACTCTCGATCTCGCTGTTACGCGTGAATCCGCCAATAGCGCGGCGGCGCAGTAAGTCGGCGCGTTCACGCTGCCGAAACACCCAGCCAATCCCAAACATTCCGCCCGCCTCGTCAGTGATTGACGAAATTGAACCGAATGATTAGCCAATCAGGTGGGCGATGACGTACGGGTTGTAAGGAATTGCTGAATGGGTCGACAACGTGCTGCGTAGTACCTGAAAGAAGCTACCAGTAACAGTGATTACAAGTGAATTCCGTGATAGTGAAATGAAGAGATGATTCGCGAGATTACAATTTAGATGAATGAAGTGATACCGAGGTGAGTAAATGAACACTTCGTTAGATGAATTCGAAAGAATAGTGAATCGTGTAGGTGATTCGACAAGAATAGATTAACCTAAATTACGCTTTTAGGTACGGATCAGGAGAACCGCGTGTGAATCCAGCCTCAGGAGTTCCACCAGTATCCTTCTCCTCGTCTTCAGGCGACAACCGAGTGATAAACTTGGCCACTGATCGACGAAATGGCGACGACAAGATGCGCACGGTTGCGACGAGAACCCGATGCCATCGAGAAACCCTGGATACTGGTGGCTCCTCGAGGTTGGGTTCTGAAACAGAGGTGAGATATTCTCCGATTGAGAAGTGCCCCAGTGTCAGGGCTGCAGGATCCTCAGGGTCGTCTGTCAACGGAAGTATGAATTTAGAGAGAAGCCAAGCTTCGATACCAGTCAGGAGCGTGGTCAGCTCCTCGAAGGATCGTCGCTGCTTTCTGAAGATCCTGCGTAACTGCTGCTTAGAAGAGTCCACAGCAGCTTCCCAGATTTCCTTCAAGTGTCGAGAGGAAGGTAGTTTAAATTTCCAAGAGTTGCCTCGCTTGGAGTTCCGCTGACCACGATCCTGCCTGGATCGAAGGTGCGTAGGTGCGTGATAATAGCCTCCAGATCTGGAATATGAGCCGTGATTAGAATTAATTTGAGAATTTTCACTTTTAGGTTGGGCAGTTTGCCCGTTCCAGATTATACAGACGGTGCCAAAGTCGATACAGAAGTTCACCGACTGAAGACCGCTGAGGATCCAGCGCTCATGGAGCAGCGCTGCCAAAAGAGGTTGTTTCCCTCCGTGTAGGCATCGGTTGTGGGCAGCTTCGACCCACAACTTAGCCCGAGGGTATACATACAGTAGATTTTTTCCGCCGAGCGCAATGAGCTCGGGGAACCCAGCGTTCCAGCGATAAGGAGATGCGATGATCTGACAGCAGTCAGATGAAGAGAGCCCGTGGTTGTCGACGACGCAGCGAAGCATAGGCAGGTCCCATTCGCCGACTCCTTTCCGCTCCGAGGTGGATTGAAAATCCAGTAGATTCCTGGATTCGGCTGTCCACGTGCCACGTGAAAAGCCGCCCGCCATCAGGATCCAGCATCCCAATGGAAGTCCAAGTAGATATGTTCCGCCGAGCCCTGAGAGCTCGGGGAACCCAGAGTTCCAATCAAGTGGATTGGAGTTGGATTTCCACGTGCACCGTGGAAAGCCGCCCGCCATGAGGATCCAGCACCCCCATGGATGTCCGAGTAGATATGTTCCGCCGAGCACAGAGAGCTCGGGGAACCCGAAGTTCCAATCAAGTGGATTGGAGTTGGATTTCCACGGGCACCGTGGAAAGCCGCCCGCCATCAGGATCCAGCATCCCAATGAACGTCCAAGTAGATATGTTCCGCCGAGCACTGAGAGCTCGGGGAACCCAGAGATCCGTAGAGAGGATGCCGATGTGGTCTGACAGCGGTCAGAGAGAGAAACCCAGTTGATGCTGAAGTTGCAGTGAAGGACGAGAGTATCCCATCCGCCGACTTCCTTCAGCTCGGAGGTGGAGTGACCATCCAGAAGATACCTGGAGCAGGATGTCCACGGGCACCGTGGAAACTCGCTTGTCTGGTGGATCCAGCTCTCCGATGGAGGCCCGAGTAGAGATGTTCCGACGAGCACTGAGAGCTCGGGGAATCCAAAGTTCCAGTGAGAAGCAGAAGCGATGATCTGGCAGCAGTCAGAGAAAGAGACCCAGTTGTCGAGGACGCAGCGAAGATTCAGGGTGTCGGAAGTCCACGTGCCACGTGAAAAGCCGCCCGCGATGAGGAACTCTCGGAGTTCCTGCGACCTAGGTCCCGCCTCAGGAGGTGTGTCCACTCCGGGATGATGGTCAGCCAAGTAGCTGACTCTCCTGATGTGCAAGTCCACTGGGTGGAGGTGCTCCTCCACCTTGGCGAGGTGACATCTGGGTACCAGGTAGGGTGCACAAACTAGACCACAAGTGACGGTGCTCAGTTCGTTTTCACCGTATTCGATTTCCTTCGCAGATCTCCATCCGACTTGCTGCCTGTCTTGACCATCAGGATGGCCGAGTATCGGCTGATGCATCCTGTCGGCCAGTGTTTCGGTTTCGGCTTGCTCTGAAGGAAACCGAAGATTGACGCAGAGGTTGTCCAGTTCCTTCCAAGCAACTTGGAAGTCGATCGTGTTTGTCTCCACGCGCTTGAAGAGGTTGACGGCCTCGCCTTTCAAACAATCCTTCAAGTAACGAAGGCGTTCCGAAGGTGACAAAGATGGGTCGTTGACGACTAGATCTGTAAACAAGTCCCGAAAGGACGGCCAGTCTTTGTCATTGCCTTCGAACGTGGGCAGAGACAATGTTGGCAACAAAGCGCGTGACCTCTGAGAGTGATTCTCGACGGCCGTTGCATTTGAAGTCGACGGTTCTGTAACGGTCGCGTCGGCTTCGTGTTCGGCGATCATGTCGCGTAAGGAACCGGCGTGCTCACAGTAGCTCCACTGGGTCTCTTCGAATTCTTCGTCATCCACGTTGTAACTCTCCTTCAACTTTGCGTCCCTTCTAGCGGCGGCTCTAATGGCCGAATCGCCCTTGTAGTATGCATCCCAGAGTTGTTTGATGAAGGCGTGAGAGCTACGAAGAATTTCGAGAGAGATGTGGCCCTGGTATCGAGTCTTCAGGATGTCCGCGACCCGAGAGATGCGTTGCGCGAGAAGCCGTTGTTTTACGATGAGGTCAGCCATTGTTGCCTTCACGATTTCAAAAGCGAGACGATTAAGATGCACTCACTTTATTTTAACTTTCCAGTGAACTGCAGCACTGGATCCGGCTCGAAGGACCAAATGTTACGGATTAGGAGGGGTTCAAAGCAAGTCACTTCACTTAGAACTAAACTTTATTTCCCCAACTAGGGTGCGTTCGATGTATAACAGAACTATGTACACTGTAATGTTTCAACCGGCCAAAACACAGGCTCGTTTTGGCTCGATTGGTGAATAATAAAGTGATATGAAAACAATGGGGAGAACAAGATGAGTTTTCCCTTGAGAATTAGATAGATATATTCACTGTAGAAGAATCAGTGAATCCCGAGGTTTGAATCTACTAACTCGCGAAAACAGGTCAAGTGACGAACGACGTTTTCTGAAGAAACGAGTTAGAACGACTAACGTACGTTGCGATCGGAGTCGAACAGCTGGCAGTTTACCGTCACCGTCGAACTATTGATTGGCGGATCGATAGAGCGATCCGCCAATAGTAATCCCGATTTTGGGTCGATAATCGATTGTAATCGACGTCCGACGGTGCTGGCATAAGCTACTGCGAGCTGCTTATCGACTCTCGATCTCGCTGTTACGCGTGAATCCGCCAATAGCGCGGCGGCGCAGTAAGTCGGCGCGTTCACGCTGCCGAAACACCCAGCCAATCCCAAACATTCCGCCCGCCTCGTCAGTGATTGACGAAATTGAACCGAATGATTAGCCAATCAGGTGGGCGATGACGTACGGGTTGTAAGGAATTGCTGAATGGGTCGACAACGTGCTGCGTAGTACCTGAAAGAAGCTACCAGTAACAGTGATTACAAGTGAATTCCGTGATAGTGAAATGAAGAGATGATTCGCGAGATTACAATTTAGATGAATGAAGTGATACCGAGGTGAGTAAATGAACACTTCGTTAGATGAATTCGAAAGAATAGTGAATCGTGTAGGTGATTCGACAAGAATAGATTAACCTAAATTACGCTTTTAGGTACGGATCAGGAGAACCGCGTGTGAATCCAGCCTCAGGAGTTCCACCAGTATCCTTCTCCTCGTCTTCAGGCGACAACCGAGTGATAAACTTGGCCACTGATCGACGAAATGGCGACGACAAGATGCGCACGGTTGCGACGAGAACCCGATGCCATCGAGAAACCCTGGATACTGGTGGCTCCTCGAGGTTGGGTTCTGAAACAGAGGTGAGATATTCTCCGATTGAGAAGTGCCCCAGTGTCAGGGCTGCAGGATCCTCAGGGTCGTCTGTCAACGGAAGTATGAATTTAGAGAGAAGCCAAGCTTCGATACCAGTCAGGAGCGTGGTCAGCTCCTCGAAGGATCGTCGCTGCTTTCTGAAGATCCTGCGTAACTGCTGCTTAGAAGAGTCCACAGCAGCTTCCCAGATTTCCTTCAAGTGTCGAGAGGAAGGTAGTTTAAATTTCCAAGAGTTGCCTCGCTTGGAGTTCCGCTGACCACGATCCTGCCTGGATCGAAGGTGCGTAGGTGCGTGATAATAGCCTCCAGATCTGGAATATGAGCCGTGATTAGAATTAATTTGAGAATTTTCACTTTTAGGTTGGGCAGTTTGCCCGTTCCAGATTATACAGACGGTGCCAAAGTCGATACAGAAGTTCACCGACTGAAGACCGCTGAGGATCCAGCGCTCATGGAGCAGCGCTGCCAAAAGAGGTTGTTTCCCTCCGTGTAGGCATCGGTTGTGGGCAGCTTCGACCCACAACTTAGCCCGAGGGTATACATACAGTAGATTTTTTCCGCCGAGCGCAATGAGCTCGGGGAACCCAGCGTTCCAGCGATAAGGAGATGCGATGATCTGACAGCAGTCAGATGAAGAGAGCCCGTGGTTGTCGACGACGCAGCGAAGCATAGGCAGGTCCCATTCGCCGACTCCTTTCCGCTCCGAGGTGGATTGAAAATCCAGTAGATTCCTGGATTCGGCTGTCCACGTGCCACGTGAAAAGCCGCCCGCCATCAGGATCCAGCATCCCAATGGAAGTCCAAGTAGATATGTTCCGCCGAGCCCTGAGAGCTCGGGGAACCCAGAGTTCCAATCAAGTGGATTGGAGTTGGATTTCCACGTGCACCGTGGAAAGCCGCCCGCCATGAGGATCCAGCACCCCCATGGATGTCCGAGTAGATATGTTCCGCCGAGCACAGAGAGCTCGGGGAACCCGAAGTTCCAATCAAGTGGATTGGAGTTGGATTTCCACGGGCACCGTGGAAAGCCGCCCGCCATCAGGATCCAGCATCCCAATGAACGTCCAAGTAGATATGTTCCGCCGAGCACTGAGAGCTCGGGGAACCCAGAGATCCGTAGAGAGGATGCCGATGTGGTCTGACAGCGGTCAGAGAGAGAAACCCAGTTGATGCTGAAGTTGCAGTGAAGGACGAGAGTATCCCATCCGCCGACTTCCTTCAGCTCGGAGGTGGAGTGACCATCCAGAAGATACCTGGAGCAGGATGTCCACGGGCACCGTGGAAACTCGCTTGTCTGGTGGATCCAGCTCTCCGATGGAGGCCCGAGTAGAGATGTTCCGACGAGCACTGAGAGCTCGGGGAATCCAAAGTTCCAGTGAGAAGCAGAAGCGATGATCTGGCAGCAGTCAGAGAAAGAGACCCAGTTGTCGAGGACGCAGCGAAGATTCAGGGTGTCGGAAGTCCACGTGCCACGTGAAAAGCCGCCCGCGATGAGGAACTCTCGGAGTTCCTGCGACCTAGGTCCCGCCTCAGGAGGTGTGTCCACTCCGGGATGATGGTCAGCCAAGTAGCTGACTCTCCTGATGTGCAAGTCCACTGGGTGGAGGTGCTCCTCCACCTTGGCGAGGTGACATCTGGGTACCAGGTAGGGTGCACAAACTAGACCACAAGTGACGGTGCTCAGTTCGTTTTCACCGTATTCGATTTCCTTCGCAGATCTCCATCCGACTTGCTGCCTGTCTTGACCATCAGGATGGCCGAGTATCGGCTGATGCATCCTGTCGGCCAGTGTTTCGGTTTCGGCTTGCTCTGAAGGAAACCGAAGATTGACGCAGAGGTTGTCCAGTTCCTTCCAAGCAACTTGGAAGTCGATCGTGTTTGTCTCCACGCGCTTGAAGAGGTTGACGGCCTCGCCTTTCAAACAATCCTTCAAGTAACGAAGGCGTTCCGAAGGTGACAAAGATGGGTCGTTGACGACTAGATCTGTAAACAAGTCCCGAAAGGACGGCCAGTCTTTGTCATTGCCTTCGAACGTGGGCAGAGACAATGTTGGCAACAAAGCGCGTGACCTCTGAGAGTGATTCTCGACGGCCGTTGCATTTGAAGTCGACGGTTCTGTAACGGTCGCGTCGGCTTCGTGTTCGGCGATCATGTCGCGTAAGGAACCGGCGTGCTCACAGTAGCTCCACTGGGTCTCTTCGAATTCTTCGTCATCCACGTTGTAACTCTCCTTCAACTTTGCGTCCCTTCTAGCGGCGGCTCTAATGGCCGAATCGCCCTTGTAGTATGCATCCCAGAGTTGTTTGATGAAGGCGTGAGAGCTACGAAGAATTTCGAGAGAGATGTGGCCCTGGTATCGAGTCTTCAGGATGTCCGCGACCCGAGAGATGCGTTGCGCGAGAAGCCGTTGTTTTACGATGAGGTCAGCCATTGTTGCCTTCACGATTTCAAAAGCGAGACGATTAAGATGCACTCACTTTATTTTAACTTTCCAGTGAACTGCAGCACTGGATCCGGCTCGAAGGACCAAATGTTACGGATTAGGAGGGGTTAAAAGCAAGTCACTTCACTTAGAACTAAACTTTATTTCCCCAACTAGGGTGCGTTCGATGTATAACAGAACTATGTACACTGTAATGTTTCAACCGGCCAAAACACAGGCTCGTTTTGGCTCGATTGGTGAATAATAAAGTGATATGAAAACAATGGGGAGAACAAGATGAGTTTTCCCTTGAGAATTAGATAGATATATTCACTGTAGAAGAATCAGTGAATCCCGAGGTTTGAATCTACTAACTCGCGAAAACAGGTCAAGTGACGAACGACGTTTTCTGAAGAAACGAGTTAGAACGACTAACGTACGTTGCGATCGGAGTCGAACAGCTGGCAGTTTACCGTCACCGTCGAACTATTGATTGGCGGATCGATAGAGCGATCCGCCAATAGTAATCCCGATTTTGGGTCGATAATCGATTGTAATCGACGTCCGACGGTGCTGGCATAAGCTACTGCGAGCTGCTTATCGACTCTCGATCTCGCTGTTACGCGTGAATCCGCCAATAGCGCGGCGGCGCAGTAAGTCGGCGCGTTCACGCTGCCGAAACACCCAGCCAATCCCAAACATTCCGCCCGCCTCGTCAGTGATTGACGAAATTGAACCGAATGATTAGCCAATCAGGTGGGCGATGACGTACGGGTTGTAAGGAATTGCTGAATGGGTCGACAACGTGCTGCGTAGTACCTGAAAGAAGCTACCAGTAACAGTGATTACAAGTGAATTCCGTGATAGTGAAATGAAGAGATGATTCGCGAGATTACAATTTAGATGAATGAAGTGATACCGAGGTGAGTAAATGAACACTTCGTTAGATGAATTCGAAAGAATAGTGAATCGTGTAGGTGATTCGACAAGAATAGATTAACCTAAATTACGCTTTTAGGTACGGATCAGGAGAACCGCGTGTGAATCCAGCCTCAGGAGTTCCACCAGTATCCTTCTCCGCGTCTTCAGGCGACAACCGAGTGATAAACTTGGCCACTGATCGACGAAATGGCGACGACAAGATGCGCACGGTTGCGACGAGAACCCGATGCCATCGAGAAACCCTGGATACTGGTGGCTCCTCGAGGTTGGGTTCTGAAACAGAGGTGAGATATTCTCCGATTGAGAAGTGCCCCAGTGTCAGGGCTGCAGGATCCTCAGGGTCGTCTGTCAACGGAAGTATGAATTTAGAGAGAAGCCAAGCTTCGATACCAGTCAGGAGCGTGGTCAGCTCCTCGAAGGATCGTCGCTGCTTTCTGAAGATCCTGCGTAACTGCTGCTTATAAGAGTCCACAGCAGCTTCCCAGATTTCCTTCAAGTGTCGAGAGGAAGGTAGTTTAAATTTCCAAGAGTTGCCTCGCTTGGAGTTCCGCTGACCACGATCCTGCCTGGATCGAAGGTGCGTAGGTGCGTGATAATAGCCTCCAGATCTGGAATATGAGCCGTGATTAGAATTAATTTGAGAATTTTCACTTTTAGGTTGGGCAGTTTGCCCGTTCCAGATTATACAGACGGTGCCAAAGTCGATACAGAAGTTCACCGACTGAAGACCGCTGAGGATCCAGCGCTCATGGAGCAGCGCTGCCAAAAGAGGTTGTTTCCCTCCGTGTAGGCATCGGTTGTGGGCAGCTTCGACCCACAACTTAGCCCGAGGGTATACATACAGTAGATTTTTTCCGCCGAGCGCAATGAGCTCGGGGAACCCAGCGTTCCAGCGATAAGGAGATGCGATGATCTGACAGCAGTCAGATGAAGAGAGCCCGTGGTTGTCGACGACGCAGCGAAGCATAGGCAGGTCCCATTCGCCGACTCCTTTCCGCTCCGAGGTGGATTGAAAATCCAGTAGATTCCTGGATTCGGCTGTCCACGTGCCACGTGAAAAGCCGCCCGCCATCAGGATCCAGCATCCCAATGGAAGTCCAAGTAGATATGTTCCGCCGAGCCCTGAGAGCTCGGGGAACCCAGAGTTCCAATCAAGTGGATTGGAGTTGGATTTCCACGTGCACCGTGGAAAGCCGCCCGCCATGAGGATCCAGCACCCCCATGGATGTCCGAGTAGATATGTTCCGCCGAGCACAGAGAGCTCGGGGAACCCGAAGTTCCAATCAAGTGGATTGGAGTTGGATTTCCACGGGCACCGTGGAAAGCCGCCCGCCATCAGGATCCAGCATCCCAATGAACGTCCAAGTAGATATGTTCCGCCGAGCACTGAGAGCTCGGGGAACCCAGAGATCCGTAGAGAGGATGCCGATGTGGTCTGACAGCGGTCAGAGAGAGAAACCCAGTTGATGCTGAAGTTGCAGTGAAGGACGAGAGTATCCCATCCGCCGACTTCCTTCAGCTCGGAGGTGGAGTGACCATCCAGAAGATACCTGGAGCAGGATGTCCACGGGCACCGTGGAAACTCGCTTGTCTGGTGGATCCAGCTCTCCGATGGAGGCCCGAGTAGAGATGTTCCGACGAGCACTGAGAGCTCGGGGAATCCAAAGTTCCAGTGAGAAGCAGAAGCGATGATCTGGCAGCAGTCAGAGAAAGAGACCCAGTTGTCGAGGACGCAGCGAAGATTCAGGGTGTCGGAAGTCCACGTGCCACGTGAAAAGCCGCCCGCGATGAGGAACTCTCGGAGTTCCTGCGACCTAGGTCCCGCCTCAGGAGGTGTGTCCACTCCGGGATGATGGTCAGCCAAGTAGCTGACTCTCCTGATGTGCAAGTCCACTGGGTGGAGGTGCTCCTCCACCTTGGCGAGGTGACATCTGGGTACCAGGTAGGGTGCACAAACTAGACCACAAGTGACGGTGCTCAGTTCGTTTTCACCGTATTCGATTTCCTTCGCAGATCTCCATCCGACTTGCTGCCTGTCTTGACCATCAGGATGGCCGAGTATCGGCTGATGCATCCTGTCGGCCAGTGTTTCGGTTTCGGCTTGCTCTGAAGGAAACCGAAGATTGACGCAGAGGTTGTCCAGTTCCTTCCAAGCAACTTGGAAGTCGATCGTGTTTGTCTCCACGCGCTTGAAGAGGTTGACGGCCTCGCCTTTCAAACAATCCTTCAAGTAACGAAGGCGTTCCGAAGGTGACAAAGATGGGTCGTTGACGACTAGATCTGTAAACAAGTCCCGAAAGGACGGCCAGTCTTTGTCATTGCCTTCGAACGTGGGCAGAGACAATGTTGGCAACAAAGCGCGTGACCTCTGAGAGTGATTCTCGACGGCCGTTGCATTTGAAGTCGACGGTTCTGTAACGGTCGCGTCGGCTTCGTGTTCGGCGATCATGTCGCGTAAGGAACCGGCGTGCTCACAGTAGCTCCACTGGGTCTCTTCGAATTCTTCGTCATCCACGTTGTAACTCTCCTTCAACTTTGCGTCCCTTCTAGCGGCGGCTCTAATGGCCGAATCGCCCTTGTAGTATGCATCCCAGAGTTGTTTGATGAAGGCGTGAGAGCTACGAAGAATTTCGAGAGAGATGTGGCCCTGGTATCGAGTCTTCAGGATGTCCGCGACCCGAGAGATGCGTTGCGCGAGAAGCCGTTGTTTTACGATGAGGTCAGCCATTGTTGCCTTCACGATTTCAAAAGCGAGACGATTAAGATGCACTCACTTTATTTTAACTTTCCAGTGAACTGCAGCACTGGATCCGGCTCGAAGGACCAAATGTTACGGATTAGGAGGGGTTCAAAGCAAGTCACTTCACTTAGAACTAAACTTTATTTCCCCAACTAGGGTGCGTTCGATGTATAACAGAACTATGTACACTGTAATGTTTCAACCGGCCAAAACACAGGCTCGTTTTGGCTCGATTGGTGAATAATAAAGTGATATGAAAACAATGGGGAGAACAAGATGAGTTTTCCCTTGAGAATTAGATAGATATATTCACTGTAGAAGAATCAGTGAATCCCGAAGTTTGAATCTACTAACTCGCGAAAACAGGTCAAGTGACGAACGACGTTTTCTGAAGAAACGAGTTAGAACGACTAACGTACGTTGCGATCGGAGTCGAACAGCTGGCAGTTTACCGTCACCGTCGAACTATTGATTGGCGGATCGATAGAGCGATCCGCCAATAGTAATCCCGATTTTGGGTCGATAATCGATTGTAATCGACGTCCGACGGTGCTGGCATAAGCTACTGCGAGCTGCTTATCGACTCTCGATCTCGCTGTTACGCGTGAATCCGCCAATAGCGCGGCGGCGCAGTAAGTCGGCGCGTTCACGCTGCCGAAACACCCAGCCAATCCCAAACATTCCGCCCGCCTCGTCAGTGATTGACGAAATTGAACCGAATGATTAGCCAATCAGGTGGGCGATGACGTACGGGTTGTAAGGAATTGCTGAATGGGTCGACAACGTGCTGCGTAGTACCTGAAAGAAGCTACCAGTAACAGTGATTACAAGTGAATTCCGTGATAGTGAAATGAAGAGATGATTCGCGAGATTACAATTTAGATGAATGAAGTGATACCGAGGTGAGTAAATGAACACTTCGTTAGATGAATTCGAAAGAATAGTGAATCGTGTAGGTGATTCGACAAGAATAGATTAACCTAAATTACGCTTTTAGGTACGGATCAGGAGAACCGCGTGTGAATCCAGCCTCAGGAGTTCCACCAGTATCCTTCTCCTCGTCTTCAGGCGACAACCGAGTGATAAACTTGGCCACTGATCGACGAAATGGCGACGACAAGATGCGCACGGTTGCGACGAGAACCCGATGCCATCGAGAAACCCTGGATACTGGTGGCTCCTCGAGGTTGGGTTCTGAAACAGAGGTGAGATATTCTCCGATTGAGAAGTGCCCCAGTGTCAGGGCTGCAGGATCCTCAGGGTCGTCTGTCAACGGAAGTATGAATTTAGAGAGAAGCCAAGCTTCGATACCAGTCAGGAGCGTGGTCAGCTCCTCGAAGGATCGTCGCTGCTTTCTGAAGATCCTGCGTAACTGCTGCTTAGAAGAGTCCACAGCAGCTTCCCAGATTTCCTTCAAGTGTCGAGAGGAAGGTAGTTTAAATTTCCAAGAGTTGCCTCGCTTGGAGTTCCGCTGACCACGATCCTGCCTGGATCGAAGGTGCGTAGGTGCGTGATAATAGCCTCCAGATCTGGAATATGAGCCGTGATTAGAATTAATTTGAGAATTTTCACTTTTAGGTTGGGCAGTTTGCCCGTTCCAGATTATACAGACGGTGCCAAAGTCGATACAGAAGTTCACCGACTGAAGACCGCTGAGGATCCAGCGCTCATGGAGCAGCGCTGCCAAAAGAGGTTGTTTCCCTCCGTGTAGGCATCGGTTGTGGGCAGCTTCGACCCACAACTTAGCCCGAGGGTATACATACAGTAGATTTTTTCCGCCGAGCGCAATGAGCTCGGGGAACCCAGCGTTCCAGCGATAAGGAGATGCGATGATCTGACAGCAGTCAGATGAAGAGAGCCCGTGGTTGTCGACGACGCAGCGAAGCATAGGCAGGTCCCATTCGCCGACTCCTTTCCGCTCCGAGGTGGATTGAAAATCCAGTAGATTCCTGGATTCGGCTGTCCACGTGCCACGTGAAAAGCCGCCCGCCATCAGGATCCAGCATCCCAATGGAAGTCCAAGTAGATATGTTCCGCCGAGCCCTGAGAGCTCGGGGAACCCAGAGTTCCAATCAAGTGGATTGGAGTTGGATTTCCACGTGCACCGTGGAAAGCCGCCCGCCATGAGGATCCAGCACCCCCATGGATGTCCGAGTAGATATGTTCCGCCGAGCACAGAGAGCTCGGGGAACCCGAAGTTCCAATCAAGTGGATTGGAGTTGGATTTCCACGGGCACCGTGGAAAGCCGCCCGCCATCAGGATCCAGCATCCCAATGAACGTCCAAGTAGATATGTTCCGCCGAGCACTGAGAGCTCGGGGAACCCAGAGATCCGTAGAGAGGATGCCGATGTGGTCTGACAGCGGTCAGAGAGAGAAACCCAGTTGATGCTGAAGTTGCAGTGAAGGACGAGAGTATCCCATCCGCCGACTTCCTTCAGCTCGGAGGTGGAGTGACCATCCAGAAGATACCTGGAGCAGGATGTCCACGGGCACCGTGGAAACTCGCTTGTCTGGTGGATCCAGCTCTCCGATGGAGGCCCGAGTAGAGATGTTCCGACGAGCACTGAGAGCTCGGGGAATCCAAAGTTCCAGTGAGAAGCAGAAGCGATGATCTGGCAGCAGTCAGAGAAAGAGACCCAGTTGTCGAGGACGCAGCGAAGATTCAGGGTGTCGGAAGTCCACGTGCCACGTGAAAAGCCGCCCGCGATGAGGAACTCTCGGAGTTCCTGCGACCTAGGTCCCGCCTCAGGAGGTGTGTCCACTCCGGGATGATGGTCAGCCAAGTAGCTGACTCTCCTGATGTGCAAGTCCACTGGGTGGAGGTGCTCCTCCACCTTGGCGAGGTGACATCTGGGTACCAGGTAGGGTGCACAAACTAGACCACAAGTGACGGTGCTCAGTTCGTTTTCACCGTATTCGATTTCCTTCGCAGATCTCCATCCGACTTGCTGCCTGTCTTGACCATCAGGATGGCCGAGTATCGGCTGATGCATCCTGTCGGCCAGTGTTTCGGTTTCGGCTTGCTCTGAAGGAAACCGAAGATTGACGCAGAGGTTGTCCAGTTCCTTCCAAGCAACTTGGAAGTCGATCGTGTTTGTCTCCACGCGCTTGAAGAGGTTGACGGCCTCGCCTTTCAAACAATCCTTCAAGTAACGAAGGCGTTCCGAAGGTGACAAAGATGGGTCGTTGACGACTAGATCTGTAAACAAGTCCCGAAAGGACGGCCAGTCTTTGTCATTGCCTTCGAACGTGGGCAGAGACAATGTTGGCAACAAAGCGCGTGACCTCTGAGAGTGATTCTCGACGGCCGTTGCATTTGAAGTCGACGGTTCTGTAACGGTCGCGTCGGCTTCGTGTTCGGCGATCATGTCGCGTAAGGAACCGGCGTGCTCACAGTAGCTCCACTGGGTCTCTTCGAATTCTTCGTCATCCACGTTGTAACTCTCCTTCAACTTTGCGTCCCTTCTAGCGGCGGCTCTAATGGCCGAATCGCCCTTGTAGTATGCATCCCAGAGTTGTTTGATGAAGGCGTGAGAGCTACGAAGAATTTCGAGAGAGATGTGGCCCTGGTATCGAGTCTTCAGGATGTCCGCGACCCGAGAGATGCGTTGCGCGAGAAGCCGTTGTTTTACGATGAGGTCAGCCATTGTTGCCTTCACGATTTCAAAAGCGAGACGATTAAGATGCACTCACTTTATTTTAACTTTCCAGTGAACTGCAGCACTGGATCCGGCTCGAAGGACCAAATGTTACGGATTAGGAGGGGTTAAAAGCAAGTCACTTCACTTAGAACTAAACTTTATTTCCCCAACTAGGGTGCGTTCGATGTATAACAGAACTATGTACACTGTAATGTTTCAACCGGCCAAAACACAGGCTCGTTTTGGCTCGATTGGTGAATAATAAAGTGATATGAAAACAATGGGGAGAACAAGATGAGTTTTCCCTTGAGAATTAGATAGATATATTCACTGTAGAAGAATCAGTGAATCCCGAGGTTTGAATCTACTAACTCGCGAAAACAGGTCAAGTGACGAACGACGTTTTCTGAAGAAACGAGTTAGAACGACTAACGTACGTTGCGATCGGAGTCGAACAGCTGGCAGTTTACCGTCACCGTCGAACTATTGATTGGCGGATCGATAGAGCGATCCGCCAATAGTAATCCCGATTTTGGGTCGATAATCGATTGTAATCGACGTCCGACGGTGCTGGCATAAGCTACTGCGAGCTGCTTATCGACTCTCGATCTCGCTGTTACGCGTGAATCCGCCAATAGCGCGGCGGCGCAGTAAGTCGGCGCGTTCACGCTGCCGAAACACCCAGCCAATCCCAAACATATATATATATATATATATATATATATACAGGGTGTTCCAAAATAAGTGTAACTCCCGGAAATGGGAGGTTCCTTGGGTCATTTGAAGCGACATTTTCGTTTACGAAAATGGTGTCCGTGGCTTTGTTTAGGAGTTATTATCGAAAAACACGAACCAATCAGAGCTCGGCTATAGCGAACGGAGTCCGACTCGGCGACAGGTCCCGCTTAACGCGGTGTCGCTATTGGTCGAACCAGAATCAATCCGCTGTAGCCGCGCTCTGATTGGTCCGTGTTTTTCGTTAATAACTCCTAAACAAAGCCGCGGACGCCAATTTTGTAAAGGAAAATATCGCTTCAAATGACCCAGGGAACCTCCCATTTCCGGGAGTTACACTTATTTTGGGACACCCTGTATATATATATATATATATATATATATATATATATATATATATATATATATATATATATATATATATATATATATATATATATATATATATATATATATATATATATATATATATATATATATATATATATATATTGTCACGTCGTTTCTCGTTTCGGAGTCGAAAGAGAACCGAACTCGGGAAATTATGGCTTGAAGACCTGGCCACGCTCGGTCGCGCGACACGTGGTCCTCCCGGGACAAACAATCCTTCGCAGATTCGAGTCGCAATACACGAAGGGCTGGACAATATCGAACTCGGGCGCCAGACACTACAGGGTGTCACGCGAAACTCGCACTTTGACGCAACTTTTATGAAACGATCTCGATTCTGCGAGGACTGCGCGATAACCTGAGATAGCCGCGAACACGGCCAGGGTTCCACGTGAGGAGAAGGAACGGGGCATTCCCCGCGACGGGAACGTTTCTCGTAGGGGGAATAATTCTTTAAAGAATTCGGCAACAATAACAATCGTTTATTAACGGCGGTTCGGAATACAGGCCGCCGGTGTGCACCGGCGGCAATGGAAAGTTGCCGGCGCGATAACGATATTCTACGACGGTTGTTCGGTCGTTCGCGCGTAGTTTCTCCCTTTCGCGTTGAGCTCGGCGGTCACAGGACTCCGCGTGAAATACAGGCCTTTACGGCACGAATTCCGCCGAGCTCCGATGTTCGACGCGGATTCTAATCTGACTGGGCGAGGGTCACGGCAAAGTCGCGAGAAAACGAGACCGGCACGTCGCGTCGCCCCACCGTGGGACGTCCCGAGAAGAGCTTTTTAACAATCGCGAAGGTCGCGCGCCCCGAATATTCCGCGCGCGGACAATCGCGGACGCTACGACTCCACGGCCCCGCGTTCCTCTCGGGAAAGCTACTCCCAGTACGCAACTACGCGAGGATCCGTGGCGCACGACACGAGTTCGGAATTCGCAAATACGCCCCGAGCCAATACGAATTAAATTACTTGGGGTTGATTGCTAAATAAAGCCTGATCGGCACTCACCAAACGATCGTCGATCTTCAGACTCGACACTCGGCCAACACTTTCGACTCGCGGATAGCGCACGGTGAAAACTATTCTCTCTCTTCGCGGTCCTACGACCCAGTAACCCAATTCGGCGTGGCTCGGGAACGCGGAAGCGAGGCGTCCCCCTACTTCCTCATCTATCTCCCCCTAGGCGACGCTCGGGCCTATCGCGTGGTTCCTTGCGGCATAGACGGAATTAGCGTCTATGGTCCCGGGCCCCCGGGAATTTGGCGACTTCTCATGGAAATCGCAAATTCGACGGGACCATTGGGAGAGCCGCGGAGCCTGTCGGCATGGATCCGAGCCGTTCCAGGATTGTTCTCCGCGCAATTCCTGGGCGAGAGTCGACGAGGCTGGGCGGTTGGACGTCCCGTATTTTCGGTATCCTCGTTGGCCTCTCCGGTTGCTGAATCCGGGCTCGATCCTGATCCAACCGTCTAGTTAGCCAATGACGTATTGCGATAGATATTCCGAGCATCCTTCCTTAAGACTTGGCGCCAATCAGCGGCGGGAGATAGGTACCGGGTTCCTTCTAGACTCCGGCTATTCCTGAAACCTCGTGTCGCGCCCGGCGGCGCGACATTTAAACGCGATAAATTTGTTCCGCTGGACCTCGGGTGTCCAGGGAGAGCGATCGTGACGGCCGTTCTCATTAAAGTATCGGCCGAGGTTGACCCGGTCCTTCGTTTAGGGTTCGGAGTGACGCTGGCAAAAACTGCCACGTCACAATATATATATATATAATGTGTGACTTAAAGTTACAATTAATACATGTGCTCTCTTCTATAAGATACGAACAAGAATGGGAAGAGAAAAAGGAAAGTTCGTTAGACGCGCGATCCGATCGCGCTTGCGCACCAATGCCATTTGTGACCGCGTCCAATAGATGGCGTTCGCTGTCGCGCTCAAAAGATAGGCTACGCTATTATAAATGTATTTAGATACAATATTTTAACACACCTCCTTACATTTATAATAGTTTACCATTACTAGTTAACATTTTAGATTTCTCAGCGACATTCATTCATCCTTACATTTCTCGAGATTTAACATTTCTCTGAATTTAACGAATTTTGTCTTACCTAACGCCTCAGTAAATATATCTGCAATATTATTTTCAGATTCTATTTTAACGATATCTATAGTTCCATTTACATAGTTTTCATTTACAAAATGATAATGGACTTCTATGTGTTTTGAGTTTTTCGTGAAATTTCCATTTTTAGCAATGATTAGAGCGCTTGAATTGTCTTCATATATCTTAGTTGGTTTCTCTAATTTCACATTGAATATGTTTAAAATTTCACGCGCGCATTTTATTTCAGTTACCGCTTCAGACAATGCTATATATTGTGACGTGGCAAGTTTTGCCGACGTCTTTCCGAACCCTTAACGAAGGACCGGGTCACCTCGAGCAGTGCCGAAACGAAAGGGCCGTTGCGATCGCTCTCCCTGGGAAAATCCGAGTACCAGTGGCAGAGTATTAACGCGTTTTAAACGTCGCGCCACTGAGCGCGACGCAAAGTTACAGGATCGTAGCCGGACTCCACGAAGGAACCCGGTACCTAATTCCGACAGCTAATTGGCGAAAATACCTCGCGACGAGGCACTCAAAGGACCTATCGCAGCACCGACGCCGTACCGAACATGTCGCGATTGGAGCGAGCCCAGGCCAGCAAGCCTGGAGGAGCGGACGAGGACCTCGTGAATCGGAGACGACGACCCCCTCCGTCCCGTCGGCCCCTCACCCGGAGTAGATCACGAGCAGACTGCCGGACCGGCTCGTACCAACCTCGAGGCGCGCGGCGGAAAATCAGGGAACACCGTCTTCGGAGATCGACAAATTGCCGAAGACAAGGGGGCTCCCCAATTAAGAAGCGCCCCTGCCGCGAGAACCCCTGCGATAGGCCCGAGCGTCGCACCGTCGGAATTAGATGAGGGAGTAGGGGGACGCCCCACTTCCGCGTTCCCGAGCCGACGCGAAGTAGGTCACTGTGCCGCAGGACGTTGCCGCGATTCAACGCTTTAAACGTTGCTTAAATAATAAAGTACTTTGCGCTGCCGTATCAAGAGGTGCCCTTGGACTGCCGATTTGGTAAGTGCCGGTCAGGTTTTGCGGTATAAATTGTGAACAGTTCGTGTTGGCTCGGGGCGTGTTCGCGGATCACACTTTCGCGTCGTAGTCACGCGTCCGTCTGCGTAGCCGGGAAACGTGGAAAAGTGCACGCGGCGCGTCGAGACGGCCGTGAAAAGCCACGTTGCCGAGAACCTTCCATCCGGAGGAAGGCGGAACGTGCCGAATTCAGAAAAATATCGTTCATCCTCGGTGCCGTCCACGGTGGGACGACGCGACGTGCCCGATCGTTTTTCTCACTCCTCGTACTTTGCCGCGTCCTTTGGCCAGTCGCCGATTATTGCCGCGTATAACATCGGGGCTCGGTAGATTCGTGCCGTTAAGGCTTGTAATATCCTCGTGGAATCTTGTGACTACCGAGCCCGACGCGCGAACGAGAAAATTCCACGCGAGGACAACGCGCGCGCGACCGACCACCTGCCGCGAATTTTGTAAGCCGCGCGTGGCAAATTCTGACCGCCGCCGGTTCCTGCCGACGGTACAAGACCGGTCCAATAAAGACCTTATTGCCGAAAACGTTGTACTAATTTTTCCGTGAGAAACGTCCCTGCCGCGGGGGATGCCCCGTCCTTTCCTTTCGTAGAACCCTCGGCCTGTTCGCGAGCTATTTCAGGTGTTTGTGTAGTCTCCGTCGCTTCGGGAACCATTTTCGCGATTTATAGAGTATTCGCGTTGTTCGTGTGGCACGTTCACGTGCCTGGCGCCCGAATTTTGCCGTAATATCGTGTAAAGAAGCGAGTGAATTCCGAAGCGGCGTCGGACTATTTGTCGCGGGCGGACCACGTGTCGCGCGGCCGCGCGTGGCCCGGCTGTAAAGCCTATCAAAGACCCGTAGTCGCTCTGTTTTTCGGCCACGAAAAATAGACGGCGTGACAAATTGGCGCCCGAACAGTTTTCTGGACCTCTCGCCGAAAAGCGATTTGAGAAAAATTGTTTTTCAAAGAGGTGCGTAAGGAAGTCGGGGCTCTCACGGTAAATTTCGTTTCTCGTTAGGCGACTACGCAATAGGAGAGAGAGAGAAAAGCGATCGAGGCCGTAGCGTGCTAGAGACGCACGACGCGTTCGCGTTCGAAATTCCTCCGCGTTGTTTACGTTCCGCACGACGACAGAAACAGCCAACACGTACATCCTTGCCGAGGTTATTGGGTTGCTATTGTATAGTATTGAATTCTGTTTGAATTTCTTGTGTGTTTGTCGCGCTGCCCGTACCGTTTCAAATGTCTTACAGATATTTATGTGTTATGAAATACTGTTCGAAATAACCAGGACTTTCTTGCAGGAAAATTATTTCAACTGAAAGATATTGTAACACTTTAAATATTTTAAAGAATATTGTTTTTTTTTAATATTGTCGCACTAAAGAGTGCCGGGAAAATTTGAATTCACAATTTATTCTCTTCTATTGTTTCTCATTCAAACAATCTATTGCCGGCAATTTGACACAATCAAATATTACCAGGTTTTATTAATTTATTGCATTTAAGTATTTATTTATTTCGTAGCCGTCCGCTATTTAATTTGTTTAACTATTTATTGAATATTACTAGTCATGAGTGTTCGATTCCTCGCTAATTAAATCCGATTGGTTTAATAATTTTTTTATTACTTTAATTTGATTTCTAGGAGGGAATAAATTGAGAAGAATATCGAAAGATAATTGAGTGAGTGTGGTCGCTGCCGGTTAGCGGAAATTCCTTTTGAATTTAGCTAACTAGGCGCGATAACATCGACACGGAAAATTTACTTTCGAAATATTCTCCAATATCCCATAATATTTGAATCACAAACAGTGGCCAGTGGAATACCACCAACAATTCTCATAAATCGCGAACCCCATAAATAAGAGGATCTGCCGTAAATTAACTTTGCTATTCAGAATTATTCATAACGACTCAAAATTTATTTTTTCCCGACTTTCGTTCCCTACAGTAAAATTTGGTAAAGGCAGAGGTAGAGGGAAATCATTACCGATCAACCGAATCACCTAATTCGGTTGAGTGGTGCCGAGACCCCTCCGAACTCCTTTCACTAAAATAAAAATTAAACATTTTTTCTCGTTTCCCTCTCTCCCCGCTCTAATTCATAATAACTCCGAATACACAGGCAGCAGGAGATTGTACTAGACAACTCCGCTGACTTCAAATACACCACCAGTTCTAACATAGACAAATAAATTAAACTTTATTGACTTTGCCGCATAGGATCCAATAATTTATGTGGAGCGAGATTGAATGACACTGAGCCACTGATTGAATAGGTTATATATATGATGTGTAAAATTTTGAATTCATACTAAGGAATTTAAAATTTTGCCTTTGTAACGAATTTTTTGAATATTTATGCCGAGGAATTTTTTCGCGTTTATTGTGTTTTCATTATTGTGTTTTTTTTAATTTGTGATCCGTGGAGCCCGGTTGGGGGAGGATAGCGCCCAGTGTGCCGTCCACCTACAGCTAGTGCACCAACGGATTTAATTTTTTTTATTTATTATTCTTTTATATATTGATTTATTTATCTTATTTATTAATTTCGGTTATACTATAATTATTTTATTACTGTGCGTCTTGCCGTTGCTAGACAGGACTGTGCCACCAGCGTGGTCCGTCCGTAACTGGTGGACGATTTATGCCAATTTCAATTGATTTTCTTGTAAAGGTATTATTTATTGATATGTATTGATACTGTGCGCATATTGGTGATAATTTCCTTGTGATTTTGCGTTGTTTCCGGAACGGTACGTTGCAGCGCCGACACATTTTTGCACGCTATTCCAACCCAATAGTTTTGATTACTGTGGATAATATATGTCGAAATTGCTACGGTGAGGGGAAGTATGGCATGATCGTAGTTGTGCCGTCACAAAATATAGACGAGTACCATTAAGATTAAAAATATTTTGCGAAGTGGTACGAACCAAGCCAAAGGGCCAGTGGCGTACCCAACAGTTTCTGTTTTTTTGTTTTGGCTCTTCATTGGCCACCACTTATTGTTTGCGAAAATAAAATTATTCATTCTGCCGGTGCACACGGATCGTTGGGGAAAGCCACAAGCAAATTGGAAAAATTTAAGGACTGGTCCATTCGGAACGGAGAATTGTTTTGCCGACGTACAGACCCGATAATAGCGGAAACGCTAGGGGACGATAGGGATGAATGGAAACTAGTAATTCCCGAGGAGCGTAGAACCGAGATTCTGCAGGAGGCACACGATAACGTGCAAGCGGGACATTTAGGAGTCGAGAAGACTTATCACCGCATTGCCGCCCGCTACTACTGGCCAGGCATGTACCGAACAACCGTAGAATATGTAAGACGCTGTAACACCTGTCAGAGCACTAAAGTGGAGCAATCACTCCCTCCAGGGCTGATGGGCCGGCGCAGAGTCGATATGCCTTGGACAGTGGTAGCTGCCGACATCATGGGCCCGTTCCCTCCTAGCAGATCTCGAAACGTCTACCTCCTAGTGATCCAAGATTTATTTACCAAATGGATCGAGTGCGTGCCGCTCCGAAAGGCCACTGGTCCAAAAATTGGTGAGGCTCTTGAAGAGTTAGTCTTCTGCCGATGGGGAACCCCAGACGTGCTGTTAACGGACAACGGCACGGAATTCGCGAATAATTGCCTGAAAGATCTGGCGAAAGAATACGGGATTAAACTTAGCACGATCCCTCCGTACCACCCGCAGGCGAACCCGGTCGAACGAGTAAATCGAGTCCTGAAGACAATGATCGTGTCGTACATTGAGAGGGATCACAGAGATTGGGACCTAAACTTGCCGCAACTAAGGTTTGCATATAATACCGCGAACCATTCCGTGCTACAGGCTTCCCCAGCGTTCCTTAACTTCGGGCGGGAACCACGCCCAGCGAAATGCGTGCGAGCTGGCGTGGAACTGCCTATTGACCTCGAGGTCACTTCCCATGACTCGTGGAAGAAACGCATAACGCAATTGCCGACGTTACGGCAGTGGGTCTTGGAAAACCTCGAGGATGCGTACAATAGGCAGTCCAAGTATTACAATTTGCGACATCGCGAGCGGTCATATAAAGTAGGGGATAGGGTAATGAAGCGACAACACGTACTCTCATCGGCGGCAAAACATTTCGCGGCAAAATTAGCGCCGAAATTTACGGGACCGGTTGTAATCACGAAAGTACTGTCACCCGTAGTATACAGCCTAGCGACGGAAAACGGGAACGATCTCGGCAAAGCCCACATAAGCGATTTAAAACCATACTTCCCCCCACAAACATCCAAATAAGGGGACTAAAAGTAACAGTTTCCCACACAGCCGATTTGCCGATTTGCCGCCCCACCGGACGCCGCGAGGACGCCTTGCCGTGTTGCCGCCCTACCGCCTTGCCGTGTTGCCGCTCTACCTCCTTGCCGTGTTGCCGCTCTACCTCCTTGCCGTGTTGCCGCCCTGCCGCCGTGCCTTGCTGCCGCCCTGCCGCCTCGCCGCTCCGCAGAGTTACCGACCCACCGACCTACCGTGTCGCCGACGACCGCCTGGTAGTTACCGTGCCAGCAAGAAGGAGGGCGACATGAACCCCCAAAAGACAAGCCGCACAGTGGCCACGCAAACAGTGGGGAACGTCATAGTACTGCCGCACCAACGCAGCGAAGGCTCGCTGGACAGGGAAAGCGGAGCGGGGGGACAGGCCGACAGCGAGGAGGAGGGGCAACCCGGCAGCGACGGGGGAACCATATACGAGTCGGCCGACGAACACCTGGGATCGGACCAGGAGGACAGCTTCGACGAGTCCTTCGAGAAGCTGATCCGGAAATTAAAGCCGGTGTATGAGGAGGAAGAGGAGACGGCGAGCG
This sequence comes from Lasioglossum villosulum, assembly GCA_963971365.1. NCBI lineage: Eukaryota > Metazoa > Arthropoda > Insecta > Hymenoptera > Halictidae > Lasioglossum > Lasioglossum villosulum. Next base: position 34,153,074 of record OZ020495.1, read on the forward strand.
ACACCGAGGCGGAAGAACAAGCGGAGCCCCGCCAGGGGGAGGAGGGGGGCGAAGGAAAGGAAGAGGGGACGACGAGCGACACCGAGGCGGAAGGAAAAGCGGAGCCCCGCCAGGGGGAGGAGGGGGGCGAAAGGAAGCAAGAGGGGGAGCAAAAAGGGGGAGAAACCCTACCGAGTGCCGCCCACAGCAGGAAGGCGACGAAGAAGAAATACCCACAGAGGGAAGAGGAATGGGGGTGCTGGCGCTGCGGGAGCTTCGAGCACACACACACTCAATGCCGGGCCCCAAAGAAATGGGATTATTGTTACAGGTGTGGGAGGCCCACCTATACCGTCAAAAACTGCCCGGATTGCCGGGCAACGTGGAAGACGGGTGGGCCCCACCACCCCTGGAACTAAGTCCCCTAGAAGGGATGTAATTTCAACTCAATTTTTTATTTTGCCGGCCCCACAAAGGGACGTACCTTAATTTTTTTGGTATTATTTGCCGGCCCCACAAAGGGACGTACTGTAATTTTTTATTTTTTTTTGCCGGCCCCACAAAGGGACGCACATTCATTTTTTTATTTGCCGGCCACACAAAGGGACGTACTTTCCCCTTCGTCTCTAATTGCCGCCCCCAAAAAGAGATATATTTTTTTTCATTCTAATTGCCGCCCGCAATAAGGGTTATATATTTTGTTAAAATAATGCCGCCCAGGGCGAAAAGAAAAAAAAATGAATAAACGGGGGTCGTTGATAAACAAAGAGTACCGCTCATTTATCCCTAAAAACCCCACAGGCCGAGCCAAGCGTGGCACAGAATAGCGATAAGTAGGGTTACATATTAGATGCCGATTGCGCTTGAGAAAACCTCGCCCGAAGATAACAAGCAAAGCAAAGGTAAGTACTCGTCTATACTTGTGATGTTGTATACGTAGGCGTCTCTAGATAGTTGTGGGTAACCGGGGGACCATCCGAGGAAGAGCGTTCGCCACCGAGCCCACGAATTGCCTGACCGGTAACTGCCACCGGTGAGACCCGGTCTCTTCCGGGGGGGGAGGAGTTGTGACGTGGCAAGTTTTGCCGACGTCTTTCCGAACCCTTAACGAAGGACCGGGTCACCTCGAGCAGTGCCGAAACGAAAGGGCCGTTGCGATCGCTCTCCCTGGGAAAATCCGAGTACCAGTGGCAGAGTATTAACGCGTTTTAAACGTCGCGCCACTGAGCGCGACGCAAAGTTACAGGATCGTAGCCGGACTCCACGAAGGAACCCGGTACCTAATTCCGACAGCTAATTGGCGAAAATACCTCGCGACGAGGCACTCAAAGGACCTATCGCAGCACCGACGCCGTACCGAACATGTCGCGATTGGAGCGAGCCCAGGCCAGCAAGCCTGGAGGAGCGGACGAGGACCTCGTGAATCGGAGACGACGACCCCCTCCGTCCCGTCGGCCCCTCACCCGGAGTAGATCACGAGCAGACTGCCGGACCGGCTCGTACCAACCTCGAGGCGCGCGGCGGAAAATCAGGGAACACCGTCTTCGGAGATCGACAAATTGCCGAAGACAAGGGGGCTCCCCAATTAAGAAGCGCCCCTGCCGCGAGAACCCCTGCGATAGGCCCGAGCGTCGCACCGTCGGAATTAGATGAGGGAGTAGGGGGACGCCCCACTTCCGCGTTCCCGAGCCGACGCGAAGTAGGTCACTGTGCCGCAGGACGTTGCCGCGATTCAACGCTTTAAACGTTGCTTAAATAATAAAGTACTTTGCGCTGCCGTATCAAGAGGTGCCCTTGGACTGCCGATTTGGTAAGTGCCGGTCAGGTTTTGCGGTATAAATTGTGAACAGTTCGTGTTGGCTCGGGGCGTGTTCGCGGATCACACTTTCGCGTCGTAGTCACGCGTCCGTCTGCGTAGCCGGGAAACGTGGAAAAGTGCACGCGGCGCGTCGAGACGGCCGTGAAAAGCCACGTTGCCGAGAACCTTCCATCCGGAGGAAGGCGGAACGTGCCGAATTCAGAAAAATATCGTTCATCCTCGGTGCCGTCCACGGTGGGACGACGCGACGTGCCCGATCGTTTTTCTCACTCCTCGTACTTTGCCGCGTCCTTTGGCCAGTCGCCGATTATTGCCGCGTATAACATCGGGGCTCGGTAGATTCGTGCCGTTAAGGCTTGTAATATCCTCGTGGAATCTTGTGACTACCGAGCCCGACGCGCGAACGAGAAAATTCCACGCGAGGACAACGCGCGCGCGACCGACCACCTGCCGCGAATTTTGTAAGCCGCGCGTGGCAAATTCTGACCGCCGCCGGTTCCTGCCGACGGTACAAGACCGGTCCAATAAAGACCTTATTGCCGAAAACGTTGTACTAATTTTTCCGTGAGAAACGTCCCTGCCGCGGGGGATGCCCCGTCCTTTCCTTTCGTAGAACCCTCGGCCTGTTCGCGAGCTATTTCAGGTGTTTGTGTAGTCTCCGTCGCTTCGGGAACCATTTTCGCGATTTATAGAGTATTCGCGTTGTTCGTGTGGCACGTTCACGTGCCTGGCGCCCGAATTTTGCCGTAATATCGTGTAAAGAAGCGAGTGAATTCCGAAGCGGCGTCGGACTATTTGTCGCGGGCGGACCACGTGTCGCGCGGCCGCGCGTGGCCCGGCTGTAAAGCCTATCAAAGACCCGTAGTCGCTCTGTTTTTCGGCCACGAAAAATAGACGGCGTGACAATATTCAGCGAAGGTAGATGATTTTGTTACACTATTTTGTTTACGTGATCGCCAACTTATTGCATTTCCAAATAATCTTACAACGAATCCTGTGGTGGACTTTCGGTCTACAATGTCGCCAGCCCAACCCGCGTCTACGAAACAGTCTATGATTTCGGCATTTAAATTTCGTTTATATAATAATTTTTGGTCTTTCGTTTTGTACAGATACTTAAGTACTCTAATCGCATATTTGAAATGTGTTTCGTTGTATGAACTCTGAAATCTACTTAGGTAGTTTACGCTAAACGCAATATCTGGCCTAGTGCCACAACTGATATATAGGAGAGCACCTATTAAATTTCTATATTTAATATTTAAATCTGGTTCTTTTGCCAGTTCCAACTTTAGGTTCATTTCCATAGGAGTATCATTTAACTTTGCGTTCTCGAGATTGTATATCTTAGCTAAGGATTCTATATATTTTCCTTGATTTAGAGTCATACGATTTTCTTTTCCATAGTTATATTCTATATCTATTCCTATATAGTTTTTGACTCTGCCCATGTCTTTCATTTTAAATTTATTAGACAGTTTTGTTTTTACTTTACGAATCTTTTCTTTATCTCCACCACAAATTAACAGGTCGTCAACGAAAAGCAGTATGTAAACAGGTTCATTTCTGTCATTATTAGCGTACAAACAATAATCAATATTACTCCTTTGAAAACCTAGCTCGTTTATATAACTATTGAAGCATTCATTCCAACATCTTGGACTTTCCTTCAAACCATACAATGACTTATACAACTTATAGACCTTATTACTATCATCTGAATAACCTAGTGGTTGTTTTACATATACTTCAGAATTTAATTTTCCGTTCAAAAAGGCTGTTTCAACATCCATCTGTTCTATCATTAGACTGTTTTGACAACAATACGATAACAGTAATTTTAGGGTTTGCATTTTTCCTACCGGAGAATATGTGTTTTCAATTTCTTCTCCTTGTTGATATCCTCTTACCACTACTCTGGCCTTGTAGGTATCGTCTGCCTTCCTTTTGTATACCCATTTTACATCTAAAACATTTTGGTTTTGTGGTCTGGTTACTAACGTCCAAGTTTTATTTTTCTCCAAGCTATCTATTTCCCTATTCATTGCTCTTTTCCAATTTTCAGCTTCATTACTTATCATTGCTTCCTCAAATGTACCTGGAACAATTGTATTACAATAATTTACATGAATAGATTGATATACATACGGATCACCATAGCGATTGACAGGCTGTTTTGTTCTCGTCGATCTTCTTGGCGAGATTTCTTTCATCCTTTTTTCAGTTTTGATTTTTGTTTCAAAGTCGGTCGACTCTGGAGCTTCTTCCTCTGTGTCATCTTGATCTGGTCCATCTTTGTTGTTTGGATCTTCTGTCGCCTCATCATTTTTGAAGCCAATACAGTTTACATCTTCTTCTATTATATCGACGTGTCTGGCTACTATTACTTTGTTATTTATTAGGATTTTGTACCCAACGTCTGTGTAGCCCACTAGAATGCCTAATTCTGCTTTCTTCTCCCATTTGTTCTTTCTTCTTACTTCTGGGATTCTGACAAACACTCTGCTCCCATACAAACGTAGATTTTTGACACATGGTCTTTTGCCAAAAAATATCTCGAATAGAGTTTTCCTTTCTATAGTGTTTGACAGTGTCCTATTTTTAAGGTATGCAGCTGTCCTCACAATGTCAGGCCAAAATCTCTTGTCGATTCTTGCTTCAACTAACAAGCATCTTGCAGTATCCATGATTGATCTGTTATATCTTTCGGCAGTACCGTTCAATTCATGTACGTACGGCGGACATGCACTTATATATATCCCTTTTGTTTTTGCAAAATTATAAATTCTTGAGTTTATATACTCTTCTCCATTGTCGCACTTCAGTTTCTTGATCATTTTTCCAGTAAGATTTTGTATTTCATTTTGTTTGGGATTGGCTGAGCGTGTCGGCAGCGTGAACGCGCCGATTTACTGCGCCGCCTCGCTATTGGCGGATTCACGCGTAACAGCGAGATCGAGAGTCGATAAGCAGCTCGCAGTAGCTTAGACCAGCACCGTCGGACATCGATTACGATCGATTATCGACCCCGAAAATGGGATTACTATTGGCGGATCGCTCTATCGATCCGCCAATCAATAGTTCGACGGTGACGGTAAACTGCCAGCTGCTCGACTCCGATCTCAACGTACGTAAATCGTTCTCGCTCCTTCTCACGGTAAACGTCGCGCGTCTCTTGACCGGTTTTCGCGAGTTAGACAAACGATTCGCTATCGGGATTCCCGGGCACTACTCGTGAATATATCTTCGGGCAAAGTGATACTCATTTTGTAACCAACTCATCTTGTTCCAATATCACTCTTTATTCAACCAATCGAGCCAAAACGAGCCTGTGTTTTGGCCGGTTATAAACATCTATTTGTACATAATTTCCATTACAAATTGAACGAACCCAACTTTGGGAAATAAAGTTACGTTTAAGTGAAGTGGCTTGTTTTAATACCTTCTAATCCGTAACATTTGGTTCTTCGAGCCGGATCCAGTGCTGCAGTTCACTGGAAAGTCAAATAAAGTTAGTGCATCGCAACCGTCTCGCTTTTGAAAAGGTGAACAGTTACTTTATTCGAACCGTTTAGTGCTTCGATATCATACTGGCAACAATGGCTGACCTCATCGTTAAACAACGGCTTCTCGCGCAATGAATCTCTCGGGTCGCGGACATCCTGAAGACTCGATACAAGGGCAACATCTCTCTCGAAATTCTTCGTAGCTCTCACGCTTTCGTCAAACAACTCTGGGCTGCATACTATAAGGGCGATTCGACCATTAGAACCGCCGCTAGAACGGACGCGAAGTTGAAGGAGAGCTATAACGTGGATGACGAAGAATTCGAAGAGACCCACATGAGCTACTGCGAGCAGGCCGGTTCTTTACTCGACATGATCGCCGAACACGAAGCCAACGCGACCGTTACAGAGCCGTCGAATTCAAATGCAACGGCCGACGAGACTTGCCCTCAGAGGTCACGCGCTTTGTTGCCAACATTGTCTCTGCCCACGTTCGAGGGCAATGACAAAGATTGGCCGTCCTTTCGAGACTTGTTTACAGATCTCGTCGTCAACGACCCATCGTTGTCCCCACCAGAACGTCTTCTTTACTTGAAGGAGAGTTTGAAAGGCGAAGCTGTCAACCACTTCAAGAACGTTGTGACAAACACAACCGACTTCCAAGTCGCTTGGGAGGAACTGGACAACATCTACGTCAATCTTCTGCCTTGGGAGCAAGCCCAATCTAAGACACAGACCGACAGGATGCATCAGCCGATACTCGGTCATCCTGAGGGAAAAAACGAGCAGCAAGTCGGATGGAGATCTACGAAAGAAATCAAATGCGGTGAAAACGAACTGAGCACCGTCACTTGCGGTCCAGTTTGTGCACCTTACCTGGCACCCAGATGTCACCTCGCCAAGGTGGAGGAACCCCTCCGCCCAGTGGACTTCCGCATCAGGAGAGTCAGCTACTTGGCTGACCATCATCCCGGAGTGGACACACCTCCTGAGGCGGGACCTAGGTCGCAAGAACTCCGAGAGTTCCTCATCGCGGGCGGCTTTCCACGTTGCACGTGGACATCCGACTCAAATCTACTTGATTGGAACTCTGGGTTCCCCGAGCTCTCAGTGCTCGGCGGAACGTATCTACTCGGGCATCCATGGGGGTGCTGGATCCTCATGGCGGGCGGCTTTCCACGTTGCACGTGGACCTCCGACTCCAATCTGCTTGATTGGAACTCTGGGTTCCCCGAGCTCTCAGTGCTCGGCGGAACATATCTACTTGGACGTTCATTGGGATGCTGGATCCTGATGGCGGGCGGCCTTCCACGTGGCACGTGAACTTCCTACTTCCGGAATCTTCGCTTCGTCTTCGACAGCGGGATCTCTTCAACTGACTGCTGTCAAATCATCGCTTCTTATTTTCTCTGGATCTCTGGGTTCCCCGAGCTCATCGTGCTCGGTGGAACAGATCAACTCAGTCGTCCATTGGGGTGCTGGATCCTGATGGCGGGCGGCTTTCCACGTTGCACGTGGACCTCCGACTCCAATCTACTTGATTGGAACTCTGGGTTCCCCGAGCTCTCAGTGCTCGGCGGAACATATCTACTTGGACTACCATTGGGGTGCTGGATCCTGATGGCGGGCGGCTTTTCACGTGGCTCGTGGACATCCGAATCCAGGAATCTACTGGATTTTCACTCTACCTCGGAGCGGAAAGGAGTCGGCGAATGGGACCTGCCCATGCTTCGCTGCGTTCTCGACAACCACGGGCCCTCTTCATGTGACTGCTGTCAGATCATCGCATCTCCTTATCGCTGGAACTCTGGGTTCTCCGAGCTCATTGTGCTCGGCGGAACATATCTACTGTATGTATACCCTCGGGCTAAGTTGTGGATTGAAGCTGCCCACAACCGATGCCTGCACGGGGGGACACAACCTCTTTTGGCAGCGCTGCGCCATGAGCGCTGGATCCTCAGCGGTCTTCAGTCGGTGAAATCTTGTATCGACTTTGGCACCGTCTGTATAATCTGGAAGGGGCAAACTGCCCAACCTAAAATTGAAAATTATCCGGTTAGCTCTAATCAAATCTCAACTTACAGATTCGGAGACTATTATGAGGCACCTACGCACCTTCGATCCAGGCAGGGTCGTGGTCAGCGGAACTCCAAGGAAGGCAACTCTTGGAAATTTAAGCTACCTTCCTCTCTACACTGGAAAGAAACCTGGGAAGCTGCTGTGGACTCTTCTAAGCAGCACCTGCGCAGAATCTTGAGAGAGCAGCTACGGTCCTTCGAGGAGCTGACCACGCTCCTGACTGGTATCGAAGCTTGCCTTCTCTCGAAAATCATACTTACGTTGACAGACGACCCTGAGGATCCTGCAGCCCTGACACTGGGGCACTTCTCAATCGGAGAATATTTCACCGCTGTTTCAGAACCCAACCTCGAGGAGCCACCAGTATCCTGGATATGTCGATGGCATCGGGTTCTCGTCGCAACTGTGCGCATCTTGTCGTCGCCATTTCGTCGATCAGTGGCCAAGTCTATCGCTCGGTTGTCGCCTGAAGACGAGGAGAAGGATACTGGTGGAACTCCTGAGGCTGGATTCACACGCGGTTCTCCAGATTCATACCTAAAAGCGTAATTTAGGTTAAGCTATTGTCTTGGTGAATCACCTACACGGTTCACTTTCTTGAAAATCATCAAACGAAGTGTTCATTCACTCACCTCGGTATCACTTCGTTCATCAAAACTGTAATTTCGCGGATCATCTCTTCATTTCACCATCACTGCGTTCACTCTGTACCACTATCACTTATAGTTCTTTCAGGTACTACGCAGCACGTTCTCGACTCATTCAGCAATTCCTCGCATCACGTACGTTATCGCCCACCTGATTGGCTAATTATTTCGTACAATTTCGTCAATGACTGACGAGGCGGGCGGAATGTTTGGGATTGGCTGAGCGTGTCGGCAGCGTGAACGCGCCGATTTACTGCGCCGCCTCGCTATTGGCGGATTCACGCGTAACAGCGAGATCGAGAGTCGATAAGCAGCTCGCAGTAGCTTAGACCAGCACCGTCGGACATCGATTACGATCGATTATCGACCCCGAAAATGGGATTACTATTGGCGGATCGCTCTATCGATCCGCCAATCAATAGTTCGACGGTGACGGTAAACTGCCAGCTGCTCGACTCCGATCTCAACGTACGTAAATCGTTCTCGCTCCTTCTCACGGTAAACGTCGCGCGTCTCTTGACCGGTTTTCGCGAGTTAGACAAACGATTCGCTATCGGGATTCCCGGGCACTACTCGTGAATATATCTTCGGGCAAAGTGAAACTCATTTTGTAACCAACTCATCTTGTTCCAATATCACTCTTTATTCAACCAATCGAGCCAAAACGAGCCTGTGTTTTGGCCGGTTATAAACATGTAAAGAAAGTATACTTTCTTCATTTGAATATGCCGCGCTTCATATGCGAATGATCTAGTTGGCATCCCGTGACGATAGATAGCGGTCAACAGAAAGATTTGTGGAAAAACTCTTGGTCGCCTCTATGTACTATGGCGATATTCCGCGTCCACACGCGGTTGAAATAACACGTGATCAATAGAACAACATTGATGCCACAACACGTGGCTAGGGTGGAAGAAATACACACTGACTCTATATGAATCGTTTCACTCGATGGTCGGAAGACGAGAAAGATGAAGCGGCAGGCTCGGCGCGCAGATCGCGCCGACGACCCCCACTCCAGACCATCACAGGGGAGAGGGAACCACGTCCCCACAGACTCCCCCCCGCCCGAGTGTAAACGAACTTTATTCAATAATTAAAACATGAGTATATAAAAAAAACAATATTTACAATATGTACAAAAAAAACAAACAAAAAAAATAACGCACAACGTGCAAACGCATGTAGGCTACATGAGCCTCGCAACTAACCTAATACAACGCTTAAAACTAGATTAAACCTAAACGCGCGTGTCTGTCGCAAACTTGACCGCTTTCCGCGTATACGTCCGTAGCGCGGGACGATCCCGACCAGAAGGGTCGGATGAACCAGATGCACCCGGCGGCGGGTCCCCTAGGAAGTCTGGAACGATGAACGCCGGTTTTATCAAGTCAGAGGACACTGTGCGCTGAGCCCCGTCCACATCAATTTTGAAGAGGTGCTCAGTGACCCTCTCGATAATCCGGTGCGGTCCAGTGTATGGTCGCTCCAGCGATTTCTTCGCCGAATAGCGGAGAAAGACGTGCGTACATGTTCGCAACTCCTTAAACATGAACGCACGCGTCCTACAATTATGTACGACCGGTATAGGTCGTCCCTTACGCATATACCGCTTAAACTCCTCCAGGAAAACGTTCGGGTCAAGCGCATCGTTGTCGGGGAGGAAGAATTCCCCCGGCAGGCGCAATGTTGTCCCGAACACCATTTCCGCAGGCGACGCTGTAATGTCCGAACGGACATGAGACCTTAGTCCCATCAGTACGATGGGAAGGACACGGGTCCATTCGTCACGGGCGTGGCACATGATGGCAGCTTTAAGCACGCGGTGCCAACGCTCAACCATGCCATTCGACTGCGGATGATACGGAGTAGTCCTAACCCTATGGCAACCAATAAGCGACAAAAGCGCTGAAAATAATCTAGACTCGAACTGCGCTCCCTGATCGGTAGTCACGACCTTAGGCGCGCCGAAACGTGAAATCCACGTCTCCAGAAACGCGCGAGCTACAGAATCCGCCTCGCTGTCCTTCATAGGGACAGCTTCAACCCAACGGGAGAACCGGTCCACCATCGTCAGAAGATAAGAACAGCCCTCGGAAGTCGGCAGGGGACCAACAATGTCCACATGGACATGGTCAAACCTGCCATCCGGAGGAACGAAATGTTCAGGACGATGGCGATTGTGCCGAGAAACTTTGGACTGTTGGCAGCTCAGACAGAGCTTACACCAACGAGCTACATCTCGGTGCATATCCGGCCACACATAGCGTTGCCGAATAAATCTGTTTGTAGCCTTCGCACCAGAATGGGCGAGGTCATGAAAGAGATTAAACACAGCCCTGCGCAGATTCTCGGGGATATAGAGGCGAATGGCCTCCCCCGAGATCTCACAAAATATGGGAATGTGTTCTGGCCCCCAAAGCAACTTTCTCAATTTGAGCGTGTGGTCAGGAGAGGCGCTGATGAGCTTGAGTTGCTCATCAACAGCCTGCCCCTCGGCGATGTCCTCGAGACTAACCTCGAGCGGCATTCGAAGAGCATCAACCCTGGACAATGCATCGGCCACAACATTGTCCGAACCCGGAATGTATACGATGGACGTCGTAAACTGAGCGATATATGATAACTGTCTTGCCTGACGAGGAGAGGCCTTTTCCGGACGCTGTAAAAACGCGTACATGAGCGGCTTGTGGTCTGTTAGAATCGAAAAGGACCGACCCTCAATCGCGTCTCTAAAATGCTTGACCGCCTCAAACGCGGCTGTCAGCTCTCTATCATAAGCGCTGTATCGGACTTGAGCGGGATTGAATTTGCGCGAAAAATACGCCAGCGGCTCCCAGAATGAGTCTCCGCTCCTTTGCTCAAGCACCGCGCCCATGGCGAAATCAGACGCGTCTGTGACCACCCTCAAAACCGCTCCAGCGCACGGATGGACCAACAAGGTCGCCCCAGCAAGGGCTTCCTTGACCTTAGTGAACGCCTCCCGAGAATGACTCGTCCAAGGAATCTCCCTCGTGTCGTTCTTTTTAGAATCCATTAAGAATTCATTCAAAGGCGCTTGAAGATGCGCGGCACGAGGGATGTTGCGGCGATAAAAATTTACCATGCCGAGGAATCGGCGCAAGTCGACGACTCGCTTAGGCTCAGGAAAATCAACAATGGCCTTGACTTTGGAAGCTAATGGTCTGATGCCGGCAGAATTGATGGTGTACCCGAGAAACTCAATCTCAGACACACCGAAAGTGCATTTGCTCGGATTCACCCATAAGTGGTGGTCATTGAGCCGCTGAAAGACCGTCCTCAGGTGCTCAGCATGCTCCTCATCCGAGCTCGACGCGACCAGGATATCGTCGATATAAACGAATACAAAATCAAGGTCACCGAGAACCCTATTCAGAAACCTTTGGAACGACTGACTGGCGTTCTTCAGACCGAAGGTCATAAATAGAAATTCGAACAATCCAAAGGGCGTTGTCACCGCAGTCTTTTCAATGTCCTTGGGTGCCATTGGAATCTGGTTATACGCCCTGAACAGGTCGAGCGACGAAAATATCGTCTTCCCATGAAGGTTAACCGAAAAATCGTGAATGTGCGGCATCGGGTACTTATCAGGAACCGTTTTACTGTTTAACCCTCGATAATCCCCGCATATACGCCACGTGCCGTCCTTCTTCAAGACCATATGAATGGGACTAGCCCATGGGCTCGAAGAAGGACGACAAATACCCGCCTCGACCAGCGTTCTGAACTCATGCTTAGCGGCTTTGAGTTTGTCCGGATTGAGACGACGCGGTCTCTCGGACACCGGAGGGCCAGTCGTAACAATGTGATGATGCACATCAGCCGGCTTAACCGGTGAAACGACCGACGCACCAAAAACTTCGGGGAATTCCGCAAAAATACTCGCGAATCATGAAGGAGGCAGACACGCGCTCACGCAACAACCCGGAACAGAGTACGGCGCAGTAACCGCGTACACATTCGTGTGAAAATCGATTAAACGGTTCGACCGAAGGTCGACGAGCAGACCGTAATGCCGAAGAAGATCCGCGCCAATGATCGCTTGCGGCACCGCGGCGATACAAAAATTCCACTTGATCGGACGTCGCAACCCTAAATCAAGTGTGCGAAACGATTCGCCGTAGGTATCGATATACGTGTCGTTAGCCGCGATGAGCCTGAAACCCGTAGCCTTTCCCCGTATGGCTGGATTCGCCGGGACCAACGATAAATCCGCACCTGTATCGATCAGGAATGACGTTCCCGTAATGCGGTCACGAATGTGGAGACGGGAAGATTCGCGGTCACCTCCCGCGCCCGTCTCGGCCACGGAAGGAGGACTCAGTTTCCCGACTTAAACGTCGAGTACTTGTCGCACCAGCTCTTACACGAATGCGGCGAATCGGGATATTTTCTGTGTGCATAACACAGATTAGGTCCCTTCGACCCGTCGCGAGATTTCGAACGACCTCGAGACGATGAACGCGCACGACGCATTCATTTTCGCTACCTGATCAACTAATCTGTCAATAGCTCTCTCCAGACGATCTGAGGAGGACGCACGTCGATCTATTGCGGCAATAGAATGGTCAGAAGGACCAGATGACTCGGCGATCTTGTCCGCGATACTCGCTAGCATCTCAAGATCCTCGAGACCCGTGGACGCGAGGATAGCCCGCTGACCCGCGGGGAGATGCTCAAGAAAAACGCTACGGATAACAGCGTTATCGCATTTGCCATCATTTAAATTCCGGAGACGATTTAGTATTAGAGAAGGTTTCCCATCGGACAGGACCTGTCCCTTCAATAGCTTTCTTAAATTCGCCTCCGGAGACGGACCGAACGTGGCAATTATGCGGTGCTTAAGTCGCTCGTAAATATCAGCCGGACGCGGGGTAATTAAAATCAAATCGCGCACTGATGCGGCAACCTCAAAGTCCAGGACCGATAATATCGAGTCGGCCTTGGTAAACTCGGACGTAATGTTCGCCGACCGCAATGTCCCTTCGGCCTGCGCAAACCAAAGCGCCGGGTCAGCCCGGTAAAATGCCGGAATTTTCGGCACGCGATAACTCCCGATCCAATTGTTCTCTTCCGAGCTAGAGCCTGCTTCCGCCATAGTGCCGAATTCAAACTAAGTTAAGAACGCGCGCACTAACCAAAAATGGCGGCCGACCGACGTCGTCGCAATAGAAGCGCGCGAACAGAATCGACTGCTACGCAGTCGTAACCGCGCATGCGCAAGAAAGACATAAACAAATGGCGTCCAAATGCGATCCTCAATCGAGAAATCGCACGCGCACGTCACCAACACCGCAAGCACGTACAATGAACGGACTCGCCCACTTTACAGCACACCACACTCGGCTGAGTCGAGAGCACCGAGGAAGGCACCGGTGACGATGGCTTCACGTACCCCACGATGCAAAAAAGGCGCCGGTGACAGTGGCTTCACGCATCCCACGATGCAAGCAAAGCGCCGGAATTCAGAGAGCCAAAAATGACAGGAACAGCTCAACATCCGTTCCTGAATGCACAGAAGTGCTGCGCTCGTCCCTTTACACGAGGTTGAAACCTCGCCGACCATGAAACGTCGACTCCACAAATTCGTCGGACCGAATTCCACGACGAACGACTAGATCACGTCGGGGTCACCAATGTGGAAAAACTCTTGGTCGCCTCTATGTACTATGGCGATATTCCGCGTCCACACGCGGTTGAAATAACACGTGATCAATAGAACAACATGGATGCCACAACACGTGGCTAGGGTGGAAGAAATACACACTGACTCTATATGAAACGTTTCACTCGATGGTCGGAAGACGAGAGAGATGAAGCGGCAGGCTCGGCGCGCAGATCGCGCCGACGACCCCCACTCCAGACCATCACAGGGGAGAGGGAACCACGTCCGCACAGATTTCCCGATAACAGTCTCTAACAACTCACTTTCGTGAAGGTTATGTAATAAACACGTGTGACAGGTTTACAAAATAATATTCGAAGTAAAAGACAGATAGAGGGAAAAAACTTTAATTGTCGTTTCTCTTATTACAGGTAAGGTTGTAAATATTGTACATACGATTGTAATATAATAAAATAAAAAAAATTAAATCCTCTTATTACAGAGCAACAAAATTGAGTTTCACTTCTTGAAAATCCTCAACAATAATAATAAAAAAGGAGAAAATAAGATTATTGTCTTATAAAACGACAATTTTGATATAACAATGGCCACGAAGTTGCAATTTGAATTTGCATTGCTGGCATCGTTAAAAGATCCAAAATCAAATGCTATAGCTATAACCTCGATTACAACAGAGGATGGAAAGCGATATACTCTACAAGAAGAGGATAGATATATAGATAATCATAAAGAATTAATAAAAACAGAAAATTACAACAAAGCAAAGAACAGTTTAAAAAAAAGGCATCAAAAAAGAAAAGTTTGGATTTCACTAACTAAGGAACTAGAGAAGATTTATATAGACCAAGATGGTAATTTACAATTTATGGATAAATATCTAGAAGAAATTATAGAGGAAAAAGATCAAAATGATAGTTTGAATAATATACTAGAAAAGTTGGTGGAAGCTACAAAAAAAAGAGAAAGTCGACAAAACTTAAAACACATCTCAGAAAAATTCATAATAGAAAAGTTTAATAGTAAAAATTCTAACGCAACACAGTGGATGGAAAATTTTGATAAAGAGTGTACAAGATTTGACATAAGTGAAGATGAAACAAAAATAGAAATATTAAGACTATTTTTAGAAAAAGGCTGCTCGGACTGGTACAGCTCAATGATCACAAAACTAACAGTCAACTCTGCCTGGAAGGATTGGAAAAAAATGTTTTTGCAGGCATTTGCTTTTACAAGTTGGAAAACGATCGCGTATGCCTTTGCATTTAGATACAAAGAAGGAACATTAATCGAATACGCTATGAGAAAAGAGAAATTGTTACTGGATATGAATAAAAATATGGACACAGGAACATTAATTGCTCTAATTGCAACAGGATTACCAGAATTCATTATGAACAAAATAAATAGAGAAAACATTGAAAATTCATCAGATCTATTCAACGAAATCAGAAAATATGAAAGTCTAGTAAGTAAAAATTTTTTTTCAAGGTACCAGATATCATCCAGAAGATTTATGTTGGTTTAGAGTAAAAGAGAATGAAAAAGAAAGGAGCAAGAACTCTAGTGTGGTTGGAAATAATTCAGTCATAGAAGTAGAATTGAACACAGAAAAAAAAACTAGAAATCACACCATTAGTTAAAGTCAAGGTATTACTGGAAAATAAATTAGAAATAGAAGGGACTTACGACTCAGGGTCTCAGATCTCACTAATAAATGCAAAACTAGTCAAAACAGTGGAAAAAGCAGACAGTAATAGAATATACTTAAGAACAGCTAATGGTGTGAAAAGAACAAAAGGCTTAATAACTATTAAAATAAAAATTTTCGAGATTGAAGAGGAGACAGATGTACATATAGTCGAAGGAGAGGACGTCGAAAATTTCATTATAGGATTAGACATAATAAAAAAATTTAAATTAGTTCAAAATGAGAATTTAAAAATTTCACAGAAGAAAGAAAATGTAAAAGAGAAATGTACAGAAAATAAGACAAATATCTACTCGGCAAATTTTAACGAACACATCAAAGAAGATGAATTTCAAATAAAGTTACATCATTTAGATAATGAAAAGAGAGACAGGATAGAAAGATTAATAGAGGAATACAAGACAGTCTTCGCAAAAGATAAGTACGATATCGGAACAGTGAAAGATTACGAAGCACATATAGACTTACTAGTAGACAAATACTGCAGTAAGAGACCGTACAGATGCACAATAGATGACAAAAAAGAAATTGAACATCAAGTATCAAAGTTATTGTAAAGGAATTTAGTAGAAGAGTCATATAGTCCTTTTGCAGCTCCAGTAACGCTGGCGTTTAAAAGAGATGAGAATAAGAGGTCTAGACTGTGTATAGATTTCAGGGACTTGAATAAGATTATAGTGCCACAAGCTCAACCATTCCCTTTGATAGGTGACTTAATAGTAAAAACAAAGAATTGCAAATATTTCACATCATTAGATATCAATTCCGCTTTTTGGTCGATTCCGTTACGCATTGAAGACAGAAGAAAAACTGCATTCGTTACACAGAATGGACATTTTCAATGGACATGTTTGCCATTCGGATTAAAAACGTCGCCAGCGATCTTCCAAAGGATTCTAAGCAACATCCTAAGAAAACACGAACTTACAGAATTCTCCGACAATTACATAGATGATATACTAATATATTCACCATCCTTCGAAAAACACATAGAGCATATAAAAAAAGTACTAGAAGCGATAGTAAAAGAAGGATTCAGATTAAAATTTAAAAAATGCACATTCGCCTCTGACTCAATAAAATACCTGGGCCATATAATCCAGAACAACTCGGTAAGACCAATTAAAGATAATTTAGCTGCTATTAGAGAATTCCCCACTCCAAAACAATAAAAAATATAAGACAATTTTTGGGAAAAATAAACTTTTATCACCAATATATACCAAACAGCGCAATAATTTTAAATCCATTGCACAAGTTATTAAGGAAAAATGAAAATTTTGAATGGTCGGAAAAATGTGAAGAGTCATTCAAGAAAATAAAAGAACTTCTCTGCTCCCAGCCAATATTAGAAATATTTGACAATAATTTACAAATAAAAATAAAAATTTATACAGATGCATCATTAGAGGGTATTGGTGCCGTATTAAAACAAGAGCAACCAAACGGAAAAGATAAGCCAGTAGCATACTTTTCGAAAAAATTAAACGAAGCCCAGAAAAGAAAAAAAGCAATACATTTAGAATGTTTTGCCATAAAAGAAGCAATAAGATATTGGCAACACTGGCTTATCGGGAAAAAGTTCACTGTATACTCGGACCATAAGCCTTTAAAAAATATGAACATAAAGGCTAGGACAGACGAGGAATTAGGAGATCTAACTTACTATTTGTCACAATATGACTTCGAAATAAAATATATCCCAGGAAAGGAGAATTTAGAAGCAGACTGTCTGAGCAGGAACCCGGTATTAAAACCAGAGAAAAATAAAGAAGAGGTTTTGAAAATAGTAAACTTCATAAAAATAGATGATATAAAAACAGATTAAGAGAATAATGAATTAAAAGATAGAAAAGGAAATAATCTGATAAAAAAGTATGACATATTTTACAAAAGAGCGGGAAAGAAAGAAAAAATAATTTTGTCAGAAGCGTTCAGTAGAAAGCTCATTAAAGAGGTCCATGAAAGATGGTGTCACATAGGCATCAGACAAATACAAAGAATGATTGGCCCTCTATATACAGCAAGAAACTTAACACAAAATATAAAAGAAATATGCAAAAATTGTACGATCTGCATAAAAAACAAATCAAGAGGTCAACAAAAGTATGGTTTCATGTCACACTTAGGACCAGCTACAAGACCCTTCGAAATGATGTCCATAGACACGATTGGCGGCTTTGGGGGATCGAGATCCACAAAAAAGTACCTACACCTCCTAGTAGACCACTTTACAAGATATGCATTCATCACCACTTCAAAGACACAAAATGCAAATGATTTCATTAAACTAGTAAAAACTGTATTAGAATCAGATGAGATTGAGATAATCCTTTCGGACCAATATCCGGGAATTAATTCTAAAGAGTTTAAAGAATTTCTAAAACAAAACAAAATAAAACTGATTTTCACAGCAGTAGATACACCTTTTTCTAATGGTTTAAACGAAAGACTCAATCAGACACTGGTAAACAAAATTAGATGTAGAATAAATGAAAAAGAAAAGAAAAAAGCCTGGACAACAGTTGCAAGAGAATGTGTAGACATGTACAATGAAACGGAACACACGGTCACTGGATTTTCACCAAAGTATTTATTGGACGGCACGAATGTGACGGCCCTACCAGAAGAATTAAAGAGAATAACTGATGGAGATGAGTGGACCAGAGATAGAAGATTGGCATATGAAAATACTATAAAATCACACAATTACAATAAGACATTATTCGACAAAAACCGAAAACAACATATATTCAACGTAGGAGATAAGGTAGCACAGGTACTCGTCGAATCGGCTCCTGTACTTCTCAGCCTTTTCTCCCGGGGTGGGTTTGGTTTGGGTTCGTAGACACATGTTTGTTCGGCAGATGCGAGCTCTCGAATGAGGCAAATTCGATGTGTCGCTGGGTGCCTCGATTGGGTGGGGGAGTTTACGGGGAGGGATAGGGGGAAATGCGGGGTAACGGTGTTAAGGGGGGAGTTTTTGCTTTTTTTAATTTGTCGGCGTGGACGACCTTAGTGCCCCTTCTCGTCTTGATCCTGACGTTGTTTTTGGGCAGGACCTCGGAAACCTCCTACGTCCCGGTGTACTGTGCGTCGAATTTACCTTTTCTGGGCTCTTTTAGGAGGTAGACTCTGTCGCCCACCGCGACCGTCTGGGGATTTGTGCGTCTGTCGTACAGACTCTTTGATCTGTTCTTTGCCGCTATGAGGTTTTCGCGTGCTTTTCCGATTGTTTCCGTGATTTTCGTTTGTAGTCCCTGGTAGTATTCCTCGTACGATTCGTTGTCGAGCTGGGGGTGCGTTGCGTCGGCCGTGGGTACACGCGCCAGTGAGCCAAAAACTAGTTCGTGGGGGGTAAACGTCGTTGCCTCGTGAACGCTGGTATTGTAGCTCAGCATGGCTAGGTTGAGCCAGTTATTCCAGTCGTTGTTGGCGATGTACTGTTTGAGGTACTCTGTTAGTACGTGATGGGACCTCTCAATTGACCCATTGCTCTGGGGGTGGTAAGCAGTTGTCTGGGCACGGGCGATCTTGAATTTCTTTGCTACCGCCTTCATCAGAGAGCTGGTGAAATTCCTCCCTTGGTCCGTCAGTAGCGCTTTTGGGGCTCCGAATCGGCAGATTAGGTGTTCTACGAAGGCGTCGGCGATTTCGACGGCGCCCATGCCCTTGAGGGGAGCTGCTAGGGAATATTTAGTCAGGAGATCCTGCATCGTGAGGATGTATTGGTACCCTTCTGGGGTTGGTTGGAGGGGGCCTACGACGTCCATAGATACCTTGTCGAACGCTTTGCCCGGCGTGTCCGTCAATGTCATTGGGAGGCGGGTTTTTACCCTCGTAAGTTTGTAAAGTTGCCAACTGGGGCAATTGTTGACAAATGTCGTGACGTCCGCCTTCAGGGTCCTCCAATAGTACTTTTCTCGTATTCTCTTGTACGTTTTGGTTATTCCCTTGTGGCCGGCGTAGGCGGAGGTGTGATTTTCTACGAGTATCTCTTGCCTTCTGTCCTCCGCCGGAATTTGGACGTCGTGGGAACAGAGGAAAATTTGGAGTGGTAGTTGTGCGAAAATTGCGGTGATTGAGGCCTGGATGTGGTGCCAGGGGATGTTGTCAATCGTGGTTCGGGAAAAGGAAAACGTAGGGAGTTGGAGTTCGGTGACGACATTGTATAGGGAACGGAGGCATTCGTTAACGTCGTCGAGGGAGGCTTCGTGGAACGGGGATCTTTTGACTGGGAGCTGGATTAGTTTAAATGAGTCGATGTTGTCCACCTTGGCCCTATGGAGCACCAATTCTGTGCTGGTGCGGCGATGTGTGGGATCCAGTGAGCCTGTTCGGATCGTAGGGGGTATGTGGGGGTGGTGACATAGTGGTTTGAGAAGTAGAGGGGGAGGGCGGGCTTGGGAAATAGGGGGTTGTGTTGTGGGGGCTAGTGGGTGTCGAGATTGCCCCTGGTTCTCCCATTTCTACGACTGTTTCAGCATCTGGGGAATCTCCGGGTGAGTTGCTCGTTAACCGACGGAGGAACGGGCTCGGAGGGGGTGGTATCGAGCGTCGGCTCCTAGTCCGAGGGGGCGTGAAGTCGTTGTTGTCTCTTGATGTGTCCTCTATGAATGTTGGGTCCGATGCTCGCGACGACGGGGAGGGGGTTGGCTCTTCCGGCGTGTCCCCGTAGATCGGTAGGGCTACTGGGTTGCGGGACAACGCATCTGCATTTGAATTCGCTTTCCCGGGTTTGTAAACTACTTTATATTCGAATTCTGCGAGTTTCAGTCTCCATCGGAGCAGTCGTGAGGTGGGGTCCTTGACCGAGGTCATCCAGACCAACGGGCGATGGTCAGTAATGAGTAGGAATTGGCGACCGTAAATGTATGGTCGGAAATACTGGACGGCGAAGATTATGGCTAGACACTCCTTTTCGATGGTGGAGTAATTGAGTTCGGCTCCGTGTAAGATTCGTGAGGCGTAGGCGATCGGACGGTCATTGCCTACTTTAATTTAGGTGGCCGGTTTTAATTATTTCGCGTAGTTCGTTTACGCGAACTGCAGGGGTCTTCGCGGAGTGATCGGTTACGATCGTCTCGCACAGACGGTCTGTGCGAGTTTTAGAATTTGAGCAAGAAGGAGTGTCCGAAGCAGATTCGGGGCTGTGGTGGGGAGGGACGGTTTCGACCTCTTCTACCTCTAGTGACGGGAGGGAGAAGGTCGCGGTCTTTTCGGAGGCGTTGACGCATCGCAGGTACGCTTTGCCGCAATTATTCGTGACGAGGCAGTCGCCTAGGAAAACGTGTGGTTCGATTCCCATACGGGGAATGTAGCCTGTCGCGGGACCGTGAACGTGAACGGCGATACATGCGATCGTTCTGGCCTCGATCTGGTGTTCGCGCGTGTTCGAAAACGGTATTCGGACGTTGTTTTTAACGACTTCGTTTTTGGCGAAAGATATTTCGCCCTTGTCCTGGAAGAAGGGGGCGCCGAGGATTCCGTCGATGTTGGAGGGGAGAGTGTCGGGAAAGAGTTGGAACGAGACAGGTACGGAGTCGTTGAGCAGCGCGTCTACTTGACCTAGGGTAGGGGTGGTACCTTCCGTGATCCCGTGGACTTGTATGACGTTATCGGAATCGATGGGGACACCTGGTTTTACGCTAGACGCTCTAATGATATTTAGTTCCGAGCCGGTGTCTAAGAGGAGTTCGCACGGAGAGAAGAGTTGTGGCGCGGTGACGTTTACGCGGGGGATCGGGGAGTTGGGCGCGAGATTTATTGCCGAGATGAATCGGGGAGTGTCTCGTGGCGTTCTGCTGTCAGGTGGACCGCGCTTCGAGTCGGGGCCTCCCGTCCGGATGTTGATTTGGGCGGGAGGCGGTCCCCGTTTCCCTGTTTCAGTTTGTTGTTGTATTCGCGTTTGCGACATTCATGGATATCGTGACCGGGGTTCTTACAGTACCGGCAGAATTTGGGAGACTCCGCGGGGTATTTTTCGCGAGACTCGGAGTGGGGGCTCGGAGGGCGCCGTTCGTCTCGCAACCTGGGGCGCGGGGGTTCGCGGTGAGGGAGTAACGGTCGTGGGACATCGCAGCCCTGGCCTCCAGCCTGAGGAAGGCGCCAGGAGGAAGAAGACGGTTCATGATACGAGGGGGACCGCCCCTCGCAGGGCTCTGGCGCGTTCGTTCGCGCCTCCGTGAAGTGTACGCGCCGATAATCGTAGCGCATGGGTTCACCGTATCGGCGTTTATCGAGCTCGTATTGTTTGTAGGCATTGATAGCCTCGTTAAAAACCGTGTTCAGGGGCTGGTCACGGAAGGAGCGAACGTCTGTTCGCAGAGTGGGGATAAGTCCTCGAATGAAACTGTCCTTCGTGAGGTTGTCGACCTCGGATTTGTTGGGGTCGTCTCGGTGACAGTCTAGGATCGCGGTGCGTAGATCTTTTACGCGACTTATAAAGTCGAGCACGTGCTCCGTTATCCCTTGTGAAATGCTCGCCAGTTCGCCACGGTACTGGTCGACGAAACGGTGGGGGCCTAAGACGTCCTTGAGACGGTTGCAGAGGTCAGCAATGGTGGAACAATCCTCATCCTCCACGGCGGCGTAGGCGCGACCGCGGAGTTTGTTGCAAGCGAGTTTTGTTAGCGTACGTTCCGCGTGCGGGGGTATAACTTCGCGGGCGCGTTTACACGCGCGTACGAATTGAAGGACGGTCATGTTACTGCCGTCGAAGGTGGGAATGCATTCGACGGCCTGCTTGACCGTGAAATTCGCGGGATTGGGGCGCGGGGGCTCGCCGAGAAGATTCGGTTCGGAGCCTGGTGTAAAGCGCGGGTTGTTTGAGTCGAGATTTTGCGAGCGAAGGTCGTACAGTTCGCGACGCATGGCTCGTAGCTATTCTTGAAGGGCGGCACTGGGATCGTATGCCCTTCGCGCGGTTTCGAGGGCGGCTACTTGTTCACGGAGGGCGGCCTCCTTTTCGGCCAGCTCTAGCTGGAACGCGAAGAGTTCCTCGTTGGTGAGGGGTATGGGCGCGTCTGGGTCCAGTTTTGAATTGTTAGGATCCATTGTGGAATACGGGGGGGCCGTGCGAGATAGGGGTACGGAACTCGCAAGATGGAGGCGGCTAGCTCCGATCGAAAGAGAGAAGAAAAAAAAGGGAAAGGGGCAACCGATTTATTCGGTGATCGTCGCGTCCTACCGACTGCGCCAAATTTCTGTTACGTCCCGGATGGGGGTCGTAACGTGTTTATGGACTTTCACGATCTTCGGTCCACGTGGCACGTACGTCCACGTCTGACCAGGCCCGATTTTTCGGTTGTCCGAATGAGATAATAAACGGGAAATGGGAATTAGCGAAGTCGCGTTGCTGCTAGAATGGGAACCGCGATTTACGACGCGTAACGGTACTCTTATACAATCGCGAAGGTTCCCGGCGGTCCCTGATGTCACAGTGATCGTGGCACGGCGTGCGAATTGAATTCTTGGGAGGATGGATTATGACGCGATAATCCGTGTTCCTCCGATTGTACCGGGCCCTGGTGGGCTCAGACGTACGAGGCGGAACACCGGATTTTTCTTGACCACAATTATCTGTAGTTGGTTCGGCACCGGCGTCGTATCGCGCACACTCACTTGCACTTGTGTTCCTCTCGTCCGTGTCGAGATGGTTTACTTGGGTTTCGCTGCCCTGTCGTCGGACGACAGGGGGAGGGAGCGGATAGACGGTAGAAGATGGGGGTTTTAATAATACCACCTCAGGATGAGAGATCGGCGGAGGGCGTAGCGCTCGTAACGCGGGTCATCGACACAAATGTCTTCGAGCGAAGGGAAGTTCGGGACGTAGACGCACGGCACGAGTTTCCACGGGGGAGGATTCGCGGCGGGACGAACCTCGGGCGTTACGTTTTTCGCGATTTGGGCGTACCGCTCGTATCGCGGATCTTTAGCGTCGATCCCTTCGGGTGGAGGGTAGCTTGGCGTGAATGAGATGGGGACTAGTTTCCACGGCGGAGAACTCGCGGGTTGACGGGCCTTAGGTCGTTTATCCCGGACGATCCTCTTCGAACTAACGATTCGAACTGTACCGGTAAATTTGATTTCTCGGAGGATGCGCGGGGGTTTCGGGATCCCGAGATTCCGGTCGTAGGTGGTCCCTTTTCCCTCCCGGAAGAGTCCTCCGAACAACCTCTTGAGTTGATATTTGCGACCTGCGCGACGCGGCAGTCGAAACACTATAAGGCACAACCACACTGACGTAATCGCACGACACAAAAGGAGAACAGAAAATAAAAGTGTTGTAAACTCTAGTTGATTGGAAGTGGAAGGGAGTGAAGAGAATGGTATGACAAGGTATGATTAACAAACGAGAATATATTTCACCAAACAAAAAACGATGATACAAGAATATACGAATTAAAGTATAAATGAAAGGAACCGAGAGCGAGATGACGAGTCACGGTCGGATTGACGTACAAGTATTGCGAATCTGCCCGGGCGTGACTAAGTATCGTTATATGTAAGATCGAAGTGCCAGTATGACAAAAGCGACAGTACGTAGAGAACGATAAGACGATAAGAATCAGGAGGCCAACGCACCTCTCTTTTATAGATCGGTGAGCCATCGATTTCGGAAGGATTAAGGAGTGGGGATTTTGAAATTAGGCTAGTAGGATCGCAGCAACGTTCATTAGGGCAATGCCCTAATAACCGGGGCTGCGAGGAAGACAAAGGAATTGGGTAACGGATCGTTTAGAAGGAAAAACAGGAGACGATGGCCCGCGAGACGATTTGACAAGTTCAATGTACTTTCGCTACGGCGAGGTTTACATCGTCGGTCGATCACCTCGCCGCTTGTTGTCAAACGCGCACAGCTGACATCGCTGGTGAGGCAAAAACCATCGAGCGCGATCGGGCTTATGCCTCACCGGTCTCGCCTATAAGAAATGTACATATCGGCGGTACACGGCTCGAAATTAACGTTTTGAAAAAGCCGTAGGTTTTTGAACAAAAAGAAAAAAAAAGTAAATTAAATCAACGTATAATAACTGAAAGAAAGTGGCTAGATACAAAATTACGCGATAGCAACGAAAACGAAAATTAACTGGAACACTGCGCGACGGCGAGGTAACGAACGCGATATAAATGAAATAACTAAATCTACGGAAATAACTATAACTACACTTAGAAACTAACGCAATTCAAAATTCGATAACCGAAACTAAAATTATTTAACTATAATAGAAGAACGCGCACTAAACTAAACTACGAACTAGAATTATAAATGAAATGAGATAGAAGAAAATTGAAATCAAGAAAACGAATACAGCAAGATGCGGTACGATCAGGTCAGAGAACTGGAACTAGAAGAGTGAAGCGAATTCGAGAAACTGTTGCGAAGAATTGTCGCAGAGCGCGAATCTTGCCATATTTATAATGGGAGCGCGGACCATAAGAATTCGGTGGAGCGTGACATTAATTGTTCTCGATCATACGATTTATACTATTGTTCTTCGTGTTACCATTATTCGCGAAAGTTCGGTAAACACCTGTAATAGCTGTTGCTATGCCAGGGTTCGCTCGCACCGGCGTCTCATGGTTGTGGCTTGATATGAATATATATATATATATCTTCTTCTCACGCTTTTTTTATATTGAAGAGCAGACTTTCGTGATAAAAATAATATCTTTCTATTATCTATTAATGTTAATACTCTGTTTAAATAATACTGCTCAATGCCGCAAGAAAAATTTGTGAAGTCCTTTCTATTTAAGATGGTATATCTTTAAAGTTTAACCGAGTTTAGCTTTCTAACAAATTGGAATATATTTAGTACTATTGCTATTACATGGGGCGGAAATCATACAAAATTCTTTGTTGCCAATAGGGCAACTTTCAGAGGAAGGCCAGGAAACGCGTCGCGAGGATTTTAAACGCATAAGATGTAGGAACACAAGGAAAAATTCACGATTATGCACAAATGAAGATAGAATCAATCTATTACTTTTGACATCCGATCCACACATATAGCCAGTGTTAGAATAAAATCATACTGTAAAAAAGTTAGGCAATTAGAAGCAGAAGCTTAAAAATTAATAATTAATAAATAATTAACATAAAAGTTTAATAATAGTAATAGTAATTAACCTATCCATAGCCTGACATTTACACATTATCCAGTTAAAGTTTAATGCCAATACCTTTTACGATTTAAAAGTTACACGAACATGCTTCACGAGTTTCCAATAAAAAAATTATAGTCATTACAAATTATTACAAAAAATATCTTTGACACACGCTTCTGATGCGTTTTCACCTCTACGGTAATTTTTGTTTTTGAAGATTTCCCGAATTTATATTTTACGTATTCCAAAGAATGTTACATGTGTGAAACATAAATATAAAAAATACATATTTAGAAAGTAAAAAATAGTTTGTACGATTGTCTTAAAAAAGAATTTTTTTTAATCAAAAATATCAATGAAAATGAATAAAAAATTATTGTTTAACAAATGCAAAAAATTTCTAATTACCTATAGTTAAAAGTGACTATTTTTTAAATATTTTTAGTGAAAATTTCATAAAATCAATCATGTATATTATATATTTTCTGAATCATAATTAACATTTAATATTATTTTAATATGATTTTGATTTGAGCAACCGAATGTTGCTTGGTGCAACGAGATGAGTCATTTCAAGGTCATGTTATTATACATATTGAATGTATTTTTCCACGCGAATGGTTGCGAGAGAGAGGGACTAGAGTAGGAATCGCGACAGGTGGCGACTGATGGCCCCCAGGCGCAAAAGGTGGCGGCCTTGCTTGCGAGGTGCTGCCCAACATCGGGGGGCCCGATGGACGTATCCGCCGCTTCTATACGGGAGTGGTGCATAGCAAGCTCCTATATGGGGCACCCGTGTGGTCCGACGCTTTGTCGGTCAGCCGGCGCAGTCAAGCACTTTGCAACAAGGTGCAGCGCCGGCTGGCCCTGCGAACCATACGGGGTTATCGCACCATCTCCACCGAGGCGGCGTGCCTCCTCGCGGGTCTTGCTCCCCTGCACCACATAGCAAGGGAGCGGGCGGTCATATATGTGGCCGTCCGCTCGTTGCGCGGGGGAGAGGCGGACCCAGACGGGGAGGATGGGATCGAAGTGCGGAAGCGCCAGGCCCGGCAAGAGACGCTGGCCCGATGGCGGTCAGAAATTTTGGCCGAAGACTCGGGCCGGCCAATAGTCCGGGCCCTCTTGCCCATTATGGAAGAGTGGTGCGAGAGGCGAGTTCGGCTCACCTACAGATCCACCCAGGTGCTGTCCGGTCATGGTTG
The DNA here is from genome assembly GCA_963971365.1 of Lasioglossum villosulum. NCBI lineage: Eukaryota > Metazoa > Arthropoda > Insecta > Hymenoptera > Halictidae > Lasioglossum > Lasioglossum villosulum. Next base: position 34,179,777 of record OZ020495.1, read on the forward strand.
TTTTGGCCGGTACCTGCGGTGGATCGGGAGAGAACCCACCGAGCAGTGTCACCACTGCGGGGAGGCTTTGGACACGGCGCGGCAAACGCTGGAGGAATGTCCGGCGTGGTCGGCGCCGCGCCGTGTCCTGAGAAGCGTTGTGGGAGGGGACCTTTCGCTGCCGGCTGTGGTCGACCACATGGTCGGCGGCGGAAGGTCACACAAGGCCGTGGTCTCCTTCTGTGAGGAGATCATGGAGCAGAAGGAGACCGCGGAGAGGGAGAGGGAAGCCGACCCCCTCTCCGCCAGGAGTTTGGCTCTCGCGAGGCGACCTCGCGGGGGTGGCCGGCCCCCTGCACGGGGCAGGCGACGGACCGGGGGAGGCGGGGCAAATTAAGTCCTTCCCGCCTCCCCCGAAGAGGCATCCCAAATCGGGGAGTCTTTTGTGGGGGGGCCGCTCCGGCCCCCCACCCAATCCCGGATTCCCGGCCATATGTGCCATATGGCCCCGGGGGGAGGGGGTGGGAGTGGGGGAGGAGGCGGACGCGGGCGGGGGGCCTGCCTCCGTCTCCTCCTTGTCGCGAGCGGCGACCTCGTCCCTCGGCCGAGAGTCCTTTTAAGGGCTCCTCGAGCGAGGAGCGGGGTCTCCGGGGGTCGTTGGGCGGAGCGAGCTGGAGACTCGCGAAGCCCACCGAACGGCCCAGGGAAGGGGGGTGTAAGTGGGCAACCTGCTTACACCCTGATAGATTAGGCATTGCTGGGGGGAGCTTCTCTCCCCCCTGGGACGAGGCCCCACAAGGGGCCAAGGGCGAGGGGGTGGCTGGTTGTGTTCCATTGGAGATCCCAGCCGCCCCCGAATAGCTTAGGGAAGGTTGTCGTGAGGTTTTTAGTGGGTATTGTGTGCCCTTCTGGACACGTAGCCCCACATAACCCCTTGTCTCTCCCAGGGGACTTGGGGTATGCGTAAAAGCATTTCCCTCACGCTAAAAAAAAAAAAAAAAAAAAGGTGGCGACTGATAACGTTAGCAACACTTGCCAAAATTATGTAGGCATGACACCGCCAATTACGCGAGGAGAGAGTATGAGAACAAAATTTTTTAAAAAATGAAACCGACTTCAGGAAAAAGGTATGAAAGAAACAAAAATGCATTATTACAAGAAAGTATGATTTTCACGATGTCGGTGAACGATGCGCTCACCACGGCGAGGTGTTTGACTTGCGCTCCCCTCGATCCGTCGAGACGTCATCCACCGAACGCGAGTCTCTCGCGATGCGAGTCTTCGTTTCCCCCCGTCGCCCTTCTCGGGATCTATCGATTGTTCCCCAATCCGCGATCCTGTGTCGTCGTATGATCCGTGACGCACGAATCCGCGTCACTGGATCATCGCGTGATCCTCAATCAGCCTATCAGCGGATTCCCAGAATTCGGAATCGCGCTGGTTCCGAGAATTCTGACTCATTCTGTTTCTCGCAATCGATTGCTTAAATCATTTTCGTAATTTCTCCGCTCTTTTTTCGCTCGTCGGAGTAATTCGCGTCGTCGACGTAATCGTAATTCTCATCGCAAGAGAATAAAGCGAAATTCTTCATTTAAAGGTTTAAGCGAGTTCATTTGTACGTTTTATTACAACCGCAAAAATACAGTCCACTTATTGTTGTGCTAATTCAAGTGTTCAGTGTAACTTCTCTCTTATCCTTCAACTTCGCACACAGCGCTGTGTGATTCCGGCACCTGCTCGTAAAGTGTAGCGCGGATTGCAACCTGTTGCGATACAAATAGTTATTAACAATTGTTTTGGCGTCACCGACGTCGTGAAAATTGTAGTGTTTACGACGTGACTCTTGCTCGCACAATCTTTAGGAAGTACGCGAGCTGATTTAGGGTTCTCGTGATATCTTATCACGGCAATAATCAGAACACTGTTTAGTAGTTGTTCGAGCAAAAACAGATCAGCTGTTCGCGATTTCGGTGCGAATGTACGAATACATTCGCTCGACGTGCCGTGTTGAACGCGTATGCGTGTCAATTGTCAGAAATGTAACGGTAATGAGGATTCGGCTGTTGTCGTCGCCCGTCTCCCTCTCTTCCCGCTTACTTCGGGCGGACCGAGTAGTTCGGGGTGCGCGGTGAGGGGAGCGAGCCGCGACAATATACACAACAATAAGCCGGGTCCTCGCTCTCTATTCTAAGAATTGTTCGCGACGATAAGCAGATTATCAGTTTCATGTGCTCGATCCTTTGTTCGTGCCGAAAAGCAATATAAACCGTTTTGCACTGTTAATTTGTATCGCGAGTGACGGTGGTCAAATTCGATTAAAACGCTCTCCCACAAATCCGAACTTGGATAAAGTATCTTTATTCCTTCTCTATTTCGCCGGATCGTAAATTCAAGTTTCCGCTTAACGGAAACCAAAGAAGATTCAAACAGTAGTAATAGATGTATTTAGCAAAAGGGATATTTACTCCACAGTCCTAAAAAACGATAGTTTGATAGAATCTAAAGAAGGTGGGAAGGAATCGGAAGAAAGCAACTAGAAAAATTCCCTCCACGGATAGGGTTCGAATAGTGGGAAACCAATAAATGCATTTGAAACGCCCACGAGATTGTACATTATTCCAAGGGTAACCACTTGGCAAAGTCGGTCCAAGGAAGACGACACCAAGTCTCGTGTATCTCGAAACCGTCTTATAATTTATGGACCCCCGAGTGTTACAAGTGGATCTGTGCTACGTCCCGTGCCATCGAGAGCGGTACGGTCCAGCTGAGTTTCCCATGAAATCCGCTGACACTTACCAGTCCTACCCTCGTCGTAAGGCAATAAATAAGACTTTTTTCAAAGATGACCCCTTGCTAATGATACCGTAGCGTAAACCCAGACTGACATTGGAGCTGGCGACGCAACAACAATAACAAATCCTATAAATTTTTACATTATCGTCAGGAATGAAAAAACGCAAGAATTTTTGTAACGGGACCACCTCGGGGACATACTCCACAAGATGCAAAAGATTTCGTACTGATTGGTCCATCCATCTCGACGTAATCGGGGAACATACATAAGAAATTATTTAACTAAAAAAAAATTTTTTTAAACCACGTTTTTAAGACGGACTAAAAATAATTATTTAAATAAAAATTGAAACGAACTAAAAATAATTACTTACATTATTTAAATAAAAATAAATAAATAATGAATCAAATTTTAATATACGGACTAAAAAGTACAATTAAGACGTGTTCGGGAACCCGGGACGATTTGAGGTTCGGGAGTGGACTGTATGGATGGATGTATGTAGGATCGGGTTTGAACACCGCAGGAAGTTCGGAAAGGGAAATCGTGTGGAAAGTGTGAGTGAGGTGAGGTCGGAAAGATAACAATAAGAAAGAAAGGAGTATTGAGCCAGCAAAAAACTATGTTTATTCACACAATCGCGTAAACGAGATAGGATGCAATTGAGACGTAGGTACTGTCTACTGATTGCGTACAAAGAAAAGGGCGCGATTGCGTAACGTCTGACTCAGCTGAGCGTTCGAACAAATCTAACGCTTAGGTGCTGGGTTACCGCGAATTGCCAAAAACGGCGGATTTATGGACGGATTCTCAGGAGCGTATATCCTGGGACCGTCATATGCTGGGGGGGCACCCAGGGCTGTATCGCTCGACCTCGACAGCTTTAACTAATTAACTATTTTGACGTCTAATCCTAAACAAGACGGATTAAAAAGTATATAATTTAAAATGCACTAAAAAATATAAAATAAAATTTTCCATAGACTCATACAGATGTCTAACCCCATACAGATAGTCCTGAAAATTTGTGATTGTGCATTTTTAAAAGCTATGAAAATACTTGTAAGATTTAAAACGAAAACCGTGGGGCGCATGCAATAGATGCATGAATAGTTCACTAAAATCAGTAACAATTTTATTGCACTGCAAATGATATGGATTGTTGGATCTGTATGAGGCTAGGGAAAATTTTATTTTATATTTTTTAGTGCATTTTAAATTATGTACTTTTTAATCCGTCTTAATTGTACTTTTTAGTCCGTATATTAAAATTTGTTTCATTATTTATTTATTTTTATTTAAATAATTTAAATAATTATTTTTAGTTCGTTTTAATTTTTATTTAAATAATTCTTTTTAGCCCGTCTTAAAAACGTGGTTTAAAAAAAATTTTTTTTTATTTAAGTAATTATTTTTTGCTTTTTGGTCTTCAGGGTGAAAAATGTTTCAATCGATTATAAATTATAGATTTTTTTATAAAATTTTTATTTCAATATTGTAACAAATTAATGACAAGTCCTTCTGATATTAAATATACAGGGTGGGGCATTTTAAACAAGTCACCTGAATAACGTGGCTGCTATTGGTGTTAGGAAGAAATGTATCAGATGGAACTTGTATGGTATCGAGGGGGCATTATTCTGATGTTAGTAGCTTTTTTGAAGGCGGACGCGCAAAGGACATATGAAGGTCAACTTCATTTTTTTAAATGGAATGAGCTATTTTTTAATACGTCAATCGATGCAGCTGGACATTCGTAATAAAAAAGTACTAACCTATGTATGTCGAAAAGTTAGTCGTTCAGTAGATATTTCAATGTAAAAAATATAAAAATATCATTACTGCCGTACTAAGACGTTAGCGTTTACTTACTAGTGTAGTACGACAGTAATGGTATTTTATGTTTTGTATATTGAAATATCTTCTGAACGATTAACTTTTCGACATACATAGGTTAATCCTTTTTTTATTATGAATGTCCAGCTGCATTGATTGACGTATTAAAAAATTTCTCATTCCATTTAAAAAAATGAAGTTGACCTTCATATGTCCTTTGCGCATCCACCTACAAAAAAGCTACTAACATCAGAATAATGCCCCCTCGATACCATACAAGTTCCATCTGATGCATTTCTTCCTAACACCAATAGCAGCCGCGTTATTCAGGTGACCTGTTTAAAATGCCCCACCCTGTATAAGTTACTTATGATGCTGGTGGTCTTAGTTGTCGCATTCTTTCCATCTTCTTCATTGCATCTATATTGCACGGTGTCTCACCAGTGAGTTTTGTGCAATCTAGCTTCTCTATTCTTAATCCATCCAATGATCTGCCTGTCCTTTAGCAGATAGTGCAGATCCGAGGTATACAACAGAATAGTTCACTGTACATCCTTGCATTTTATCGACTGTGCAGGCCCAGCACAGTATTAGTGGGAGATGTGTTCGATCGATTGTTCCATAGTTTCGGAGTGCCGGAAACTGTATTGATTTCGGCTTGACCAAATAAATTCCATCTCTGAAAATAAGGGCCAAATAATTTCAGTGATAGTGCCCATTGTTCCGTTCACAAGTCCTTGCTCTATGTTAATTTATGAATTTCTTGTCGGGTTTACTAGTACATCCTGAGCCCGAATTCTGAAAATTGGCACATGTGTTAGAATCGCGGTCGTTTCCTAACTCGGAGCGATACCGCGGCTCTAATGTAAAATGAGATCGATTGACGGGTCGACGAAACGGTTACGAAAGATTCTCAAGGCTGATCAATACGCAAGCGAATATCGTGTTGTCAGAAATCGAACTGAACGATCAGCTGGGCTCGTCGATCCACCGCGTTCGTTCCCCCCGCCGCGCCCGCGGGCCTCGAGCTGCTCGATCCACCCGAGGAGTCCGCGGAGGACGGGGGGGGGGGCAGAGCGGGGACGACGACGCGCCGAACTGATCGTCAGATCCTAGTCAATTTATTATAACCAGTGTAACAGATACAAACAAAACATCCATAATAAATAAAGCCGTTAAATGTATAGAATATTAAACATGCCGCCCGCCTCGGCGTGATTCGTCACGCCGAAATTGTTGTTGTCGGTCTCGGCCACATGTCCGCGATGGGATGCGGTGACATCCCGCCCGAATTCGTTCGCGGTGCGGTGAATGAGTGTTGTCCTCTTCAGTTGTCGTACGCCACCCGCCGTAAAACCATAGTGAAACGTGGATCGATTACGGGGATCCGTTCGTCTCGAGAATCTCGTGAACGGGCGGTGCCACGACTTTGGCAATTGCCCTGCGGAACGTCCTGGGTCCCGATCGCAGAACTACCACGCGTTCGAGGCCGTCCGTCCCGTGGATGACTTCCTCGACTCGCGCGAGCGGCCAGCGTGTCGGCGGAGAATCATCGTCCTTTACGAGTACGATCGTGCCGACTCGTAGGTTTTCACGTCGGGTCTGCCATTTCGTGCGTTGTTGGAGTGTGTGCACGTACTCTTTGCTCCACCTACGCCAAAAGTGATCGTGCATGTTAGAAATTAACCTTCAACGTGCGGTGAGTGGATACGACGCGTCATCGCTCGGCGCTTCGGGGGGGGGGGGTGTATGGGTTCCCCCACCAGGAAGTGCCCGGGAGTGAGAGGAGTGGGATCCTGCGGATCGTAGGACAACGTCGTCAACGGCCGGGAATTCATACAGGCCTCGATGCGACTCAGCAGGGTGGCCATCTCCTCGTAGGTAAGTGTGGCCTCTCCAATTCCCCGTTTCACATGAGCCTTAATACTTTTTACTGCCGCTTCCCATAGGCCTCCCATGTGCGGTGAGTACGGCGGAATGAATGTCCACTCGGTCCCGTCGTTTGCCAGCTTCTCGGCGATCGAGTTGTAGAATTCGGAGGCCGCGTGGAACATCTGCCGCAGTATCGGCTCCGCGCCCGTGACATCAAGGTCACTTATGACATCAAGATGAACTGCCTTGGTGGCCAGGCACACAAAAACGACCATATAGCCTTCATAGCTTTTGTGTCCTCTGCCTTTAGCTGTGCGGAGAGGAATCGGTCCGGCGTAGTCGACGCCCGTATGGAGGAAGGCCTTCGATGACTGTACCCTGGCCGGCCGGAGATTCCCCATTTGTTGCCGACCAGTCGCTGCTAACATCCTCGTGCAGGCGACGCATTCCCGCAGAATCTGCTTGACCCGAGGCCGGCGTCGCGGTATCCAGAATTCTCGGTGGATCCAGGCCATCGTGGCGTTGAGGCTATTATTCGCTCGGAGAGAGTTGGCACGAGAAACTCGTAGGTACCACGTGGTTCTCCCACTACGCGCTACTCGTCTTTCGCGATTGGCCGAATCGCTCGACGAAGACAGCAAACGAGCGTATTGAGTGTGACTGCAACAGAGCGATGTCGCGTGGCGACGCGACGCTGAGCTCAGAACATTGGCGTAACTCTATTGTGCGTGCACGGATAACAGGACCATGGAAACCTATTTTCCTTGCACGCACAGCAGGGACTCATCAACCCGCGCTCGAAATTAATGACTTTTGCCTACGACTCCGGCAGCCGAAGAAGACCGGGCTGTCTATGTAAACGGCTTAAATTTCCGTTCATCTTTCGAATTGTTTTGCACAAAAATTAATACGCTAATCCTTTTGAATTTTTGAAGTTACTTTGTTTAACATAATGACAAGTAAAAAACAACGATTGCTGCATTATTTTTTGTGTAAAAAAATCCTAAAAATTAACGCAAATTTAGCCGAGTAGGTAATATACGCGGGTTCTAGCACACCACTTATCATTGTGGGCAGATTCCGGCCTTACCGGCATTTTACCTTGTAGCGCGAGCATATTTTTGCGGGGTGAGGGGGATTAGCTTAGAACACAACCATATTTTGCGGGGTGCGGGTTGAGGGGGATTACCTTAAAACGCGACCGTATTTTGCGGGGGGGAGGGGGGATATTTAGTTTTCCTGGTATTGACCAGTTTCAGGTATTGCGTATGTTTATAATAATACATCCTGTCGACGGCGCGATATCGGATCACCCAGCTTATCATTTTTAAATGTTTATAATAATACATCCTGTCGACGGCGCGATTTCTCACATCATTTTTTAAATAAACATCCTTTGACCCAGATCTCTGTTCTCACTGACCGGGGGGAGGGGGGATTTTAGTTTTCCTGCTTTTGCATCGAAGATCAATTTCCTGGTATTGCGTATGTTTATAATATACGGCGGGCGTCGTGATCGCATCTCTGTTCTCGCCCAGCTTATCGTTTTTTAAATAAGCATTCTTTGGCTCTCTCCTTATCGTTTCTCTCCTCGTTTCGTTCGTAACAGCAACACCGCGGAGTCGCGATATCTGACGACATCTGTTTTGTCTTTTAATTATCGTTTCTTTGGTAGGAGGGGAGGAGGGTGGATGGTATCAATGAATAAATAGGGCACGTTGGACCGCGAACGCGGTCATACGGGTCGTGAACGTTTACCGCGCTAATGTTATTCGAATTCACCGTGTGTGTTAACAACCGCGCGATATCAAGATGATTGAAACGTGCAAAAACATGTTGAAGTGTTTGACGCGCATGTCAATGCTGGTGAAAACCATGGACGAGTATCGCGAATGGCATCGCTCGTACATCGAGTCTTTGCAGTGTTGCATCAATTATCTATCTTGTGCAAAGGAACAATTGTCGATGGGCGAGAAATTTAGTTTAACATCGACTATGTGCCGTATGAAGACTTTGAACGTTTCGTTGAATCATCGTATTTCCTCGTCGCGCGTCGGTAGAGGTTTATACGATCGCAGGGGTGCGAGAGCGTCGACGCTTCGTTGGGAAGATATCGAGTCGGCGTTTAAAACTCGCATATCGAACGGTATCGTTATCAACGTCGAACACATCGACCCAAAACAATTTCTGCAGCACGCGAAACGAATAGTTACGGGACGCGTTACGGAATTTTTAAACGCGCATTCGTCGTGGAAAGTTAATCTTACGTTGGAGGCGGAATTCATGCAGCGCGCCAACGAGGTTTCCGTGAAAAGTTTCGGCACGCGAAACGTTGCGTTGTTTCGTACGAGCAATCTACGCCAGTGGTACCAGAAAGACGTTGTGCCGACGATTTTGACATCGTTGGAGGAGTTTCAAGAGCGAGACAGCGGGTGGGCGCTGTCGAAGATACTACACTTGATCGTGAACTTTAGCAAATATCAACCTTTGCAAGCCGGTTGCACCGCCGCATGCCGCATACCTCGAGCGATACAGTTGAAAAAAGCGGTCGTGAACGTGAAGAGCAACGACGACGCATGTTTTTTTTGGGCGATCGTGGCAAGTCTCTATCCGGTCGAGAGAAATCCATCGCGCGTGTCGGCGTATCCACACTACAAAGACGTGCTTCCGAAAACCAAAGGTTTTCAACTGCCTATGTCGTTCAAAGACATCCCGAAATTTGAACGAGAAAACGTTGTTACCGTGAACGTGTTCGAATGGAAGCGCAAGAAATGCGTAACGCTTCATTTGACCGAGAAGAAACGGGAGGGAAGACACGCCAACCTGCTGTTTGTACAGAATGCTGCAAAGACGCATTTCCATTTCGCGTGCATACGAAATTTGTCAAGATTGGTTTCGTCGCAGCTTAGCAAGCAGAAAAATCAGAAGTATATTTGCGATCGGTAAGTTGTGCGATGTACGTACCTACACGCGCAAGCGGTGTTTTGAGGTATTAGACAAGGAGGTAAAGTAGATCGCGTGATTACCAGCCACAGCGGCATTTGGTGCTGTGCCGGGTAAGAAGAACAGTATTGTTCTGGCGACCACGTTGTACGCATTCACGAATCGTATTGTAATCCTACTTAAATATAGATTAATTCAGTTACAGCAAGGTGTACTTATTTTTACTAGCTCAAAGACATTACAATTATGGCGACGAGGTAAATCGAACCGCGTTAAATAGTGAAACGGGGTAGCAAAGTAAGTCGGAAAACCGCAAAACGTTGAAGCACGTGGTCGGTCAAATTTAGGAGGTTATGTACGCAACAATACTCAACTCCAAAAAGTACGGTCGCAAGTGAAAGGACTCGTATAACAGTGCTCTGCAGAAAGGTGCAACTAATAGTGATTTATAGCGAACAAATGTGTTAAACAAACGAAATTTCTCCTTGTAAGAATAATATGTAAATGGCACCAAAAGTTACAACAGTGGGATGGGTCTACGATTTGAACAAAGACCAAGTGTGTGAAGAATTAGGAAAACGTAATATCCATTTTAACCCAACTAATACATACGAAGAGCTACGAAAAGTCTTAGTAAGTGCGGTAAAAGTGGAAATCGAAGAAGCAAAAAAGTTAAAAGACTCAGGAAGTTCGGAGACTAAGGTGCTGATCGATAAAAAAGACGACAAGCGTGACTCTGACACAGAAAATTTTGAAAGCGCGCATTCAAGCGTCGATTCAGACGAAGATAGCATCATGTCGAACGATTCGAAAAAGTTATATTTTAAGCTAGAATCAAGCAACTGGGAGATTTTCGTCGAAAGAATGGAAATTCGTTTCCAAGCAAAAAAAATTAAAGATGATGAAAAAGCTGCTGATATGCTCGACCATATAGACGAAGACGCATACAGTTTACTAAGAAATTTGTGTTTACCCGACAAAGTCATCGACAAAGGTTACAATGAATTAAAGAAAATAATGACGGATCACGTGAGCCCGGAGCCATCAGAAGTTATGGAGCGTTGTACGTTTAACCAGGCAAAGCAGGAGCAAAGTGAGTCAGTTGCAGATTTTGCATCAAGACTAAAAAAACTCGCAATTAAGTGCAATTTCGCGGCTACACTAAAAACGGCGTTAAGGGACCAACTCGTTTTTGGCATTAAAGACAACGAAACTCGCATTAGTTTATTCAAAATGAAAAACCTACCCTTCGACACCGCACTGGAAGAAGCCACGGCAAGGGAATCAGCGGTCAAGAACGCGGCGACATCTAGAAATGTTTTATATAACCATCAATCGAAGAGCGAGGTTTTCTCATTGCAAAATGCAGCGAAGCCCACGTGGCGAAGGCTAGAGTTCGGAGCGAATTCAGCGTCTCGTCGTGCGGGCGAGCAGTATAAACGTGCACAATACGGACCACACCACGGTCGCGCACCAAATGCAAATCGACACATAAACGTCGAATGCAGTTGTTGTGGGAAACCAAACCACTCGTTTAAAGACTGTAGATTCAGAAACTACATATGTAATGCATGCAACAAAAAGGGACACCTTCAGCGAGTATGCAGAAGCGCAAACGCAAAAGACTAGGTGAAACTGTTAGAACGAGACAGAAGCAGCGATTGCGGCTTCGCCGATGACGACGTTAGCAGCGACGATGACAATACCGCCAGTAACAGTGGCAGAGCAAGTGGCAAGCAGTCAACAAGATCCTCACGGCATGAGTTCTATACCTTAAGGTCATGTAAAGAGCGTGCGTATGAAAAAGAAAGCGATTATGTGAGCGGCGGCCACGTGGCTGAGCCAATGCTTATCGGAGTAATTGTAAATGGTATCGAAATTAACATGGAAATAGACACGGGCACCTACGCAACGGTTATTTCAAAACGGGTTTTCGATTACTATTTTAAAAATACGAAAATATCGGAAACAGGAATAAAGCTACGCGCGTATGATAATCATCCTTTACAGCCTATAGGTAAATTAGTAAACTTAATAGTCATTTTTAAAAATAAAGCTTACGAGCTAGATTGTTTCGTTCTGCCAGGTAACGGACCTGCGTTAATAGGTCGCAAGTGGCTCGCAGCATTCGGATGCTGGCCATTGCGCGTTTTCTCAAATGATACGTTTTCCATAAATAAAATAAACGAAGACGAATTAACTGATTACTTAATTAGGAAATATAAGAATCTGTTCAGCGACACGCCAGGAGAATATAATAAAAGCAAAAGCAAAATTTATTTAAAAGAAAATACTAGACCCATTGCTTTAAAGTGTAGGCCTGTTGCACACGCGTTAAAGCCAATAATCGAAAAAGAACTGGATAGATTAGTTAAACTAAAAAATTTAGAAGCAAAAGAAGTTAGCGAATGGGCAACCCCAATCGTACCAGTCTTTAAAAATAATGGGAACATCCGAATTTGCGGCGATTTTAAAGTAACGCTGAACCCGTTCATTATAATGGATAAATATCCGCTACACACTATTGATGATATATTTGCAAAAATGCAAGGAGGGTGTTCTTTTTCTGAATTGGATTTAACGCATGCTTATATGCAGTTCCCAGTAGACGAAGAATGTAAAGACCTGTTAACAATTGTAACGCACAAAGGCCTGTTCAGATACACAAAAATTCCAGAGGGTGTGTCGCCAGCCCCGATAGATGTACAAAGAAAAATGGACGAGTGTTTAAGAGGTATTGATAACGTAATTGCTTATATAGATAACATATATGTAACAGGGCGTACAGAACAAGAACATTTAAGAACCTTGGAAGAAGTATGCCAGAGGCTAGAGGACTGCGGTTTGCGGGCAAATAAGGATAAGCTAAAACTCTTTCAAAAAAGAATTGAGGTATTAGGATTCATTATAGATAAAAAAGGGTTGCACAAAGCTAAATCAAAAGTCGAAGCCATGATCAGCGCACCACGTCCGAAAAATAGTAAAGAATTAGCTTCATTTCTAGGCTTAATAAATTTTTATGCCAGATTCCTAAAAAACAGATCAGATAGGTTAAAGCCGCTACACGATGTAGCAAACGCCAAAGAATTCATATGGAATGATAAATGTGAATTTGCATTTAATTGGGTAAAAGATGAACTAATTTCACCACGTGTATTGGCGCATTACGACCCGAAAGAAACAATTGTATTGGCTTGTGATGCTTCGGATTATGGGTTATCTGCGATTTTATCCCACAGATATAAGGACGGTTCGGAAAGGCCTATAGCCTATGCGTCAAAAAAGATTGCAAAAAACGAATTAAGCCGCGCTATAATTGACAAAGAAGCTATGGCAATAATGTTTGGATTCAATAGATTTTTTCAATTCATTTTCGGCAAAGAAATCATCCTACGCACGGATAACAAGCCATTACAATTGATCTTAGGGCCACGAAAAGGTATACCAATAACAGCCGATAATAGATTTAAGCGGTGGGCGTATTTTTTATCAGGATTTAGATATAAGATTGAACACGTTAAATCCGAAAAAAACGCAAATTGTGATGCCCTATCAAGGTTACCGATAGACGACAAGACAGAAGTGCCGGAAACGGATTTCTCAAACGTACATTTTTTCGAAGAAGGTATCATGTCAATAGACAGTAAAATGTTAGCGCTACAAACTAAAAAGGATGCTACTATAAGTAAAATAATAAAATTTGTTTTGAACGGTTGGCCAAATGACGCAAAAAAATTGTCAGACAATGAAAAATGCTTTTATACAAAACGGTACGAATTTACAATAGAAAAGGGATGTTTATTTTGTGGATTGAGAGCAGTAATTCCAGCAGAAATGAGACAGATAATATTAAAAGAATTACATACAGGGTGAGTCACCAAACGTTACCACCTCAAATATCTTTGTTGTTTCTAAAGATACGTAAAATATGGTAAGGACAAAGTTGAATGGTACAATGGGGCTGACACAATGCAAAAAAAAAATTTTGTTTTTATGTCATTTTTTTGTAGATATCAAGGTCACCTTGACTTTTTTAAATGGAACCACCCTTTTTTAAACACCTACAATGATAGTCCCTTTCATTAGGAATTCAGTGACTACAATTATTCCAAGGTCATTCAAGGTCGAGGACAGAAAAAACGTATCTGACAACCGTATGACGACAGTCATGTTGGTACCATATATCATAGTGATACTACATATATGTGGTACCAACATGATTGTTGTGATACTGTTATCAGATACGTTTTTTCTGACCTTGACCTTGAATGACCTTGGACTAATGACAGTCACTGAATTCCTATTGAAAGGGATTATCATTGTAGGTGTTTAAAAAAGGGTGGTTCCATTTAAAAAAGTCAAGGTGACCTTGATATCTACAAAAAAATGACATAAAAACAAAATTTTCTTTTTGCATTGTGTCAGCCCCATTGTACCATTCAATTTTGTCCTTACCATATTTTACGTATCTTTAGAAACAACAAAGATATTTGAGGTGGTAACGTTTGGTGACTCACCCTGTATATCTCATTTAGGAATCGTAAAAATCAAAATGTTTGCGAGATCGTATGTTTGGTGGCCATATATTGACTCAGATATAGAGAAACTAGTAAAAGGATGTAAAATTTGTACAATGGAGCAGAAAAAACCTGCAAAAACACCATTGACTACATGGCCATACCCAAACAAAGCATGGAATCGCATTCATTGTGATTTTTTAGGCCTTATAAACGGCAATATGTTATGTGTGAACATAGATGCGTTTTCCAAATGGCCAGAGGTCATAAACTTTAGAAACAACACAAAGGCGTACAGACTAATTGATGAATTCGAGCGTTTGTTTGCGCGATTCGGCTTACCGCTGCACGCAGTAACCGACGGTGGACCGCAATTTAGAGCACTTGAGCTAACTGAGTTTTTTGGGAAAAACGGAATAAAACCTACACTATCCCCCCCGTATCACCCCGCATCGAACGGTGCAGCAGAAAATTTTGTGGGGACGTTCAAAAACCATGTGTTAAAAATTATGAAGGGGGGAGAGTCGCTGGAGTCAGCTGTTAACACTTTTCTGTTTGATTACCGTAGTATTGAACATTGCACGACCGGCCGAAGCCCGGCTTACTTGATGTATAAACGCGAACTGAGAAACAGATTTGATTTGTTAAAGCCGAGTTTAGATGCTACTGTCGAGAAAAGTCAAAGATCGCAAATTGTACACAAACACTGAAAGCGGAATGTAAATGTACGCATAAACGACGAGGTATTGATAGATAATTTCGCGAAAAGAGGGGAACCACGTATACAAGGTACGATTGTAAAGCAACTCGCCCCGCCTACCTACCTAGTGAAAGACGAGAATGGTAAGATTCAAAAGAGGCATATAGATCAAATTATTAAATGTACTGATTCTATAAAAGAGGCCAAGACAACACCCAGGATTGGCGACGTTAGGCCGAAAATAAGACGCTCACCGCGAATGCGTAAAAGTTAAAATAAAATAAAAAAAAATAAATAAAAAAAAGGCGGAAGAGTTGCGATGTACGTACCTACACGCGCAAGCGGTGTTTTGAGGTATTAGACAAGGTAAAGTAGATCGCGTGATTACCAGCCACAGCGGCATTTGGTGCTGTGCCGGGTAAGAAGAACAGTATTGTTCTGGCGACCACGTTGTACGCATTCACGAATCGTATTGTAATCCTACTTAAATATAGATTAATTCAGTTACAGCAAGGTGTACTTATTTTTACTAGCTCAAAGACATTACAAGTTGCACCTTTCATTATTTTTTAAAAAAATGTTTGAAGGAAAAGACATGATTTTTTTTCTTTCCACAGGTGCTTGCAATATTTTCCCACGCCGGAGAGATTAGACGTTCATACGGTCGACTGCGAACGAAAGTAGGATATATAGGCGGGTTCTAGCACACCACTTATCATTGTGGGCAGATTCCTACCTTACCGGCATTTTACCTTATAGCGCGAGCATATTTTTGCGGGGTGAGGGGGATTAGCTTAGAACACAACCATATTTTGCGGGGGGGGATTACCTTATAGTGCGAGCATATTTTTGCAGGGTGAGGGGAGGGGGGTATCTCATGGGTATTGCGTAAGCCCTCGTTCGTACGTGAGGGGGAGGGGGGATTTTTAGTTTTCCTGGTATTGGCCAGTTCCAGGTATTGCGTACGTTTATAATAATACATCCTGTCGACGGCGCGATATCGGCAGCTTATCATGTTTATAATAATACATCCTGTCGACGGCGCGATTTCTCACATCATTTTTTAAATAAACATCCTTTGACCCAGATCTCTGTTCTCACTGACCGGGGGGAGGTGGGATTTTTAGTTTTCCTGGTATTGCGCAAGCCCCCGTTGTTTGGTGGTATGCAATATGATACTTCCTGGGGAAGATAACAATTTATTGTTGAAGTAATAGTTTAAATAAAGGACAGTTTCCTGGTACTGCGTTCAGTTTCCTGGTACCCCGTTCTTTGGTGAGGGAGGAGGGTTTTCGCGGGTATGTAATATGATACTTCCTGGGGAACAATGTTAATAACAATTTTACCGTTGAAATAATAGTTTAAATAACGAATATGGACTTTAAAGATGCTGAGCTCAGTGAACTCTCTTATCAAGTACAGTTTCCTGGTATAAGTCTCCGTGGGGAGAAGTACGATCACAGCTGGTATCGAGTTGTCAAAACCGAGATATCTAGACGCGCTGTTTTGCTTATTCTTTTCCCTATCAGGCTTCTATAAGGTATCGTTTGACGGAGGCAATAATTAAGGTATCGTTTGACGGAGGCAATAATCTCTCGAGTTGTATATCCGTAGTAGCAACATCCTTTTCACAGCCGGTATGGAGTTGTCAAAACCGAGATATCTGGACACGCTGTTCCCCATAGTCTTTTCCCCTATCAGACTTTCATAATCGAGCGAGTTGGGAGCGACGGCATCGTTTCAAATGCCGGTGTCGAGTATTTCACGTCTCGAGACGTTTGGGTGCATTCGTTTTATCAGTTCGCACGATTGAGACGTATACATTCGTGAGCGGAGATTTCATCGAACGACTTCTCTAATTTCGTGAGTTCGACGAACATCTTCTCTAATTTCGTGAGAAGAGATTTCGGGGCATATTTTTCGGGAGGGGATACATGCATAAAAGAATGGGTGCTGCCGACGCTCTGGTCAATCTGAAAAAATGTTCGTAAACGCAACTGTGACAAAAAATTTCGTCGTAGACGAGAACATGCCGTTGGCGGAGGCGATGGGGAAATTGGTAAGTACAAAAGAAGTATTACATGTAATGTATTATATTATTTATTGTTATTGATAAATATTGTTACAAATATTTTATTTTTCAACAGACATTTAACTCTCCAGAGGAGAGGGCGGCGTTCATACGCGGGTGGCGGTACGCCATGCGGCGATACCACATCGCCGTAGAGGAATGGGACGAGGAGTATGCCGCGGCGATTAAGACGCTGTGAGTATAAATTGATAATTTTATACATTCATTAATTTAAATATAATAATAATACTTAATAACATTTTTTTTTTTTGTTTACAGACCCAACAATGAAGATATAAACATATATATGTATAATCATTAGATGTTTAATTTTATAATTTTATAATTTTTTAATAAACAGTTTATATTCCGTACTTAGTTTTTCATTTTTTTTTTAAATTCCATTATCACGTTCGGGCGAAAACTTTTTCGCGATTCCGCAGGTATCCACACCACGAGGGTTTGGCGGAATCGTATCAGGATCGACTCCGATCGGGACGTTGCCGCAGTCCAGCCCGCGGACATATCCGCAGAATCTCGACCAGAAGCGATGCTCCGTCATGGGATCATCATCATTTTCCCATCGGCACAGACGAACACGGCATTCAAAACATTCGACGCAGTCCTCGTCATCCAGAGAGAAAAATCCTGCGGCGGCGAGTTTCTCCGGCTGAACGACGTGTGAGTAACGCCAATCGCGAAAACTCTCAAATCTGTTGCGTTCGAGACGGTAATCGGGTGGTGGTGGTGTTGCGTGATCGGTTGTTGCGACGGTTCCCTCGGATTTCGCGATCATTTTAATATTCTGTGTGTGTAAAATCAAACGTAAAAGGAGGTGTCGCGTCTGTGGTTTTGACGGGAAAAAAATTCAAAGACGCGTTTTTATAACTGGCCCCTGTTTTTATAATCGTTAAGCCATGCTAAAAATGTTTGTACTTCGCGTAGACAACAATGATAGGGTTTCGTTTTAACGTTTCTCGTCGGCTGCCAACAATGAAGTCTACACGGTTCGGCAATTTCGTACACGGGATCTTGAACTAGCACGTCGTATTTCGGACAGTTAAAATCTTCCAAATTTATCGAGTTTATTCGCATTTTTCGAAGGATGTCTCTCTCGAAACATCCACCTTTGTAGGCTACGACGGGATTCGCGTAATCGCGCACAAAATTTCGTATAACTTCGAATACGTCGCGCTGTTGATATTTTTCATAGCCGAAATCTTTAAATGGAATCCCGTGCACGAAATTGCTGACATACCAGGCAGACTTTTTGTCAGCGTCGGATAAACAACGAAAGTTTTTTCCCAAGCGAAATTCGGAAAGTTCGAACGAGCCGTCGCGACCGATTATGGCTAATTCTTTAAATATAAATTTTTTTTCCACAACGAATCCGTCCGCGTCAATGATGTGAGTAATTAGATCCATCTGAATAAATAAAGTTTTCGCTGGATTTTTTGCATCGTTTTTAAAATTTATTATTGTACTTACCGTTGCGACCTGTCGGATGATTATACACGCGATGTAACTTTAGTATAGCGACTGTGAATGTTAATGTTTATGTCGAACAATTTATACTGTGTACCCCCACCCTCATTCTATTGTGAGAGGGGGGGATAATATCATTAGCGTTATTGTGTATATATGTATGTAAAATTATTTTCAGCAGGTATTTTTAAAAAATAAAAATGATTTCAAAATATCTCTTTGTATTTTTATGGTAAATTCATATAATTTCCTACATTTTCAGAAGGTATTTTAAAAATAAACATAATTCGAAAATATCTCTTTTGTATTTTATTGCAAATTCCTGTCTTACAATTCCTTTCTTACAATTCCTATAGTATATATATATATTTTTTATCGGTATAAGCGGGTTAAGTAATTTTTCGAACAATATTCGTTAATGGACTGTACTCCACGATGCGGTCGTGAATCATCAAGCAGTAGGCTGTTGTCGATGGCGGGACGTCGGTTCGACATTCGAATTCGATTCGCACGTCGACCGTAGCATTTTGTAGCGCTTCATTTTGTCGAGAACAATAGAGAACGATGAACGGGCCGTATCGCAGGAAATCCGTGACGTTGAGTAGCGCTTCGCCGTTTCCATAGTACGATTCTTGGAATTTTGCATACATGTCGTAGAGCAACGCGTATGTACCTTTCTCGAAATCGATATTTAAATCATCGTACGGATAGGTTTCCGAATTCAAGTAAAGCCGAATATTTGTCAATGCGCAATGATCGAATCGCGTAACCGTTTTCGCCAAGTTATTCTTTCGATTGGTTTCAAAGCGAATATCACGTATCGCGGTTTTTCCATTTGCTGAGACGTTTTTATCGCCCATGTATGCTTGGTAGTCGTCTGTAGTAGAGGATATTCGTACAGATCCCACGATCGAAAACTCATGCCGATCGGTTTATCGCTGTCCAAAATATGTAACATGGACAGCTTGTGTATTTCGTCCAATGCGACGTGTGGCATTCGCCATTGAATTTTGTACAGATCCAGAGTAGGTTTCGCGTTCTCGAAAGGACTGTGCAACGCGTTCACGTCGGTACGCGATCGAATCAAAATCAATTCGTGTCGAGCATTTATCACAACGCGTTTGTCTTCGCAGAAGCCTAATAAAACGCTCATAGGCACGCAAAAATTGAAATGTATCGCAGCCGTGTTCGTTGCAGTCAGTCTCCGCTGATCATTGCCATACAGCCAGCCGGCGTTGGACAATGCATCGCTTCTCGTTCTGGACAGACTCACGTAATTCTTGAGAGTTGTCGTCGCACCGGGATTTCTGGACCGATCGATTTCCACACCGTTCAATTCGTAGCGTATTTCCTCGAACATAAACGCAACGGCATTGTTCTCGAGAGTCGCCGCATCGATGGAGGATTCTCCTGCTCCAACCGGTAATTCGAGTTTCCCCGGTAAACTAAGTTTTCCCTCAACGTATAGGAAGCTTTTACACGGGAGCGTGTACAGGTCTTGTTGCTGAATGGGTATCCTTATCTCATCGCTGTTTTCGAACGTCGTGTTGGCATACGGATTGTATGTGTGCAGTTCAATCTTCGTTATGCGATTGTCGAAGATCGGCGCTTCGGAGATGTTCAAAATATCGTCGGACATGATTTGTTTTCCTTTCACTTTTTAACAATAAATCCCAAAGATCGTAGATACTTGACGTTTTCAGCGGTTAATTTCTTACGAATCGATGACTTTACGTTTTTCTCAGCGGTTACTTTCTTGCGAATCAATGTGGTGCTGTTGCTGTTGTTGCTGTTGCTGTTGTTGTTGTTGTTGTTGTTGTTCAACGTATAGAATGCCGTATTGTTATGAATTAGCATTGCTTCGACGCGCATGCAGTCGCACCGTGATTTCTTCACCTCGAAAATCGATCAAACGTCCGGATTGATCAACTATGCGGATCGTTAAATCGTCAATTGCTCGTGCAACGATCGGAAGGTAAATGACTTGCGCGGGCGTTTCCGACAATTTATACCCTGGTGGTACCTGAGGCGCGAATTCGTGTATCGTGTGAACGAGTTTACCGTTGTCGTACGATTCGGTGGTTACGTTGCATTCCACTCGTACGATATTCACGCTGATGATGTTCACAGGTGCGTTCGACGTATGCCACGCGTTCGGCGGTAAAACGCGATTCATGGAAAATCCGAGGATCGATCCCACGTTGCAAGGCTTTGCAAAGTTTATTCGATACTTGCTTATAATTTCACTTTTCGTGGTGTTGGTGTTCGCTCGTAAGATCAGAGGATATTCGATATCGGAGGTGATGGACGACTCGTCAACATTTTTTGGAGAATATCGCGCACATATTTCGCGTCTCAGGTACGCGTTTATCGCCTCCAATTCGTACGAACCGTCGGCTATGACGATCTCCTCGTCTTTTTCGCCGAAATAGAATCGATTGTTTCCGATGTTGGCGCTGATGTTCGGTATCGTGTAATAAGTTTGCAAATCGAGCAACCCCAGCTCGTATTCGCCATTGCTCAGATCTATGGGTGGAAAGTGCTTGGACGACAGTACGCTGCTTCTTCCCGACAACGTGAACGTACATGAATTTTTCGAATGCATCGTACAGAGTACAGAGAGAGAGAGAGAATTTATAACGTGGTTTCTCGGAGAAACTTCACACACAATTGTCCACACACGCTTTCGTCGTAGTTTTGAAAACGTTCGTGGTTATACAAGATGGTCGCGTTCGCACCGAAATAGCGAATCAACTCGATCGGCGGTCGAAGATTTCCAAAACTATCAAAATATTTGACACGCGAGCCGCGTTTTATATAGGCGACCCAGTGCGTCCCCGGCCCACGACTATTATCTAGATTGACTATACCTCGCTCGTTCATCCACGCGCGCGGCGGCAAATCGTCACGCATAAAAACTCCGCGAAAGTATGGTAATCCTTTACAGATGCCCATCAATTCGACATCTGTCGTCGGGTTGTCTTTCTTCGTTGTTTTTTTTTTCTTCTCTCCTCCCTTCAAACCTTTCCCATGCTTATACGGTGCGAGACGTAACCCGCGACCCTCCATGACTTGATTGTGTCGCTCCGCTTCTTGCAATTGTTTCTTCGCAGCTTTTGCATCGTTTATAACTTTGACTACTCCCGCGGCACCACCCGTCAATGCTCCTATGGCCGACAAAGCAGGCAACAACAACGGCAGAAACCACCGCGTTTGGCGATCAGGAGAATTCGTTTTCCCGTTTTCTTTTTTCTCTTTTCACCTCTTTTCTTTATCAAACCCATGCCCAATTTCGTTTTAGTTTTCATGGCTGCCAACACTGCAGCCGCGGACACTTTCTCTCCCAACGCAGCGTTTCCGGACGTTGGTCGATGCAGCGCTCGATCCGCCAAAACGCGATCGGCCGCGTGACGATTTCCAAGATCCTTGCACCGCGAATACGCTATATCGTGCTCGCGACAGGCCGCATCCAACGGATTGATTCCCCGATCCCCACGAGCTAATCGCTTGGACAGTTTCGTACCGGGGCCGCAGAATTGATAACCAGGTATATGCAATTCGAACGGTAACGCGTTTATAGCTCTGTTTAAAATCCCCTTACCCATATGCGGACCGAGACGTCGTCGCGAACGATGATTCGCGCGCATAATCTATTTTTTCCGCTCTCTCTCTCTCTCTTTTAAAGAAAACGTGGATCCTATTTTCTCTCTCTCGGAGGGGTGGAGGATGACTGATATCGACAGCGTTCGAGCTCTCGTATAAATACTGCCCACCCACCCTGCTCGTCGAATCAATCAGATCATGCGTTTCGTAAGACAATCTTTGGATATTCACGTTCCAATGTGTCGCGCGTTCGACGATTGCGACGAGACGATGCGAAAACATGGATCACTGTTACCACGCACCGTACGATGCGTCATAAGCGGCCCGTCAGGATGCGGTAAAACGAACGTTATGATTAGCATGTTGGAAAGCGTGAACGGACTACGATTCACAAACGTTTACGTGTACTCGAAATCGTTGAACCAGCCAAAATATCAATACTTGAACAAACTGTTCTCATCCGTGGGGGAGGATGTAGGCTACTTCGCGTTCGCGGACAATGCCGACGTAATTCCCCCCGCAGATGCACGACCCGATTCGATATTCATCTTCGACGACGTGGACTGCGACGAGCAGGATATCATGAGAGAGTATTTCGCGATGGGTAGACATTCGCACGTCGATTGCTTCTACCTGGGTCAGTCGTACGCGAGAATACCTAAACATTTAATTCCCGACAATGCCAATATGTTGATTCTGTTCAAACAGGATACCATGAACTTGCGTCACATTCATCAGGATCATGTAAATACCGATATGTCGTTCGAGACGTTTAGCGCGTTATGCGCGAATTGTTGGCGAAAGAAGTATGGATTTCTCGTAATCGATAAAGACAGCCCTGCGAATCACGGTCGTTACAGACGTGGATTTAATGAGTTTGTCGTACTGTAACGGGTACAGTTGTTCGGTGAGGGTTGTCGGTGCTGTATCGCGGTTGTAAATCTCTCTCTCTCTCTTGCGCTTCCAATCACAGATGTCGTCCCAAAAGGAAAAGAAGGAGAAGCTGCGAGCTTCGATCGCGAACGAAATAGCGAAGACCAGCGATACCATACGGAAAAAGTATTTGGCGTTGAAAGTTGGGAAAATGGCGACCGAGGAGAATTTGCAAGTGAATTTACGGCCGATCGTCGAACCGTTGAAACAGATAGTTCAAAATACGGCTACTGTTGACCCGAACGGCAACGCGGATATCGAGGAAACGCCACCGTCGTCCCGCACCCCGCGAAGAAAAAGAAGATACCCGGATATTGGAGGAACACCACCATCCTCTACGAAGAAAAGGATGGTTGAGATCAACGAGCCTGCGACGGCGGTACTGCGACAGGATATCTTCGAGTCA